>JAQPZY010001689.1:9152500-9752500 GCA_029931535.1 Margaritifera margaritifera | reverse complement strand
CAAATGTAAATTCAACATAATTTAAACTCAAATGATGACCTGTAATCATTTGATCTGATATCGTTATGCACAAACCCCCCAAGTCAAAATCTGAACTCCAGTCACCCAAAGGTTTGAATTTTTGGACCCTCCGTGAAATGGAAAGTATCCATGTTGTGCATCTGTTTGTGCATGCATGTGTGTGTGTGTGTGTAACAAAACTTGTAATTTTAGTGCCAGTGACCTTAGATCTAACGGCCTCCAGTTTAAGAGTGTTCATCATGAGTTTAACTAAAATAAGACATATGAAAAGATGCATCTCCTATAAGCAGGCTAGACAACAAACCTTTAGCGCATCTGGCTGGGCAAAGTAGACTGTACCACCACACATGATTGGAACGAATATATCCAGCATCTGGGCTGCAATGTGACTCAAAGGCAGGTAACTCACAAGGATTTCAGCTCCAAACTTGAATCCCAGCATTTTGACAGACATCTCAGATGTCCATGTAATCTAACGCGGAATGAGAATAGTTGTTAAAGATCATTTCCAACACCTAGAAAAGATACTGGCACTACATATGGAAAGCCATTGGGTTTAGAGAATAATATATTAGTAATATATATTGATCCTCATGAATACATTTTGGATTTTTTATGCAAAAATTACCCAAATCACCAAGATTTAATTTGGTTTTGGTTCAGTGTTTTATGACACAGCAGCACATGTAGGTTATTAAGTGCTGAGGCAATTGGAGTAAAATGCCTTGCCCAAGGACAAACCATGGTAGCTGACCCAGGATGATCTGATGGTAGGATTTGAACCTGCACCCTTTCATTTGCAAGTCTGGCATGTTAACTAGTAAGCCACCATAGTTCATCTTACATACAACATAGAAAAAAAACCAATATATGGCTGAAAAATGAATTCCATTAACTTATTTTCAAAGAAACAAAAAATGTGTAGTATTATTGTGTGCTTATTCGAATTAAGATGGAATTATTCTCATGAAGAAAAGTATAAATTATAATAACTAGTTATCATGAAAAAACAAAAAAATATAAAAGAAAAAGAGCAATCTTGCCCATACAAACATAGAACCCAATTAAGTTTCTATTTTCAGTGAGCTGGATTATACAATAAATCAATACCGACTATTAACGTATTCCTTATATTAAATTTCTAATGCAACATTTTATTCTAACAAAAATAGTCAATTCATTCAAGTTATGTAAGTGGTGCTTGAACTTACTCTTTGCTACTAATCCTTTCAGTTTACCCTGAATTAATTTATTTCTGTGGGTATCAATTTTCATAGTTTTATGAAAAATTACATTTCTGTCAGTACTTGTTGCGGTTGTTGTGGGTTTAACACCATTTTTCAGCACATGATACATGGCGTGGCGGGCAGTATATCTGGTGGGTGAAGAACCCGGGAAAATCCCAGAAAGAACCACCAACCCACAGGAAGCTACTGGCAAGCTTTCTCACATATCCATGTTGGCTGAGCCCAAGACTCGAACCGATGCAGACAGAGGTGAAATGTGAGTGATTGGAAAAAGTGAGCGCCTTAGACCTCTTGGCAACCCGGAACCCCCTTGTTGGTACTTAAATTCACGGGTTGGGGAAGGGGTCTTATTATTCACACAAAAGAATCATTTTATTTGTTGGGTCTATAATTTCATGGTTTGGACCACAAAATCCACAAAACCCAATGAAAACCCACAAAACCCCCACAAAAAATAGTGAATTCACAGTATTATGAAGCTTTGGAATTAGAATATCTCAGCACACAGTTTATATAAAGAACAGATAGGGTATGGATTATATTGCATGACTTTAAACATAAAAAAGTCCACACAATGCTCAAAATTCCAACTACTGAAAAAAAGTCTTAAAAATCCATGAATAAAGGGCACTTACATTGTCCTGACTAAGCATGGCACCTTTAGGGTTACCAGTTGTGCCTGACTGAAACAGAAAGGTATATAATTTAATTTAGAATATCCAATTAAGAAAAAAGAAATCTATAAAATCTATGAAAAAGAACATGTTACTTCTTTCTAGAGGTCACCTTGTGATTCTCTACATTGTGTATAAATTCTACAGGTTGAAACAGTCTCAATCAACAGGCCTGATGAATAAAATAAGACTGTAAACAGGTACTACTGCTCACCGCATTTTATGTACTGAACCTAGTTGTAGTAAGAACTGTGTTATGTACCGAACCATGATATATTGAGAACTGCATTATATACAGAACCGCAATATAGCAGGAATGATTAAAAAAAAATTAATAATAGTATTTTCAAAAGGAAATAAAGATATAACACTAAGCTTTATGTTCTTTTCTTTCAACCCATATTGTTATACATAGGTATGATTTTGGTCATGCGGTCCATAGTGGTACTGCATTATATCTGGAATCGCGTTATAATGAAGGAAATCTGTACCTTCAAAACGACGGGCAGTTCACCCTCAGTTCATTATCAGGGGTAGTGGTATGGTCCATTTACAATAAAATTTACTACAATATATGTCCATTTTATCCCAACCCAAAATATCCAAACTGACTTCTCATCTGGCCACTCCAACATAAAACTTTACTACACTTTAAATCTTACTAAACAATATTCTAACCAATCAAAAAGCCACATTTGTCGATTTTAAATAAGATTTACATGTCTGGAGTAACAATTGTCACTCGAAATGTTAAGTAACATTTAACCATGGAGGGATCTAAACTGAAGACCCCAACTTTGTCACATTAAGGTTGGTAACATACACATATCTGAAAGCCCACATATCTTACCAAAGGGGAGTGTTGCTCTGGCATTTCAGACAGACTTCTGCTGCATGTATATCTATGAACCTCAAATATTCCTGGTTGTACTATAGTGATAGCCATCAGAAAGCAGTACAGATTATAAACAGTGTTGTCCCTTGACCATCAAATAAGGCAGGATGCAGTTTCCCTGTCTGGGCACTTGAAGTGGGACTATACCACTTTTGAGGGCAAAACTATTCAGTGGTTGGGCAATAAATGCAATACACTACTGTAAGTATTATCTTGCTCTTTAGCCATAGAACAGTTACATATGCATACATTCTATCAACTTTTCAAACCAGAAATGCAAGATGTGAAAAGAAAGGAATTGATATCGATCAGATGTTGATATATTCAAAGAAAATCAACTTAAAGTTCTGTGATTAACTTGATTGATTAACTTGATTAACTTATATAGGGGTAGTTTCATTAATAGGGCAACAGGATGCATTTTCAGGGCAACAGGGTGCACTGTAAGTAGAGCAGGGTGCATCTTCATGTAATTTCTTACAAGGGATGGCACTGCTCTTGTGGTACCTTTGAAGTGGCATTCCTTCTCTTAACACAGCCCCACCCCCCTTCAGATGGTAAAACAGAATTATAGACCTATACTATCAGAAGAAATGTTTGTGAGTTGCCAAACCAACTTTTGAAGCAAAAAATGTTTCTTTGATAATACTTACCTCATCATAATACCTTACAAGTATGACCACTACCTTGAAAACCCAGCCCTTCCATGCTTGTATTTAACAATAAAAGTGCTAGAAGTCACCTGCCCATATAGATGGGAGTCAGACATGAGTGATCTCCCTTAGATAGATTGACTGGTGCCAAATCACATCTGTACTTCAGTTACTACTGGAGCAGAAATGCAATCTGTCAGTTTAAGATGCAACTTTGAGGAGGTTGGGAGGGTGTGACCATATTACGATCAGGTATGTATTATCAAAGGAACATATTTTACTTCAAAAATGGTTTCTTCTTCTAATGTGTTATTTGATCATAATATCTTAGGAGAATAGGCAAGAGGTGGAGGGACTTACATCCCCTTACCCCAGAGAAGACCCCATCTCTGATCCCCTAAGAGATATGAAACAGCATCAAATCTTGTGAAATATATGGGCTAGAGTAGAGACTCCATATGCTGAGATATGGCTAATAGGGACCCCTCCACTCCAAGTCCAGTGGAAGTCAAGTGGCTGCATCACTGTGAGGCTGGTGAACAACTCAGGTAGGAAGTCTATTGTGTTGCAACTATAGGCCTCACCAGGTCAAACTGAGCCTTTTGGGATGAAAGATCTCTGAGGTAAAATCTAGATAAAGTATTTTCTGCCCTCCATCCCATGGTTTGGATAATGTCAGTTAGGAATAGTTGCACTCAAATGCTATGCTTGTGGCTACTGCCCTAACCTCATGAGCCAAAAGGTGCAAGAAATTCATTTGGTCTTGGGTTAGTTTTCTATATGTAGAGTGAATAACCCATCGTGAGCTGAAAAATTGACCTTTCCTTCCTTCAATGGTAGAAATAAATTAGATCTCCCACTTCGCACCAGCTTGGATCATTTCAGGTACCACTTCAAAGCCCTTAAGGGGTCCTGCAGATGCCCCTGAGGCAAAGGGTCCAATGAAGAAAAAGATTCACAACATAGGACTGATTCCCAATGAGTGGGAGTCTGTTCCAAACAATGAAAGCAGGGGTCATCATGAGTGAAACTGAACCATCATGATAAAACTGCTGATAGTTTGGATCGACCAACAAGGCATGTATATCACTGATTCTGCCTGTTGTAGCTAGAATGATGAAGAATCAGGTTTTATTGGAGAGATGAGCCAGACAGGCTCTAGACAGATGTTCAAAGGGTGTTTGATTCAGCCATGTCAGAATCCATTTTGAACACAGGGCCCAAGACTTTGGTCCTCACAGGCTAAAGTTTACCAGATGGTCTTTCTTTTGGCTTATATCCTCTCTTTCATGGTGATGAAACATGTCTGAGATTGTGCAACAGTAGCATTTTATAGTGCTGGGTGCTAAAAATTCTTATCCTTGAAAAGCCACAGGAGAAAGTTAGCTATTTGTTGTATCGAGGTTTTAAGCTGAGTGATGTGTTCCCTCTTGAACCACTTTGAGAACATTGTCATCTCCCCTCATATGCTTTCAGAGTGTTTGGACTTCTCATCTGAGTGATTCTGTCCTCCACTTGTTCTGTTAAATGTTTGCCCATGAGGATATGATATGATCCAGACATGCAGGTAGGACAGCTCCAGGATTGGATAAAACACCTGCATTCAATGTTGGAGGTGTTTCCACTGACAAGCTTAATAGCTCATTACCCATGACTTTTCCCTCTTGAGGGAAGCAATTAGGATCAGACGGCACTCAGATTCCCTTGATTTTTGCATCAGAGGGATTGATGAGAATAAATATGCATCTAAACAATTTCAGTTTATGAAAAGAGTGTAAACTTTGGAGAGACAAATGTTGGAAGCTTTGCACTACACCGTGTCTCAAATAAATCCATGAGTGGTGGACCCAGTGAGCACAGATTCATCTGAATTACTGAGGTGTGAAAAGACCATTCAGTTTGGATTAGTTGATCCAGTTGGGACAAGTCTGCTCAGACACTGAGTATGCCCAGGATGTGGTGGGCTTAGATGTGGATTTGTCAATGATAACACCATCTGAGAAAATCCCAAACCAGAAGGCGGAGATGTGGGCATTTGGTTCCCCCCTTGCCTTCTGATGTAATTACAACAGTGAAGGTGGAAAAATGAGAATGTTCTTTCCAGAAAGTGTCACTCCTGCCACAACTGAAATGCACTGACTGTAGCCTTCATATCAAGGAGACTGATAGGAGAAGAATGCTCCTTAACAGGCAAGACCCAGCTCACTTCCTGAGTCCCCCAGCCCACCAGGCTGGCATCCATGCAGATTGTAATTCGCTGAGACTAAATCTGCAATGGAATACCAGCGGTAAACCATGTGAGGTTTTCCCATTTGCTGATATGGAACCTCAGGTATCCTGAAACTGGGATCTCTTGATCCAGTGGACAAAACTTCGGTCACCACAGTTAGCCCATGATGATGAAATCTGCTGCTGCATTGAGGAGACCCAATAGGCGAAGAAATTCCAGGACTGAAATGCAATTCTTTCAGAGAGCAGAAGAATCCGTCAATATTATTCAAGACATGTTCTTGAGGGAGACGGACTCTCTTTACATGTGTTTCAAACTCCATACTCAAGTGGGTAAAATGTTGAGATGGTACCATAAAAGATTTGTCCTTGTTGACAAGGAATCCAAGGTGGAGCAGAAGTGAAACAAGTGATTTATACCTTGTCTAGAATATAATGCACCTGGTGCTTTTGCAGAATGTCGACCAGGTCATTGGAGGTCACTGACGTGGAGGTGGCTCTGAAGCACGACATGCCTCTGGCCTCTGTCTATAATTCTGAGAGGCCGATGTTCTGAACAAAAGTGAGTGCATTGAATTGGTATACTGTGTCCTTTAATGCAAAATCTCCCTTGTGAATGGCATTGGTGTCTATATTTTGAGCAATGGTGCCCAGATGAAAAGGTTGAGAGATGGATCTATGTCCAGGTAAAGAGTACCATTGGCCTTTGGCAGCGAGAACTGTCTGGAATAAAATCCCAGTGTTGATTCTGCTGAAAAATGTCCACTTTGTATGGGTCTCTTGGGATGTACAGGATGTAATGATGGGTAATGTTACATAATAGGGTAAAGGCACAGAAAATGGTCTGTGGCCATTCAAAACAATCTGTATTATTCACAGATCAGTGGGGCAGTGTTTTCCGTTATGTGGAGAAGTTGAATTACTCCAAATTGGGATGCTGACAAGAAAGCATAATCATGGCATAATCACTGACAGGATCAAGAGAAAGGTAAGGGATGTCCCCCATTATTGATGCCTTAGATGACCATTCCGTTTCTATGATCTCTCCAAGGAAACGAGGGGCACAACTCTGTGTCGCTGTGCCCATGAGGTTTCCAATCATTGTGGCAAGAGTGGGCACTGTAGATGAGTCCAATTTGATTTTCTCAAAACCAGTGGATTTTCCACTTTCAATGTTTCCATCTGTAAAATTATTCACCAAGGCAGTGTTGGTGGTTGTGCTGATGGCATCTTCATCCTTGATGGTGTGTTTCTTCGCCTTCCCATTAGCCCAAGTGCACTGTTGGTCCAGATGGTCACCCATAGATTTAGTCCATCATGCATAAATGTTGCAAGTGTGACTCAAATTGCACTCCATACATTTCAGACATATAACATGGTTATCTTTCACCAACTTAAAACGTTTCCACCCTGTACATTTAGTCCTGCCTATTGTGTTGACACATGCAAGTCAAAGGACCAAAATGATATCCTATACAGGTGAAATCGGTCAAGCATCACATGAACTTACTGTGAAGAGGACACTAGTGATAAACACGAATGTCTATAACAATTGCATGAACGACCTTACTGTGTATTATACTAGACAATTATTTACAGAATTCATATACTAGGTCAAGTACAAATTATTTTAATGAACATACAGTGGTCCCCCTCTTGAACAACCCTTCTGACCAGTGGCCATCCACTTTATACAGACAGAATCCCATAAAAAGAAAAAAAAGAGCTGATCACACGATAAGCTCACTTCCTTTGTAAACACTAAGCATCTTGTGTGATAACTAAAAATTGCCAATGAAGGAATAAGTTGTTGCAAAAAGTGCAGAACATCATCAGATATTCTCAGTTTAGAACGAAAAGTGAAAGCAATCTGACCAAATGAAAAGAGAATCAACTGACACAGAGGAATAGTTACAGCCAGATATCTGTGCCCAGATATTACTGACAAGGTGGTTTGCACCACGATTGATGACTATTCATAATTTAAAAAAAATAACATTGATATTAGTTTTATCATATTAAGTCCATAACCTAATAACATTCCTGTGGTTTTTATATGAAAATATTCAATATTTAAAAATTAGTTATGCCTTTCATACTTTATATGTAGTTATTACTCACATCTGTGTGATTCCCCTCTAGAAAGGCCACCCCTCTTATGAGGCCACTTTCCTGCGGCAGAAGTGGTGATCTTATAAGAGGGGGACCATTGTACTACCAAACAACAGGAAGGAACAAAAATGGCATTGACATGTATCTCGCATGATGAAGTTAAACCAATAAATTGAGAATCTTTGTCTCACATAGAACAGAGTGAAAAAATAGACAGAAATATATATGGAACATACTTCCCTGTGTAACAAAACTCCTCAAAATCGCTGCAAACATGAAAAAGACAAATTGAAAATGGCTTTGTGAGATCTCCAAAAGAGCATGCTTTATACCACAAGTGCAGTACATGTAGTAACTTAAGTATGGACTAGATCTGGAGCCAATCCCTCTAAGTGGAGATCACTCTTGTCTGCCTCCCACCTATGTGGGAAGACAACTTAAGCTTTTATATTGCTCTAGAAACTAGCTTGGGAGGGCTGGATTTGCAAGGTAGTAGTCGTACTCCGATGGTATTATGATCAGGTAACATATACAAAGGAGAAATAAGAATGCCAGCTTTAAAAAGTCTGAATCTGGGCATAAAAATACAAATAGTTTAAATTTTGATCCAACAATTTATTGTAAACACTAAATCTTAGTCATTTAAAGTAGTTTTTGGATTAAATGTGCCTTGTACAGTAATCTTTCCCACCGTGTGACATAATAAAGTTCATCAAGAAAATATTGCAAAGGCATGGTATTTGTCCAACGTTAATGCCTCATCTATTCCATTTAGAATATCAGCAGCATGTTTTTTCATCAAGGTAAAATCCTCATCAGCCACTTGTGATTTGGCATCTTTCTTCAACTTTCTCGGGCGAATCAGTTTGCAAAGCCGACATGATTTCTAATGGGTTAATATCTAACTGCTTTTGTGAAACAAGCGCTTACATAATAGGTATGCTTCCGCAAAGAATTAAAATCAGACATCATAAGCATTTCTGTGATCTAGATGTACCAGTGATCAAGTCAAGGTTCACCTACCTAAAATTACACCATTATCTGACAGAAGTGATTGTAATCGCATATCTGAGGTTAAATATAGGAATGATTCCACTAAACTTCTAAATGGTTGGCATCCCTATGTTGGTAAAGTTGTAAAGATATGGCAAGATATATATTGTAATACTTTTATGGTATTACAAGTGGAGTTTTCCATATATATTCAATTAATTATTCATTCACTGTGTCAAGATTATTTCATGTTAAATTTTGGAGTGTGAAATAATGCTTCATCTACAAGACTAGCATTGATTACTCACTTTTATTCATCAATGATAATGCCTACCATGTGTGAACTGCTTTTCTCCATTCCTCTGGAACGTATGCCCCCACTCCACCCACCATTGCTTAAATCGCCATCTATATTTTCTATGGATGTTTATTCCGTGTTTATACTAAGTATGAGTATAAAAACTTGTTCTAGTCATTATATTTCCATACTGTTGTGATGAGTATAGAGGAATTTATTTGATGGCATCAATTCTACAAGGCCCGGCAGGTCAACAAGAAGTAGAAAGAAGTTTGCATATTGAACGTTACTGTACTCTATTCATTCCAAGTTGGACCATGTGTGCATCATGCAGGAATTTCTCATGAATAGTTTAAGAAATTAATTATCTTACCTAATTGAAATATGGTATATCAAAGCCAGGAATATGATAACAGTCCATAAATTAGAGAATTCAACCCTCTGATGGAGTACTGTTACAGACACAGTGTGATACAGGATTGTGATGGAATCAATGTGCCCAGCCAAAGAATCACATTTTTGTCGAACTTTTGTTTCAACAATTAGTTAGAACTGATGTTATTGTTCTCTATTGTAAGTTCTTTACTGTGCAGAACTTGTTAGTTTATTTTAAGGTTCAAAATAGTATAAGATTGATAGGAACTATTTTGAACCGCATTACGACTCATTGCATCATCAGTGGGTTGTACTCATGCTCGATTCACATCGAAATTCATTTTTCCGTTTTGTTAGTTTTTACAGAATCACAGGTATGAATGTATAAACAAGATTAAGAGTAAATACGCACAACACGGACATTTAGAGGACAACTTAATTCTGCCTTAATTTTGTGTTCAAAGGCATTTTTCTGTACAGTCAAAACAGTTGACTTGGTTACTGCCATAGCTAGCCCTGAGACGGACAAGCATCGATTGGGTAGCAGAGGTCATGTGATGTGAACAGGAGTCTATAAATATGGGTGCAGACAGTGCAGTGGCAGATATCTGTCAGAGCGGCAAAGTATGAACATCTAAGTAGAAAAGCATTTCGTCCTTGTATTCTAAAATCCAATCAGAAACCATACATTATTATTACATAACTAGTTTTAAAATTGTTTAATAATAGAAAATTCCAAAGTAAATCAAATTATTATTCTCAAGTAATTTTAAGTAGATTTATTATATGATTGCTATTGAATTTGACTGCCTTATAATTATTATGCAATAATTCTTTATAAAGCCGCTGCTATCTCCCATCACACTGCTCAAGTACACTAAGCACTAAAATATATTTTACATTGAAATATCATGCTACTATGTAATAAGGTGTTATAGTCAATCCAATTAATTAAGCTGGTATTGTGCAGAGGAATAACATAATTAGTTTCAATATAAAATTGCGTATTATAACATTGACTTTTGGCTTCTAGATAAACAATTGTGAGCTCCATAGTATCAGAAGTTTATAGTGTTGTGACAAACACTGTGCTGATGTAACTTCCTATGCTATATTGAAAGGCATGTTCTATCTCACCTTTATATTTTATTAAATATTTTACATCGTGAACTCTGGTCTTTTGTGATATAACCCTCGGGGGTGTTACAATATTAATTGTTATTCACATTAGGAAAAAAATTCAAGTTAAGAGTTGTGTACCCTTCTTCAAACCTACGGTATAGATAAGAGTACAGCATTTGTTGGGTGCCTGGATTGCCAGTCGTTCCTTCAGTACTGAATCTGGTACATCATTGGACAATTTCATGAAATCTTCCCACTGCAAATAAAGAGGAAAAAAGTTAATCAAAGCTAGTACATGTATTCAAGAAAATATACAGCAGAACTTGAGAAAATCAGCAAAGTATGGGATCATAAATCTTGACCAATATTCACCATAAACTTGTATTAATAAACCTTAGAAAAGCACACAACATTTGTGCAGTATAGGCAGTTTGACTGGTTTTGTCAATGCCTGGTTTCTTAAAGTTCACTGTATTAGCTAGAAGGTATACATTATGCAGGAGGTGTGATATGTCCAACAAGTGCAGCGTTGTTATCTTCTTGTATCACACATGGTTTGAAAAACCTAACACCCATGGGTTGATCTCATGGTTTACAAAGTTGTTACACCTGCTAACTTCTAGACAGTAGTGGGAGTTTCTCGAACTTATTTGGGGGGGCAGGGGGGGTTATAGCTGAAAAGGGGGGTTGGGTTGGGTTGGGTTGGGTTGGGGGTTTATTGTGCATAGCCTAAGTAATTGACATGTTATAATGAGAAAAAAATGATCTAATTAATATATTATCTTGCTCTAGCAGCCTCTTTTTATACTGTAGCAATTTTAAATGTAGGGTGAAGTAAGATGATAATACTTGATTGATACACTGAAATAAAACTGTTCTGGCCTTTACATTGGTATAAAAAGTGTGACAACAAGCAAGCTATATGACTTGATCAATACAAATATACCTTGTATTTTTATTTTATCTTGTTCATATTATAACTATAACTTTATTAATGATGCCAATATGCCTTGTGTTTTTATTTATTTTATACATTTTATTTTATTTCATTTCTAAATGAGCTATGTTCCAATTATAGTACCAGATATCAAATGTTGATTTTTTTGTTACATTCCTTTTTTACAATCAGCAATTCCAACTGTTCTAACTATTAGGCCACAGTAGCATCTGTTTTTCAAATGGCTGTGCTTTCAACAGCAACTATTGTGCATTTTACATCTGTTTTTCAAATGGCTGTGCTTTCAACAGCAACTATTGTGCATTTTACATCTGTTTTTCAAATGGCTGTGCTTTCAACAGAAACTATTGTGCATTTTTCATCTGTTTTTCAAATGGCTGTGCTTTCAACAGCAACTATTGTGCATTTTACATCTGTTTTTCAAATGGCTGTGCTTTCAAAAGCAACTATTGTGCATTTTACATCTGTTTTTCAAATGGCTGTGCTTTCAACAGCAACTATTGTGCATATTACATCTGTTTTTCAAATGGCTTTCAACAGTAACTATTGTGCATTTTACATCTGTTTTTCAAATGGCTTTCAACAGTAACTATTGTGCATTTTACATCTGTTTTTCAAATGGCTGTGCTTTCAACAGTAACTATTGTGCATTTTACATCTGTTTTTCAAATGGCTTTCAACAGCAACTATTGTGCATTTTACATCTGTTTTTCAAATGGCTTTCAACAGTAACTATTGTGCATTTTACATCTGTCTTTCAAATGGCTTTCAACAGCAACTATTGTGCATTTTACATCTGTTTTTTCAAATGGCTGTGCTTTCAACAGTAACTATTGTGCATTTTACATCTGTTTTTCAAATGGCTTTCAATGGCAACTATTGTGCATTTTGCATCTGTCTTTCAAATGGCTTTCAATGGCAACTATTGTGCATTTTACATCTGTTTTTCAAATGGCTTTCAATGGCAACTATGGTGCATTTTGCATCTGTTTTTCAAATGGCTTTCAACTATTAAGCATTTTGCATCTGTCTTTCAAATGGCTTTCAATGGCAACTATTGTGCATTTTACATCTGTTTTTCAAATGGCTTTCAATGGCAACTATGGTGCATTTTGCATCTGTTTTTCAAATGGCTTTCAACTATTGTGCAATTTGCATCTGTTTTTCAAATGGCTGTGCTTTCAACAGCAACTATTGTGTATTTTACTGGATACAGTCAAGAGTTGAACTTCATATTTTATTGGATTCATGAAGACTGAAAATCGATTACACACTGCACGAATGGATGTAACCAAGCAAAGGTCGTTCATACAAATAGTTATAAAATAATAATGAATCTCAAGTGATCAATAACAAAACTATATTTTCACCATTGTTTACAATAATTGTCAAAGCACACAAGGGCACACAAAAATAAAGAAGTAGTCTCGTTTTGGTGCTATGAATTAATAACTTCTAGTTTTCTGCATCATATGATGTAATTTAACCAATCTAAATGCTTGTTACAATGGCTTTGTAAAACATGTTAATTACTTTGCAATAAAACCCATTGTTAATTACTTTGCAATAAAACCCATTGTTAATTACTTTGCAATAAAACCCATTGTTAATTACTTTGCAATAAAACCCATTGTTGAATGCATACTCAGGCTACAACACCTTCCCAAATTAGGATTTTTTTCTTTTGAATAAGAATTTATTGTGATAATCAATAAGGGGTCAAGAACCTTCAACTACTGTGTAAGGTAGTAATTGAGCACAAACAGGTAATCAATAAGGTGTCAAGATTCACCTGTCAATTACTGTGTAAGTTAGTATCCAAGTCCAAAACAGGAAATTAACAAGATATCAAACTTTGCCTGTCAAATTACTATGTAAGTTAGTATCCAAGTCCAAAACAGGTAATCAATAAGGTGTCAAGATTCACCTGTCAATTACTGTATAAGTCAGTATCCGAGTCCAAAACAGTTAATCAATAAGGTGTCAAGATTCACCTGTCAATTACTGTATAAGTCAGTATCCAGGTCCAAAGCAGTTAATCAATAAGGTGTCAAGATTTGCCTGTCAAATTATTGTGCAAGTTAGTATCCAAGTCCAAAACAGGTAATTAACAAGGTGTGAAGATTCACCTTTCAAATTACTCTGCAAGTTAGTATCCAAGTTCAAAACAGGTAATTAACAAGGTGTCAAGATTCACCTTTCAAATTACTGTGCAAGTTAGTAGCCAAGTCCAAAACAGGTAATTAACAAGGTGTCAAGATTTGCCTGTCAAATTATTGTGCAAGTTAGTATCCAAGTCCAAAACAGGTAATTAACAAGGTGTCAAGGTTTGCCTGTCAAATTACTGTGCAATTTAGTGTCCAAGTCCAAAAAAGGTAATCAATAATGTGTCAAGATTTACTGGTCAATTACTGTGTTAAGTTGGGATCCAAGTCCAAAACAGGTAATTAACAAGATATCAAACTTTGCCTGTCAAATTACTGTGCAAGTTAGTATCTAAGTACAAAACAGGTAATCAATAAGGTTTCAAGTGTCACCTGTCAATTACCGTGTTAAGTTAGTATCCAAGTCAAACAGGTAATCATTAAGGTGTCAAGAATCACCTGTCAATTACTGTGTAACATATTATCCAAGCACAAACAGTCAAACAGATCCCACTAATGAGCAACTTTCCTTGATGCTGAGTGACAAAAGCCCAACTATCTTAGACAACTAAAATGTATTGCTTGGCAAGTGAAATTTCTTGTAAGTAGCCTAATTCCAACAGAGAAAAAAAGGACAAGTGACCCAAGGTGGGCCTGAGATTGCCTGACTGACATGTGCCTAATAACCAAATGAAAGTGGAGTTGGTCAAGAAATATGGGTTAGTAGGATGCTTTCTGTAGAAATATATTCTATGCTGTTGATTGCATGTGTTATGAAATCAATTATTTCAAGGTTTCTCTATTTTTTTGTAGATTTTGAGAAGAGCCATTTAAAGGTATTTCTATTTTTAGTAATGGTGCCCATATTTGATGTGGGATTTGCATCTTTTGTACACAAAAAGCTGTCCATGGCCTGCATGTTGAGCCTGCCCCAAATCCAAAGAAGGTGCAATAAACTGGTATTGAAATAAGAAGTAGAAAGTTTTAATACTGAGGTTAATCTGGGGTGTGATGAACATACAGATGTATGGATGGACATGCATGCCAAAATGGGGTGTGATGAACATACAGATGTATGGATGGATGGACATGCATGCCAAAATGGGATGTGATGAACATACAGATGTATGGATGGATGGACATGCATGCCAAAATGGGATGTGATGAACATACAGATGTATGGATGGATGGACATGCATGCCAAAATGGGGTGTGATGAACATACAGATGTATGGATGGATGGACATGCATGTAAAAATGGGGTGTGATGAACATACAGATGTATGGATGGATGGACATGCATGCCAAAATGGGGTGTGATGAACATACAGATGTATGGATGGATGGACATGCATGCCAAAATGGGGTGTGATGAACATACAGATGTATGGATGGATGGATATGCATGCCAAAATGGGGTGTGATGAACATACAGATGTATGGATGGATGGAGATGAATGCCAAAATGGGGTGTGATGAACATACAGATGTATGGATGGATGGAGATGAATGCCAAAATGGGGTGTGATGAACATACAGATGTATGGATGGATGGACATGCATGCCAAAATGGGGTGTGATGAACATACAGATGTATGGATAGATGGACATGCATGCCAAAATGGGGTGTGATGAACATACAGATGTATGGATGGATGGACATGCATGCCAAAATGGGGTGTGATGAACATACAGATGTATGGATGGATGGAGATGAATGCCAAAATGGGGTGTGATGAACATACAGATGTATGGATGGATGGAGATGAATGCCAAAATGGGGTGTGATGAACATACAGATGTATGGATGGATGGAGATGAATGACAAAATGGGGTGTGATGAACATACAGATGTATGGATGGATGGACATGCATGCCAAAATGGGGTGTGATGAACATACAGATGTATGGATGGATGGACATGCATGCCAAAATGGGGTGTGATGAACATACAGATGGATGGAGATGAATGCCAAAATGGGGTGTGATGAACATACAGATGTATGGATGGATGGAGATGAATGCCAAAATGGGGTGTGATGAACATACAGATGGATGGATGGAGATGAATGCCAAAATGATTGCCATGTTAAGCTTCCATCAAGATAGGATCAACAAAAATTGAAAGCCCTTCATGCAGAAATGCTTTTTATCAAATTTAGTCAAATTCTGTTGAGAGGTTTTAGAGAAAAAGTTGCTTACAGGTTTTTTTATTTTTTTTAGCAATGGTGGCTCTATTTGCTGGTGAATTACCATATATACTTGCGTATAAGCTGGGTCCAAATGCAAACAACATAGACCCTGATCTGCCATCACATAATGCGCCATCAGATCAGGGTCTATGTTGTTTGTTCTACTGATTATTCCTTACAAACTGCATAGACCCAGATCTGCCAGCGCATTATGCAACGGCAGATCTGGGTCTATGCAGTTTGCAGTTGGTATCAGCTTATATGCGAGAATATATATGGTAGTAGATTACCATCAGGCCATGCCAGAAAATCATTTGTAGGGAAAGATGATATGGTAAAAGAATGTCAAATACAATATAAAGTAAAAGTTCCAAACATGTTCAAAATTAATTTTGTTTTGGGAAACACTATACACTGTAAGTCAACTGTCCATAGATTAACCAGTCTGTGCCAAAGGCTTCTTGTCTTCTAAAGAATTAAACATATTAAGAACTTAGTCATATCAGACTGCTCTATTATCTGTGACTAGGGGATAATCATGCAATACTGAAATGTAGTGTAAATGGCAATACTGAAATGTAGTGTAAATGGCAAGCACCTGATGTGTGTGAATGGGTTTGGATATTCTATTATGTTATTAAAATTTCAATGGTTTTTAAAGTACTTACAGAGTATACATCATTCCTCTTCTCAGCAACCTCCCCAGTATACTGTATGACTGCCTTGAGGTGCGGCAGTTTGTCCCACACCTTCAGTATCTTTTGAAGTTGCTGGTGATTCTCCACCACAATAACATTTGCCTTACAGCTGCTGGCCACATACTCACATGCCTCAGGATTGTTGGTTGCATAAATCCCAGTGGAAAGACCACTGAAGTGTAGTTAAAATCAAAATTAAACTAAATGTACTTTTTACCAATTCAATCCATAACTTTTTCAGACATATGGGTCAGAATTCTCCTTTTGGTAGGCGTAGACATTTGGTTTACTCTGACCTTATTCCCAGACCCATGCTAGAGCTCAGAACTACTGATTTACATGTTCTTTTAAATAAAGCTTAGAAAATGTAGAGAATGGGTTTTGTTATGCTTTAATTAGACATCACGAAAAACAAAAATGGTGACAAATATCGTAAAAAAAATACAAAGCACATTTTAATAATTCTATCCACTGTCAAAGTTAAAAGAGGTACAAGGTCAATTGCTGAGTCAATCACACAGCTGAATAAATGAATAGTAACTTCTGACTGGTTAATACCTTTGAATAGCAACTTCTGATTGGTTAATACTTGGGATGACATCAATGATAAAAAGTATGGATTGCAAATTCTGAGAATTTACCTTAGTTAATATTGATGGTAATTTAGTAGACTGTAACAGTCTCTGAGGTGGAGGAAACCAAAGTACTTGAAAATAAGAGGCCCAAGGGGCCTTGATATTTGCATCTGCTAGCTGACATATGTCAGTCTGTGACTGCAAATTCACATCCATATTGAAACTGTAGAGGGAAAGAAAAACTTGGAGCACATAGTTGGTACATTTTCTATGAATGTTGGGTGTTATTCATCTTCATTCCTAGACCATATATAGAGGATCAATTTCTTGGTATAAAAAGGAAAAGTCATTGATATAAACAGCATTGTCCCATGTATCCATTGCCCTCAATATTTGCACGGCATGTTTCATTTTAAGTCAGAAGAACAGTACCAAGGATCTAAATTGAGATAAATTACAAATGATCAGTGCAGAATACCATTTCCAAAAACAAATACTTTTAAAAAATCATTTGCTTACGCTGGTACTATTTTATGGAATGAACTCCCCATACCCATTAGATCAGAAACAAATCTAAATGTGTTCAAAACAAAATTGTATAACCATTATCTTGAACGGCAGTTGTCATTGTAAATATTGAAATATTAAAATATTGAAATACATGCTCTCCAGTTTGCTCTATTAATGTATATCATGTATGCTTTGTGCTTTTATACTTAATGTATCCTGAGGGCCTCAGGGGAGAATAGTATATTATACTAACTGAGATACCCTCATGAAATAGAGTGTTGTTTATTATTATTATTATTATTATCTCTCCGTGTCCCCTGGGGACTAGACCCAGATTCATAACTTACAAACTCTTTATAACTCCATCCTTAATGTATATACACTTATTTCACATTACAAGGGCAGTTAATTTGTGCAGTCAGTATGGATTCCCGAGTCTGTCCTTACCCCCCCCTGGGATCATAATTTGTAAATCATTCAGTTCCCAACCCATGGGAGCTGCAGTGGTTCAATGGTTAAGTGTCAGACTCATGACCAAATGGTTGCAGATTTTATTCCTACCATCTGATCAGCTTGGATTGATTACCAAATTTCTCTTGATTTTTTAAAAAGATAATGGGTTTCTTTGCACTTAATAATTAAATCTGGAAGTGCTTCGGTAGGTAAGCTTAGTTTTTTTAATATTTTTTTATTTAATGAAAGCTAAAAATACAAAACACATTTAAAATAATTTGTGAGTAAAGGCACTGAATATACGAAAAGCCAAAAATTAATGCACAGTACATGTGATAACATATAAACAACAAACATTTCAGGCACGTTAATATGGCATGCCGTGCAAATGTCAAACTCTATGTAACTAAACATACTTGCTTCAAAAGATTAAAAAATTTCAAATGTAGTCAAGGTTTTAGCAATAATTCTCTGCATATACATGGTTTTTACAAGAAATATGTTCTTATTAACCAAAATTGTATGCAAGATAATTATTATCATTAAATTAAGGGGATTTAATTTGACACTTCTCATTAACTGAAATACAATGAAATGGGTAATTTTACCATTGAAACGAAACTGGAATGCAACTGAATGCAGAATAAACACAAATGAAATGCAAATGAAATAATGATTGCATTTTGAAGAAAATGGAGAACACAAATGCAAAATGCATAATGCAGAATGATAAATGATAAACAAAAACAGAACTAAACATGAATGCATTCCATGAATGGATTTGTATGTTGATTTTAAGTTCCCACTGAATTTCCATGGCTGAGGTTCGCATGATAATCTGGGATCACATTGTTTACACTGACATTTTTTCACACTTTTTCATCCCTTAACAGCTGACATTGTTCTTGTCAAGACAGACATAAAAAAACAACAACCAGTATCTGTACAATCTTTAATTGAACAAAATTAAATAAGAACTAAAATTTTCTGACAAATGCTCTATAACAATATTTTTACACTTATTTATGGAGAATTCAATGCTGTCTTTTGCATTTTATGCATTTGTTATTTCATTAAAGCACACTTTTAAAAAAGAAAAGATATGAAAGCTATAGTTCTCTCCCTTTAACAATAACAAAAACTGAAAAACCAACTTCAATAAATGCATTTCCATTTTGTTCCATATAATAATAATAATAATAACAATAATAATAATAATAATAATAATAATAATATGAATGACTTTATTTAGAGAAGGTAACTCAATTAGTTACAGAACTAATCTACCTTGAGGCCTTCTGTTATGTACAAAATATACAGTATATACAGCACAATGTGATAAATTTGGCTTGACACAAAAGAATTTAGTTATTCTGAAAATCAAAGTTTCAGGCCGAGCACATATGCACAAGCATCAGTGAACACATAAATATATATAAAATATCGTACTGTATTGAAAAATTCATCTCTGAAAAATATGTATAAGCAGAGAAAAGCAAGAGGTATTTATATTACCTAGAACTGATTGATTGTCTTAAGATTACATCCATTTGAGACATTTATTATGAAAAGAAGAAATGCTAGGAGCCTGCTTTATGTCACTGGGAATGTTGTTCCATACCAGTGGACCAGTATTTTGAAACCTCTATTTAAACAATTCCTTCTTTGGCCTTGGTATAATGTAATTTTTACTTCTAACAGACCTTAAATTTGGAGTATCCTCAGCATCTCTTTGGTGAGAGATATTGCATAGGTAGATGGAAATGTCTTTTCTGGACACTTTATACATAAATTTGGCCTTTCTAAGAAATATTCTTTCATGTATTAGTAAAAAAAAATTATAATTCATTGCATCCAGGAAGTTATCTATACACTGATCTAGAATTAAATGGCATGCCCTCTTTTGAAGTCTTAAAAGTTTTGTTATGTTTGAATTAGAGATTTTACCTTAAATTACATTACAATAGTCAGATATGGCTGAATATAACTTTTATAAAAGATGACTCTATACTGAAAAGGAATGAATGTTCTGATTTTCTTAAATAGCCAAAGATAAGAATGAACCTTTTTTGAAATGTATTTAATGTGAATAGACCAAGTTAGATTGTTATCTACAAATACACCAAGAATTTTATCATGAGGTCATATTCAGGTTAACATTGCCAAATAGAACTTGGGAGTCTGTCACTATCTAGCCTTGCTCATTTTTGTTTTGTTGTAACTAGTAGGGCTTTTGTTTTTTCTGTATTTATAATCATACTGTTTTCCTTGCATCTTACTTCAAGTCTGTTAAGAGCATCTTGTAAATTATTTTCAAGTACAATTTTGGTTTTACCTGACTCAGACAGTGTAGTGTCATCTGCATAAAGGTCAGTGGAAGAAATTGAATTTCCTATCTTAAGAGGCAAGTCGTTAATGAATAGAATAAATAACAGACGTCCAAGAATAGAGCCGTGTGGTACTCCACATTGAATATTTTTACTCTCAGAAAGTTGACTCTTTAAAGATACTTTCTGCACTCTATCAGTTAAATAAGAAGTAAACCATTTTAGGGAGTTTTCATCACATTGATAGATTTTTTAGTTTTTCAAGCAAAATTTCATGATCAAAAGCTTTATGAAATCAACCATAATAGTGCCAACCATTTTTCCTTTATCTAATGACTGTAGCCATTTATCAATCATAGATATAAGTGCAGTTTCACACGAGTGATTCTGTCAAAAGCCAGACTAATTATCATGAATATGATCATAAGTATCCAAATAGTTGATAAAAGAATCATGTACATATTTTTCTAGTAATTTGGAAAGAAAAGGAAGGATAGAGATGGGTCTACAGTTATTTACATCATCTTTTGTTCCAGCTTTATGCAATGGTGTTGTTACCTTGGCAGTTTTCCAAGTCTGTGGAAATTTAGTAGACCTAATACTGTGATTGCAAATAAAAGCTATACTCTCTACTATAGCAGGTACAGCTGCCTTTAGTAGCCTTGGTCCAATCATATCAAGTCCTGTGGCTTTACAATCAGCCATTTTTGTAATATACTTCAACACAAATTCAGGACTCATTTAAGGAATTTCAAACTTTATATTATTAGGGAGTTTTTTTAGCACAAAACTTTTGGAGTTCCAGATGATCAGAGGAAATTTTTTTATTCTTTAAGTTTTTCAGCAATCTGAATGAAAACAAAAGAAAAGGCAAACAGAATGTAAATGAAACAAAACAAAAGGCAAACAAAATGCAGATTTGGTAACATTATCTGCTTTAGTCTGTAGGCCAAACAAGGTGTTTACTTGTAAACATGGATTCCCTCGCTAACAGGATCACATTTGGAGCAGCCAACAATATACAAAATGGTATGGAGGACTGATGCAGACAATATACAAAATGGTATGGAGGACTGATGCAGACAATACACAAAATGGTATGGAGGACTGATGCAGACAATATACAAAATGGAGGACTGATGCAGACAACACTAAATGGTATGGAGGACTGATGTAGACAATATACAAAATGGAGGACTGATGCAGACAATATACAAAATGGTATGGAGGACTGATGCCATCAATATACAAAATGGAGGACTGATGTAGACAATATACAAAATGGAGGACTGATGCTGACAATATACAAAATGGAGGACTGATGCAGACAATATACAAAATGGTATGGAGGACTGATGCAGACAATATACAAAATGGTATGGAGGACTGATGCAGACAATATACAAAATGGTATGGAGGACTGATGCAGACAATATACAAAATGGTATGGAGGACTGATGCAGACAATACACAAAATGGTATGGAGGACTGATGCAGACAATATACAAAATGGTATGGAGGACTGATGCAGACAATATACAAAATGGTATGGAGGACTGATGCAGACAATATACAAAATGGAGGACTGATGCAGACATAATACAAAATGGTATGGAGGACTGATGCAGACAATATACAAAATGGTATGGAGGACTGATGCAGACAATATACAAAATGGAGGACTGATGCAGACAATATACAAAATGGTATGGAGAACTGATGCAGACAATATACAAAATGGTATGGAGGACTGATGCAGACAATATACAAAATGGTATGGAGGACTGATGCAGACAATATACAAATTGGAGGACTGATGCAGACATAATACAAAATGGTATGGAGGACTGATGCAGACAATATACAAAATGGTATGGAGGACTGATGCAGACAATATACAAAATGGAGGACTGATGCAGACAATATACAAAATGGAGGACTGATGCAGACAACACTAAATGGTATGGAAGACTGATGCCATCAATATACAAAATGGAGGACTGATGCAGACAATATACAAAATGGTATGGAGGACTGATGCAGACAATATACAAAATGGAGGGCTGATGCCGAAACAATGGGAGTTAAGTGCCTTGCATAGAGATATTTGATGACAGCTGACTCAGGCTTGTCTGAACTGGGTTCACACCTGTTACCACCCACTGGTTGTGAGTCAAAGCTAATGATTCAGGCAACACGTGGAGGAAGAAAATATTACTGCAATATACTACAGTACTCATTAACATGCATCCACATACAAAGTTTCATCGGTACAGAGTTGAAAACAAGTTTGATTACATGTAATAGGATTCATGTTACAGAGGACATAACAAACAAATGACTAAAAACAGAAATGTTACTCCACCATGAAAATTAAGTCTCACTGACTTAGTTTTGGTATTGTAGATTTACTCTCCTCGAGATGCATCCACATACCAATTTTCATAACAGTAGGTGAATTGGGTCCAATATGCTGAGTATGAAATGAACAGATAGCTGAAATTACAAAGTCACTCAATAGTGAAAACTAGGTCACACTGTCAGAGTTTTTGTATAGTAGAGTTACTCTCCTTCAAATGCATCCACATACAATTTTCATGACTGTAGGTGAAATAGAGCCCAAGATACTGACGGCACGGAAAACAAATGAACACATGAATGGGCAAAGCACTTTGTCCCCTACCAAATTTGTTAGTTAGGAGATAAAAAGTGTTGAGAACATTCTGAAGCAAATTCTTGTATAAAAAAAGGCTGACCTAGTCCCAATTCCTTTGACACTACACATTCAGTTGGACAGATGTACAGATGGATGGACAGACAGATGGAGAGACATGACTACCATAGGGCTCCAGTTACTTCATTGAGCATGGCCCTAACTATGCTCTTTTTTATTAGAGATCCAATTCCTGTAGTATATTGGCATTTGATACAGAAGTGAATATGGCAGTCGGTACAGCAACCCAAAGATAACACATTCCACAACTTGTTGAGAATGTTTTGTTTGTCATGTGTAATGGAAAATTATTTAAGATCAAAGGACAAATGCTTTCAAATGGTATGTACTACATACAAAATCAAATAAATGTTTAGAATACATGTTAAGTTTTGTATATATGCAGGTCTCTGACAAACTTACCCTGCAAATATTGCCCCTAGGGTTGAGATGAACCACTCTGGAGCATTGAAACCCAGGATACCCACACCATGACTTGGCTCCAGACCAAGCTGCAAAGAATTAATGAAAATAAATGACACTTAGATGTAAGAAAAACTCAGAAATTAAGGCCGTAATTGCACAAAACTTTAATACAAAGATTGAGATTTACTTAAAATTTTGAGATGAAATACTTTCAAAGATGTCAATACTAACTTCATGAAATTTTCAGGTCTGACTACTTTTCTTCTTTAAAATATTAGTGCACATTTTCAAAGCGTTTTGCTTGGGTGGAACAATGGTGTGTAACATTATAGGTAAAAGCCTAAATCTGTTTTACTTTCAAAGTTTCATGAATTCTAGGCCTGGGGTTCTGCAATTAAGTTGCCAACCTCTACCTAATTACCACCAAAAATCACTGTCAAATCAAATTCTTACTGACTGACTGCTGATGACTCTCAATTCAGACAATGTGTGAAACATTATGTAATTGTGCCTGGAATGATAAGCTTATCTAACTCTTCAGCAGCAAAGTCCCCGATGGTCTGACATCTATTCAGTTTATAACACGTACAAATTAAAGTTGCTATAACTTTACTATACCTCATTCAATTTTTTAAAAATCTACACCATCTCCTGAAAATTACTGTTACAGAGGTAAAATTTTCAAAGAAAAATTTTATAGAAAAAGCTATGCTAAATGGGTAGGAGTGGTTATCTCAGCTTTGACAATTTGTCATTTGCTCATTCGTATAAATTTTTACCCATTGTAAATTCCATGAGATATGATTTGTCAGTCTTTCCAGCAACCCTCTGTGAAAAAGTAGGGATAATGTAGGGCTACTTTTTTTTAAAAAGTAGGGAAAAAGTGGAGCAGGGGGAAAAGGGGTATGTTTTAAAGACAAATAGCTGTCTCTTTATTCAAGGTTGCCTCTATCTCCATAAACAACCAGCTCCAAATCACAGACACCATGACTCAATTTGCTTTGCCGTGACCATTCATTCATGTAACCGATTTTCAACATAAAATTGAAATAAAATTTAGGGATAGTAGGGTCATTTAGAAACAAGAAGGGAAAACTATGAAGTCTGACAAAAAAGTACAAAAAAGTAGGATTAAACAGGGTTGCTAGAAAGACTGTGTGTATGATTGTATATATAAAGTTTAAAAGCAAATCAGCACAATCCTGGCTATAAAGTGTCCAGTAACAATTAGATAGCAAAAACAGTAAAGGTAAAAAATTGCTTTAGGAAGATAAACACTTCCAAATAAAAATAAACATTTATTCCCATGAATTATAGCAAGCAATATAGAGGAACTCCCCACAACTTACTTTAAAACAAAAGTTATTTGAGCCACAATGACCCTGACTTTTCACATTTTGACCCCAAAATCAATAGCCCTCTTCCATACCTTATGCACAAGCCCTCCACAACCTCTGGTCATGGTGTATGGTCTAGAAATAAAGTTAACATGCAAGAACCATTTTTCTTGTTTTTGTCACAGTAACAGTGACCTTTGACAGTTTAACCCCAAAATCAATAGGTTTCATTCTTACCCAACATGTAAGTCATCCATAAACTTTGGTGAAGGTACCTAGTCGTTAATTTCAATTTTGTTTCAGTCACAGTGACCTTGACCTTTTACTCCCAAAACAGATTGGCTTCTTCCTTTCCCCAAGTGCAAGTCATTCATAAAGTTTGGTCCATGTCTGTGATGCAGAACTAATGTTATTGTGCAGAAACCATTTTCTTCTATTAGTCAGTGACCTTGACTTTTGACCTAAATATTTGAGTCTTCTTCCTTATCCCAAGTGCAAGTCATCCAAAGGTTCAGTCCAGGTCTGTGATGTATAAGTAATGTTATTGTGTGAAAAGCATTTTTCTTCTTTCAGTCAGATTGACCTTGACCTTTGGCCTTCTGATCTTTAAATCAATAGGATTCTTCCTTAACTCAAGTGCAAGCTATTTGCAAAGTTTGGTACTGTACATGGTGGAGACTGAGTTAATGTGCCGAAGCCATTTTTCTTCTTTTAGTCAGAGTGACCTTGACCTTTGGTCTTCTGATCTTTAAATCAATAGGGTTCTTCCTTAACTCAAGTGCAAGCTATTCGCAAAGTTTGGTACTGTGCATGGTGGAGACTGAGTTAATGTGCCGAAGCCATTTTTCTACTTTCAAACACAGTGACCTTGACCTTTCACCCCACCCCCCAAATCAATATGGTTCTTCCTTACCAGCACTGCAAGCCAATCAAAAAGTTTGGCAACTGTAGATGGTGAAAAACTCAAACTATTGTGTGGAAACCAATTTTTTTCTTTGAGTCAAAGTGAATTGACCTTTGACCTCTTGACCCCAAAACTGATGGTGTTCTTTCTCATCCCACACATGCAAGTCATCCACAAAAGTTTGGTAACTGTAGATAGCAGACAACTCTGAATTCTTGTGCAAGAATTAAATTGGGTACCAATAGACAGCTGGACACTGGAAGAACAGACATCATCATAAAATAATATGCTCCACCTTATGTGGGCATGTACAAATTTACAAACAAGATAACAACTAAACTCATCAAAAACATTATTTATTTAAAGCCTAAGCTAAATTTGCTATGTATCTTGTTAAAAAATTTTAATAGCATTAAGCAATTTGTTGATTAAAAATGTAAACAATTTGTATAATACGAAAATAATTTTCCTGACAGTAATTGATATCTTGGACTGTCAAAAAAAATCTCACCTTAATGAAAGCCTTGGCTACCTTCCTGATATCATCATAATATTGCTGATAGGTCCACTTGAACCAAATACCCCCTCTCTTCACACCTGCAATAACAATTGCCTAATATATTTCTTGCAAACATAAATAAAGCAGTGAAATTTGTTCAGCATGTGACCTTTTCATTCTGAACAATTATTCAAGGGAAAAAAAAATATTTTTAAGATTTTTTTGGAGACACCTTGAATCAAATGGACAAAACAGACATGAGGGGGAAATGGAGAATCTGACAAGAGACAGGCACACAGACAGTAAGAAAGACAGTAATGACAGATACATTAACTAAGACCTATGATAAAAATGACCAAATTACTGGGATCCCTCATAACTAACTCCATCTCTACACATATTTGCATAGCCCTGAGGGGGATAAACACACAGGCACTAAAGTGAGCAAAATCAGGATTTACATGCAGTTTTTTGCCAAGTCATACTTGTGCATCCTGCAGAATAAAAATTAGGTGCAAAACTGAGGCTTCACATGCCTTTTATTTCTTGCAGGGTTTGGAACGTAGTTTGCACATTAAACTTTGATTGAAATTCAAAAGCATTATGTCTTGTGTGAAGGAAATGTACTGATTTTCTCACTGATTTGTCACTCACCAGCTTTTCATTATAATGTTGATGCATCTGTGAAGCTGATTTGGAAAGCTTACTTTCATCTATATTTTTTTTCAAGGCAACATCAGGCCCAATTTTGTTCTCTATTAAATAAGAAACATTAACAATCTACAATTTTAAATTTTCTTTAAAGTCTGATTTTTCCTATGTGCATACATTGCAGCAGTCATGGAATTTTTAGATCCACCAAGTGAAAATTGGGTGCATTGACATTTATTACAGCAGTCATGCAATTTGTAGACCCACCAAGTGAAAATTGGATGCACTGACATGTATTACAGCAGTCATGCAATTTGTAGACCAACCAAGTGAAAACTGGGTGCATTGACATTTATTACAGCAGTCATGCAATTTGTAGACCCAACAAGTGAAAATTGGGTGCATTGACATGTATTACAGCAGTCATGAAATGTGTAGACCCACCAAGTGAAAATTGGGTTCATTGACATGTATTACAGCAGTCATGAAATGTGTAGACCCACCAAGTGAAAATTGGGTTCATTGACATGTATTACAGCAGTCATGAAATGTGTAGACCCACCAAGTGAAAATTGGGTTCATTGACATGTATTACAGCAGTCATGAAATGTGTAGACCCACCAAGTGAAAATTGGGTTCATTGACATGTATTACAGCAGTCATGAAATGTGTAGACCCACCAAGTGAAAATTGGGTTCATTGACATGTATTACAGCAGTCATTGAATTTGTAGACCCAACAAGTGAAAATTGGGTTCACTGACATGTATTACAGCAGTCATTGAATTTGTAGACCCAACAAGTGAAAATTGGGTTCATTGACATGTATTACAGCAGTCATTGAATTTGTAGACCCAACAAGTGAAAATTGGGTTCATCGACATGTATTACAGCAGTCATTGAATTTGTAGACCCAACAAGTGAAAATTGGGTTCATTGACATGTATTACAGCAGTCATTGAATTTGTAGACCCAACAAGTGAAAATTGGGTTCATTGACATGTATTACAGCAGTCATTGAATTTGTAGACCCAACAAGTGAAAATTGGGTTCATTGACATGTATTACAGCAGTCATGCAATTTTTAGACCCAACAAGTGAAAAATGGGTTCATTGACATTTATTACAGCAGTCATTGAATTTGTAGACCCAACAAGTGAAAAATGGGTTCATTGACATGTATTACAGCAGTCATTGAATTTGTAGACCCACCAAGTGAAAATTGGGTTCATTGACATGTATTACAGCAGTCATGCAATTTGTAGACCCACCAAGTGAAAATTGGATGCATTGACATGTATTACAGATTAGTATATAGAGACAATGGATAAAATTCCCATTAGCATTCTTAAACAACTCTATTATAACATATAAATATGCGGCACTGACTTTCTTGCTGTACTAAGTGCATTTTCAATAACAACTGACAGAGACAGAATGTGAAAATATAGTTGTGGGATATTTACAGAGGGGGCCCCGGGTGGCCAAGTGGTTTAAGGCATTCGCCTTTACCGATCACTGCCATCTCACCTCTGTCCGCATGGGTTCGAGTCTTGGGCTCGACCAATGTGGTTATGTGAGAAAGCTTGCCAGTAGCTTCCCGTGGGTTGGTGGTTCTTCCTGGGATTTTCCCGGGTTCTTCCTCCACCAGATATACTGGCCGCCATGTATAGCCTATCATGTGGCAAAAAATGGCGTTTAACCCATAAAACCAAACCAAACCATATTTACTGAGGGTTCAGAAATACTGGCCCAACTTCAATTCAAGTACAATGCTGGGTCAACGGAACAATGTTAAAATTATTTCTAAAAGAAGAAAGCTTTTAAGCTGATTGCCAAAGAAAACATTTATAAAGTTAACTGTGATGTTCATGAGCTGGATGTCACTATTTTACAGAGATACTTCCCATTTTATCAGCTGACATAACACATGAATATAAAGCTATGATCTTGCAAAATAAAAATATAAATATTCAAAATTCAGTGAAAGTGACCTTGGCAAAATGGAATATATACAATCATGCTTAATAACTTTAATTTATCTCTTACAGCTCAGTGTTCATTGTAGCAGCCACAACATTGGTTATTATTTGAACAACATTCCACAAAAAGCATAATATGTTTAGCATGCAAGGAAGCAGTTGACATCAACTCAAAAAAGCGTCCCTCAAAGGGACTGATGCTCTACTGTCCGAAAACAATGTGCAGGAATTTCAAGATAAGACCACTTCCTTTTTACTGATGAGTGTTGAAACCATCTCTGATATTCTTGAGTGATAAGATTTTAAAATTAACCACTGTGGCAGCCATACTGTATGTAAGATCAGCACCATTTCAGGACCAACTAGATATCATAATTAGTCTTCTGATGAAAACCTCATGTTGATAAAACTTTCCATTAAGCAGGTGTAGCAATAAGAAGATTTTCAAGATGGCTGCCATGGTGGCCATATTGGTCATCAGATCAGCACCATTTTCATTTAGGACCAACTAGTCATCATAAAAAGTCTTTTAGTGAAAACTCCATGTTGATATGACCATCCATTCAGAAAAAGTAGCAAGAACAAGATTTTCAAGATGGCTGCTGTGGGGGCCATATTGGATGTCCAGGCAGAACCATTTTCATTTAGGAAATACCTGTGATCATAAGAAGTCTTCTGGTGAAAGCACCATGTCGACATGACTTTTTGTTCAAAAGAAGTAATGATAACAAGATTTTCACGATGGCTGCCATAGTGGCCATATTGGATGTCACATCAGTACCCATTTCAATTAGGACCAAGTAGATATCATAAAAAGTCTTAAAGAAAATGCCTACTTCTTTTTCCACACATGTCTGAGCTAACACATTTAATACCACTATTGTAATCTTTTTCCACACATGTCTGAGCTAACACATTTAATACCACTATTGTTATCTTTAGTAATTAGGTTCTCATGTATTCTTAAAGATCACTATCAAAGCATACAGTTCTCAACAATTACGGATTAGGCGCTTGAACTATGCCAACAACTGTAAACTTTATTTGTTTCAAAACAATCCTACCAAAATCACCCCATGGGAACCCCTTTTTGCTGAGTGATCTTGACCTTGTGGTCCAAAATTGGATCTGTAAAGTTCAGATGAATGGCAGTGTCACTAATGCACGTATTGTGATTGCTGGTGCTGAAGGAATTGTTACAAAATATACTAAACATGAACTGCAAAGATATGGACAGTGGTCATGTATGTTCAGATCAGGTCTCGGTTAACCTGAAAACTTCTACCCGTACATTAATTACTTAAGATTACAATAGTGGTATTCACGCCAAGCAGCTTATCTGCACACATGACAAAGTAGCACTTTGGAGAGACCTGATTAAAATGGGCTTCGAGAAAATGGGACTAATCTGCTGATTGTTTATTTAGCAGTTGGTTGATATGTGCAAAATGTATATTGAAATGGGAACAATATGTGCTTTGGGAAATAAAGAAGGACAGGGACAGTGAGTAAATCTGCATTTATTACTACACATCAAGTAGTCATTACAACCTTACATGAGTTTTTATGATCATGAAATTTCGCATTCAAATTAAATTGTAGTCAATCAGTTGCAGTGTTCCTCATTATGTATTTATCCTAATGTATATTTCATATTCTCAGCACTATAGACAGCCATGGTATTAAAACAAATAAAGAAACCGGTGATGCCTATCAATTGCATATGATGGGTGGGGGGGATGTCAGCTTGGTTGATATTCTGTTGTGACTTTAAATTCGTGGTCTAGCTCACCCACGAAAACCACAAAAAATTGGAGCCCAACGAATTTAAAGTTTTTCACAGTAACTATGATCTATATAACTACATACTGCATAGCATCACACCTTCAAACTACAGTAAAACATTATTAAAACCATTCAGTTTAATATCTTTGGATGAACAAGATTTACAATGTTTGTAGTTTTGAATATTATGGGCTCGACCAAAGTACAACCAGGTAAGCCTTTATCCAATAGTATACACACTATAATATATTAATTATATAGCTACCCATTTTTGTTGAGTAATGAATTTGTACTTAAATTGCTTTTCACAAAATTAAAAAGAATAGATATATTCTTGAAAAGAAATGCTTCTATTTTTAAGACTGACACACACATAAATACAGAGTACAACATGATGTGATTTGACATACTACTGGATCATGATAGACTTGCTGCGGCATCAAGTTACATAAAAACTAACTTTTCCTATGTGTTTCTAACAGCACCCGATAAGTGCTTGACAACATCCAATAAAAAGAAAATATTGTGGATCATTCCATGCAATGTACTGAACAGAAAATCACAGAAGTGGAATAAAATTATGAGTTGTATTAAATCTGCACGTTCAGGTTACATATGGTTTGGATAAAACCAATAATCTGGATGAATGAGGTTCTACTGTAAAGAGATTACTTTCAGAGCATGCAACAACTCACATATAGCAGGATGGTTTGGCAGTCTCTGTACCACACTGTACAACATTGTGGGTATCGTGACAGGTTTTTGTGCTGCAGGTCCTTTATCCTCCATACGTAGCCTAACCGGCTTGGCCGCATCCACCACCCACAGATCACTTGATGGGCAAGGGTCATCTAACGCTGAGAACAAAAAAAACCCAGTAAAGTGCTGAAACATTTTCTTTGGATTGGATATTATTGAATTTTTAAACAATAAACTAAAAGTCTATTGCAAACTGCCATGTCAATTTTTTAGTTTTCCCCTGTCCCAACAACCAGTATCCAATCACATCAAGGAGTTAGAATTCCTATCTTGAAAGGAATAGTAGCTGTGGGAAAAAAGAGCTATTAGTGATAGGTACCATATATACTTGCATATAAACTGGGTCCAAATGCAAACAACATAGACACTGATCTGCTGTCCCATAATGAGCTGGCAGATCAGGGTCTATGTTGTTTGTTCTACAGATTAGTCCTTACAAACTGCATAGACCCAGATCTGCCAGCGCATTATGTGACGGCAGATCTGGGTATATGCAGTTTGCAGTTGGTATCAACTTATACGTAAGCAGAGATGGTATATGATCAAGGGCCCCACTCGTTACGAGTTGCTCAGCAGGGCCTAAACAGAAAAATTTGTCTTGAAAAACCAAAGTTTGACGAATAGGCAATTAGTGACTGTAACTCCTCTAAATGATGAGGCAGAATGTTGGAATTCCAACCTATTAAAGGTCACATCAGTCTAAAGATGCATGATAAATTTTATTGAAATTCAACACTTTGTAGTAAAGTTAAGCTGCAGAAACTGAAAGAGGGCAGGCAATCAAGGATCATAACTCTTCTAAATGGTGATGTGGAATGCTGGAAGTTCAACTCATTCAAGGTCTCATTGGTATCAAGTTGTATGCAAAATTTGTTTGAAATCAAATGATTCTTGGTAAAGTAATGCTGCAGAAACCAAGCTCTGGAGAATGTGTAATGGGGGGGGGGGGAATCAAATTTATTCAAGGTCAGGAAGATATACAATCAGGGGGCAGGTATAACTCCTGGAAACAGTGCCATCAAAGACTGGAAATTTAACTCATTCACAATCTCATCAATATAGCTGCATACCAAATTAAGTTGATACCCTGCAAGCATTTGTAAAGTTATGCTGCAGAAACCAAATTCAGAAGGACAGGCAATCTGGGGGCATAATCGCTATAAATTATGTTATGGAACACTGAAAATTGCATTAATTTAAGGTCTCATCAATACAAAGCTACCAAATTTGATTGCAATCAAAACAAACCTTGGTAAAGTTTTGCTTCAAAAGCTAAAGTCATAAGGACAGGCAATCAGGGATTTGTAACTCCTGTAATTGATGTCTTGGAATGCTGGAAATCAAACTCAATTAAGGTCTCATCAATATAAAGCTGCATGCCAAATCTGAGGCTATAGGCTATCAGGGGCCATAACTCCTCTTAAAGATGAGAGAGTAGGCTGGATAACAAGCTTGAGGTCTCATCTATACAAGCTAAATACCAAATTTGGTTAAAAAAATCCAACAATTCCCAGTAAAAGTTATCTTGCGGAAACCCAACTATTGACAGACAGACTGGTGGATGAATGGATCAATGGACAACATGATTGCTACAGGACTCCACGTACTTTGAAGAGTGTGACCCTAGTCATACACATACAAAGTCATTTATACATGTAACACACAAATTACTGCCCTTGTAAAAATAAGTCCTAGGTATTTCAAAATCTTAATCCTAAGATATTTTGCAATGGTCTCTAGTTTTCTCAGTTCCTGAATTCTGGATAATTCTGGACTAAGAAAGTCTAGGATATCTATATATTTCCAGACATTTGATAAGGAAAAGCTTGAATTTTAGTGGATTCTATAAATAAATAAAAAATTCCAAGGTTTTACTACATGTGAAAAAGCTTAGATTATCTTGAAGATAATGTGTAACAGAGCCAGTAAGCATAAGCTGTAATCAGTGATGTAACATAACAAGAATCTCACAATATCGTACATTTTTACATCTACAAAAACACTGGATTAGGACTTTTTGTTCTATTTTACAGTCTGTTTCTTATGTTCATGAAGTTGTAAGCGCACAGCTGCTGCATGAGAGTTTGTAGTTACAAGCAAAATGAAAATAAACTTCAAACCTTTTCTGTTATACTTGTTCCCGGTATGTGAAATTAAATTGATGGCCGTTTGGTTTTTAATGGTACTGTCAACAAATTATTGGCTTTATCATTCCCAGGTAATGAGAACTAAGTGCCTTTATTGGATTGGAGTGGAAGTATCATTTTAATTTTGTGAAGTCCATGAATCGATTATGAAAACCTAAAGATTGATATTATTCCTCTTGACAATAATTTCATATTCCTGATTTCCATCCACCCGACCCCTCTTGCACTGCTCCCAATACCAAGAGTTGTATCATACGGATCTAAAATAAATTTCAATCACCTTGCATATTGACAGTAGAGTGTAACTGATATATGAAATAATGAATGATACAAACTGAAAAAAGCTGAAACACTGGAGATCGCCAGCACAATAGAGTGAGATCATCAATGAACTGATCATGCTAATATTCCAGGAACTGTATGACAAAAAATGGTCCAAAACAATGTTTGTGGGTGCAAAAATCATTTTCGAGGACTTTTCAAGGATTTTCAAACTAAAATGTCAATCTTCCAGGTTTTCAAGGCCTTGAATTTAAAATGCCAAAATCCAGTACTTTCAAGGAAGCATACAAACCCTTTTTTTTCCTTACCCCAAATCCAAGCCATGTGCAAAGTTTGGTCTAGGTCTGTAATGTAGAACTAATGTTATTGTGCAGAAACCACTTTTCTTCTTCACAGTGACCTTGACCATTGACCTTTTTACCCCAAAATTGATAGGCTTCTTTCTTATCCCATGAGCAAACTATCAACAAACTATGGTCCAAGATGGTGATGTAGAACTAACATTATTGTGCAGAAACCATTTTTCTTCTTTCAGTCATAGTCACCATGACTTACCCCGAAATCAATAGGCTTTTTCCTTAACACAAGGTACTTTGTTTCAAATGCCTCAGCACTAAATAACCTACTTGTTTTGCTGTGCCATAAAACACCAAACCAAGCCAAGTCTTAACCCAAGTGCAAGCTTTCCATAATGATTGGTCCAGGTATGTGATGTAGAGCTCATGTTACAGTGTGGAAACCATTTTTCTTCTTTCAGGCACAGTGACCTTGACCTTTGACCCCGAAGTCAATAGGTTCTTCCTTACCCTAAGTGCAAGCAATCCACAAAGCTTGGTAACTGTAGATGGTCGAGAATTTGAGATATTGAACAGAAATGAAATTGGTATAAGAGGGCTTGAGGGATTTAATGAGTGGAACAGACAACATCCAGAGCTCTATATACGATATTAGCAAAGAGGGCTTTTTATTCCCTGTTTGAAACTAACTGGGTTTTTACAAATTTTAATTGGGTATTTTGTGAACCAAGTAAAACATGACTTATTTTTAATGCTTTAACATTAGACAAACAATAGGCAAAAAATAGACTTTAACACTTAATGTATGGGAAAAAGGTTACAAAAGAGACATTTTTTAATTTCTCATTTGCTGTTAAAATCCTCGAAGATTCTTCTGCTCTCATTTTAGCATTACACTTTCTGCTTTGTAGGCCTTGGCTTGTATTCTAGCATCAGTCATCCTGGCTTTCTTTTCCTCATCTCTTTCCAAACATGTATTGCTTGTGAGGAGTCAAAATCTTGCACCATATATACTGACTTTTTAATTCAAGTCATCTGCAAACAACACAAACCCTGATATGTCATTGCATAATGTGCTAGCAGATTTGGGTATATGTTGCTCATTCTACTGATTACTCCTAACAAACTGCATAGACCCACATCTGCCAGTGCATTCTCATGTGATGGCAGATCTGGGTCTGTGCAGTTTGCAGTTGGACTTGACTTATAAGCAAGTATATATGGTACGTATATTTCAAAAGCATGTCCAACTTCTCTGCACCAGAGATGATCTGAACTTGTTTTTTTTTACTCTGTTCTGTATGTTAAAACTTCTTTCACATTCAGCAATTGTTAACTGCGCACACCAAGCTATAGCTGGAAGGACAGTGATATTTGGAAGTATTTCTTAGTGTAACAAGATGATTCTTTTGCACAAGTCTTATGCATCTAAGCTGGCAGAAGTCAATTTTGTCATGTTTTTTAACCTTGATCATTCAGCTTCCAACTTTTCACCATTCAATTGTGGTTCAACAGCCTGTTCCTTTTCAACTGTTCCTTCTTGCAAAGTTCCCTTCAACAATCCATATCATCTTTTTTATAATTACAGAATACCTCAAGCTGTGCCTTTAACCACTCAGCATGTTACATGCATCACTCTGCTCTTTACTATTATTACTGTATATACTTGCTTTTAAGTCAAGTCCAACTGCAAACAACATAGACCCTAATCTGCCATCACATAATGCACCGGCAGATTAGGGTCTATGTTGTTTGTTCTACTAATTACTCCTAACAAACTGCATAGACCCAGATAAACCGGCGCATTATGCGACAGTAGATCTGGGTTTGTGCAGTTTGCAGTTGGAAACAACTTTTAAGTAATTATATATGGTATGCCTCTTAATATTAGACTTATGTATAGTCAGCGTCCCCTCACCAGCCCAAACATAGGTCATTTTAGCATCAGTATATAATGCACATTTCATCCTCTTTTCACCCTCCATCTCTATAAACTTCAGCCAGGGATACATACAGATCTTTCCACTTCTGAAATGTTTTTTTTTCTGATACCTGACTGGCATAATGATTTTGTTTTACCTCCACACAGGCATCAATAATATATGACAGTATTTGATGTACTATTTATCTCTGTCTTGTTATTATCCTGCAGATAATCAGTAATTTTACTTTGTGTACTAGTTTTTTTACTTGCAACTTCTTTTGTCCATGAGAAGACATCTCTGATGTGCTTAAGCCGACCAATCAATTGATTATTCAGATGTATGGGACCAAATTAAATTATTAAATGTACATTTAGAATAGTAGTCCATGCCTAAAATCAAACATGATAGCAGACAGGATCTTAATCATCAAGATGTTTGTAAATGCTTCTGAGAATGTGAAAATAGGTCTGATAACAAAGACTAATTAAGGGTCTGCTTCATAATATTGCTTTGTTTGGAAAATGTCCTCACCGAGATTGAGTACTATCAATTCAAATGTGTATGAAACATCCAAAACTTGCCTCAAATGTATTGTTTTATATTGATCAAATGTGGTATAATAAAACATTTACTATGCTTGCGGCAGGAGGAATATAGTGACAGCTTGGGACTAAATGCATAAAATAAAAATGTTTTGCATACTTTGAACTCATTAAAAAAAATTCTCTTTGCATTTTTAGCCAATTTATTGGCATAAAATACACAAATATGCAGCTTATCTAAAGCTATGACATCATAACATAATACACTCAGACTTATGGTGAGCATTTAAAATAAAATGCACTGTTCTCAATGTAGCTGATAAGGGGAATCTATGATCTTCAACCCCTGCAAAGTTTATGAATTCTGAAATGTTCATTCAGCTATTACTTTATAGAAAGTTGGTGACTGAAATGTTCATTCAGCTATTACTCTATAGAAAGTTGGTGACTGAAATGTTCATTCAGCTATTACTTTATAGAAAGTTGGTGACTGAAATGTTCATTCAGCTATTACTTTATAGAAATGTTCATTCAGCTATTACTTTATAGAAAGTTGGTGACAACACTATTTCCTAGACTATTTCTATGTAGTAACTCCTGAAAGGAGATAGATATTTTTTAACTAAGTGCAGAGCAAATAAATGCACATCATCCCATAATTTGTTCCTGGTTTTGTTTTCCATTTTTCAAGAAGTTAAATACTCCCACATTGCACAACCAATCATCCTTAAACACCGATATATCCAGGTATGAAAAAACAAGGATGCCATAAATGTTACATTTTATGCCACCATGTGGTCAATAATATCATTATACTTCTTTCATGTAAAATCCTCTTTCATTGGTTAGATACTTGACCTTTTCAATCCAAAATCAACAGGCATCTTCCTTATCTTACATGCAAACTATCCAAATTTACTATATTTCTTCTTTCAGTCTATGTGACCTTGACCTTTGACTGCCAAAGTTGACAGATTGGTCATGGTTTGCAGCATAGGACTAGTTCTTTTATAGAAGCCATTTTCCTTCTTGGAGTCCCTCTGACCTTGACCTTTGAACCCCAAAATCAATAGGTGTCTTCCTTGTTTCAAATACACGTACAAACAATCTACAAAGTTTAGTTAATGAAAGTGGTACAGAACTTAAGTAGTTTTGTGAAAATTGTTTCTCGTTCTTTCAGATAGATTTCTTGCCTGCCCCAATGTCAATCTACATGCAACGTTTGGTGATAGTAGATGGTGGACAACTCAAGTTATTGTGCAGAAACAAAATAGTGAACATACAGATGGATGAATGGATGGATGGATGGATAACATCATAACATGAAATGCTCCACATTATGGCAGGCGTAAAATAAATGATATTGAGTAACTGAAAAATAACCAAAGTCTAAGCCAGTACAGACAAACCTACATTTCTGCACTCCAGCTTTCTGTAATGTATAGATCTCATTTGCTGTTGATGTAGCATCCCCTGCATCAGTAATCTCCACCGTTTGTTTGTTTCCCATATCTGTCTTGCCTGTGACACCTGTGGAAGCTTCTACTTGAGACTCTGAGGAAGTGGCTCCAACATCACCACTGGCTGGAGTAGCCTCTGTTGGAGTATGAACAACTTCAGAAGCATTCTCTGCCCTCTGGCTAAAGGATGATGTAGTATTGTCACCTTGTGAATCTTTTTTGACTGGTCCACCATTTTGAACAGCCTCTACTTTAACTCTGTGAAAGATAAGGACACAGTCTATTCAATTGTTTTCCAGAATCTTTGAGACTCACTCTGTAACACTAACTTTGATTAGTTATAATCAAACAGAAAAAAAAACAACATCAAAGGCAAAGTTTATTCCAGATCACTATGGTTAACTTCTGTAAAAGGCTCCATCTTAATAAAATGATGAAAGCTAATAATAATATAAAATATCAGACACTATGACAACATTGCAGAAAAGTTTAGTTAATAAACCATAAAAATCTGTTAAAAACCATGCATAAAACTATACTAAGTTAGTCTTTGCATTCCAAACTTCTTGCACTTCTTTCTCAGTTGAATACAAAATAATATTGCAGAAGTAAAGTCATTTGAGAATGGCTGAGCAAAAGAATCTTATGCTCCACCAGACACACTCTGTGGTTTTATGATCCCCAGCCCTGGATGAAAAGCATGCAGTGTTTCAACTAGTAATTCTTACCAATGGGAGAGCAAGAGGGGCACCTTTAGTGATAGGGGCAATTTTCTTGAAGGAAGAGGCACTTTTTGAAACAAAGGGACATTTTTTGGCAATAAAAGAACAACCTGCCAATGATAAAATTGATAAATTCACCTTTTAGAATTTTAAACAGCAAAAGGCACATTCATGTATTTATAATAATTAAATAAATGTAAAAATAAATTAGATAAATAGAAGGAAAAAAAATAGTTTTATGGAGATGTTTAAGTGATCTGGAGAAAAGTAGAGGGGAGAGCATATGGAGCATGCAGAGGGTGGGAGTACCGTTCTATTTCTATCTAGCTTGATCACTGGCATGGGCTGGGCTGAGAAAAATGTGTACACAAAACCATCAGATTCTAGAATAACAATATGTCAGTATGCCTAGAAATAATTTGCATTCAGTGAGAAGGTAATTCACACAAAATATTTATGGCACTATGCATCCATTTACCATCAGGCCAAGTCCAATAAATCTGTTCCCAAAGCAACCTGTTATGGGGACAGATACATCAGGCCATACAAAATTTTCTGGCAGTCAAGAATAACTACAGTAAACAAACACAGTCAGCTGGCCACATAATGGTTTCACTCAAACTTATTAAGGTAAAGATATCTACTGCAGATTTGAAGAACATAATCTTGGACAGGTGAGTCAAATAATGCCTATATGGTTGAAGACAAAAATGTTATTTTGCCTTGAAGCTAACAGAATGTACAGTGCTTCAATCTTTAGGGGTCCAATGGAAGAAAGTCAATCCAATAAAATATGCAAATATCATCTGTGTATCCAAGTAGAAATAAATTGTACAATACAATTTCTTTCTCAACAGTATAACTTGGTATAGCAGTAGTCACTATGTTCATCAACATAGACTTGGGAAAGTGGTCATGATGAGAAGAAAACAACTTCAAGACTGACTATCATGCTTCTAGCAAATGTGATACATCCTGCCCTGCCAATTTTGGTTCTGAAAAGTCACTGGAAGAAGAACAGGATATATTTTTTACCTTTGTGATGGACCAATAAAGTTGTTTGGTGCCCATCAGACAAAACATCTAGAAACTCTCTTAGGATACATTCCAAGTCAGTCTGAATGAAAACTGAATGCTCATTTCATGTCAGTCTGACCGAAAACTGGGTGTTTGTTTCAAGTCAGTCTGACTAAAAACTGAAATGGTATAAGGTGTATACCACTTTACAGAGATGCTGCCAGAAATATTCTTATGAGGGGGAAGTCCCTCACATCCACCTCCAGAGGAGGGGAAGGATGATGGGAAGTTGAGGGGGAGGAGAAAACAATGACAACTCAAGGGTGGAACACATGCATTTAATGATTCTGTTTCACTTCTCAGACAATAAATATATAAGGTATCTGCATACCTAATTCAGTTTTGCTCAGTTAGTAATATTCTGTGTCGAAAGTGAAAGCGATGGAAGTATTAATTTAATTATCACTATGCATTAAGGTTTTACTGACAGTTGATTTTTTATTAATTATTTTAACTTAGGTTGCCATTATTGATCTAATTAATTCTTTCTGCAATTTCACCAGTCTTTAAATTAATATGAATTTTAAAAAAATTATATATGTATGTGTGTGTATATATATATATATATATATATATATATATATATATATATATATATATATATATATATATATATATATATATATATTATAGGCAATGTACCATTACATTGCTTAGAATGACCATCGGTTTGTTGCATGAATATGTGTCATACTGACTTAAAGAACTAGTTATAGATTAGTATATCTGATACAGTTCAGAAAAAAAAATGGTAAAAAATAAATAAAACAGAGTAAAAGGTATGGACAATGATGTCGTGAAAGTTGCCATTAGGAGACATTTTTACCAGTTGAGATAAGCAGTGATAATTGCTGTAAGAAGAGTGGCTCCAATGATGTCATGCTTCTAAAGGCAACACTACTAGTTTTCACTGAAACTCAGCTGTATTTTTCTTGCAGTTGCTATTTAAAAATCATAATTCAACTACTATTTTACATTTACTAAATGAAATGATCAACTAGATGTGTTTATAATACACTATTAATGGTACATGTAGTTTACAGAAAACTTTAATTCCTAAAATTTGACCCAACTTGACCTTTAACAAGATATGGGGACAAAAGAAACTCCTCGTCGCATATGATTAGTCACCTGGAAAGGCTTAGAAAATACAAAACCCCACTGCACACAAAAACAGCTGCTTGCTGTACCAGTTATACATTAATTAACTGACAACATATAATGTAGTATTTTTATCAAAAAATTGTCTGAATAATGTCCAGTCATTAATTCTGTTAATAGCATCTAAGAAACAAACATAAACTGGATTACCATTATCAACATAATATTTAATCATGTAAACAAATAGTCATCAGAGGACAGATATCGCCTGAAGGCAAACAACTTTACACTCCATGTCATTTAAGTGACAAAAAAGGCATAACCTGAGCATAAAAACTGTAATCCGTATATTACATGCCATAATTACAATAAACTGAATGAAAAATGTATATTTACTTTTGCTACTAACCTGGATCTGCAACTGGTTAAAGTTCTCATCACTAACTGGGTAAAATCCATGCGGATTAGTACCACAATACAAACACAAAACATATGGACAAATTATGTATACAACATGCAGGCCAGATTAAGACCTTTAGAGGCCCTAAGCACTGAAAAGATAATGGTGCGCCCCATATGTAATTCACAAAAAAAAACAAAACTAAACCGTAATTTCTCATCTTTTTTGGTGCCCCTGCTTTGCTGGTGCCCTATGCATGTGCTTTAAGTCTCCCTATTGGGTAATCCAGCACTGACAATTAACTAGCCTACATGTCTAACTTCCACTAAGTAATCGTAAAGTCAACTCCATAAATTCTGCAGCAAGCATGATGATGTGCTCAACTCGAGTGCTATATTACATCACTTTCACATTCTTTTTCATTAATTTTCAAAGCGCTATTGATTTGTCTTTTATCTGATCTGACATGTTTTAAAAAGATCCCTCTCCTCATACATTTTCCAGTCTTTTAACATCCATGAGTCACATCAATAGAGCATTTTTTGCATAAGATCTTGCACCATCTTTTTAAAGTACAGACTCATCCACTACCCAAATCTCTTCATTAAAACAATGAATCTGCAACACAAGTTTTCAAACTCAAGAAATGAATCTGTGTCGTTGGAAATTGGTCATATACAGCTTTTGTAAATAGAACACAATGATAGGTAAATAGAACACAATGATAGTGGTAGGAAAGTACATGTAGGTCTATGTTGGACCAGTGTACTCTTACACTATTTTTACACAGCAGCCTTCTTTTCTAGAATATTCTCAAATATATATATGATGTGTGGGATTAAAGAGATGATAATAAAAATGACAAACACATCTTTTTATTGCTTTATTTATTTATTTTTTTAAAATTTACCAAAAGAATTGATATAGATAAGCGTACGACATAATTCAGTGAAAAATAGCATAATGATTATGCCAGAAGTGTAATGTTTGGCAAGTATGAACTTGGCCATGGCAATCATCTCTATTGCCATAAGACGTCCTCAAATCAATACATGATGTCCAACAAATGTAATTGTTGCTCTTCCTAATTTTTTCCCCAAGAATCTGAATATTCCTTTTATACTTCTGTGCTGACTGTTTAAACTTTTTAAGAGGTTTATTATCCCTTTCACTGTGAACATGTTTTTGTTTGTTGGAGACCATTGATAGAAAATTCTATAAGTAACAGCTTGGTCATGTAGGCATTTTGCATTAAAATCGGGGCAGTTTAAAGCATCTGAGGTACTCTTGTAAAGCTAGTATGATTCCCTGATCAAATCTACTGAATCTAATATAAAACCCAGATCTGAATCCAACATGGACAAGTCAGTATCCAGATTTGACTGAATCTAATATGAAACCCAGATCTGAATCCAACATGGACAAGCCAGTATCCAGATTTGACTGAATCTAATATGAAACCCAGATCTGAATCCAACATGGACAAGCCAGTATCCAGATTTGACTGAATCTAATATGAAACCCAGATCTGAATCCAACATGGACAAGCCAGTATCCAGATTCGACTGAATCTAATATGAAACCCAGATCTGAATCCAACATGGACAAGCCAGTATCCAGATTTGACTGAATCTAATATGAAAACCCAGATCTGAATCCTACATGGACAAGCCAGTATCCAGATTTGACTGCAATGATCGTATTTTCATAATTTTTGATATTATTCCATAAGTTGGTAATTTAAGAGTCATTTCAATAAGACTTACAGTCAAATTGTACGGGTTGGCAGATCTGGATCAGGGTCACCTTAACCATTTAATTTTTGACTCCAAAATAAATAGGCATCTTCCTTACACTAAGTTCAAACCATGCACAAAGTTTGGGCAAAGTCTGTGCTATAAAACTAATGTTCATGTGTGAAAATGATTTTTCTTGTTTCAGTCAGTGACCTTAACCTTTCACCCAAATCAACATCCTTCTTCCTTACCCCAACTGTGAGCCATTCACAAAGTTTGGTTGTGGTATGTCATGTAGAACTAATGTTATTGTGTGGAAACCATTTTTCTTCCTTCAGTCACAGTGACCTTGACCTTGACCTTTGGACAAGTAAAATGAATTGGGTCTTTCCTTACACCAAGTGCTAGCCATCCACAAAGTTTGGTAACAGCAGATGATGGAAAACTTAAGTTATTGTGCAGAAACCATTTTTCTTCTTTTAGTGAGTGACCTTGACCTTTTGAGACTGAAATCAATAGGGTTCTTCCTTACCATAAGTGGAAGCCATCCATAAAGTTTGGTAACTGTAAGTGCTGGAGAACTCAAGTTATTGTGCAGACACCATTTTTCTTCTTTCAGTCATAGTGACTCTAATCTTGGACTTTTTATCTTGAAACTGAAAGATTTCTTTTTTTCACTCCAAGTGCAAGCTATCCACATTGTTTGGTAGCTGTAGATATTGGAGAACTTGATTGTGCAAATACCATTTTCCTTCTTTCAGTTAGTGACCTTGACCTTTGAGCTTTAAAATCAGAAATCAGTAGCATTCCTCTTTATCCCAAGTGCAAGAAATCCACAAAGTTTCACAACTGTAGATGGTGGACAATTAAAATTATTATGCAGAAACCAAATATGCAACAGACAGACAGATGGACACACAGACAACATTATAACATAATACACTCCACTTTATGGTGAGGATATAAAAACTCTTAGGTGCACAACAGGACAAATGTTTCACATTTTGTCCAGTAACATTAAACAAAGTAGGTCTGTGATCTGAACCTACCGTATATACTCGCGTATAAGGCGATACCGATGTCGTCGCATAATGCGCCATCAGATCTGGGTCTATGCAGTTTGTAAGGACTAATCAGTAGAACAAACAACATAGACCCTGATCTGCCGGCACATTATGCGATCAGGGTCTATGTTGTTTGCATTTGGACCCGGATTATATGCGAGTATAGACGGTATTTCATGTTGGATTTGCATGCTACTTATATATGTACATGTATGACCAGAGCACAATGATCAAGCCATGACAGAGTATGATGAGCATCAACAATAAAAGTGTGAGTATTTTCATCTGTTCCAAAAACAACATGTGATAATATATAACCATATTCCACAACACAAATAATTTAATTCATTACAAAATCCTGATTCATTAAGTGTTTGTATATTCCAGTCACCAACTAAAAATACATTACTAGCATTTGCAACCTCAACATCAGAATTAATTTGACCAAAAAGTGGACAAATTCTTGATAATAATCTCTATTATCTATAGGTAAATAAACACTAAGGAACAAACAATTGTCTAGATTTACAGACATACTCTAATCCTGTTATTGGTGGGTCATCAAATGTGCAACCTTTCACAGAATTGGCCCTAGGGCCTTTCTCCAGAAAACAGTGACCCCACCATAGGGTTGTCCAACAAACACCTCTTTACTGGAGTAAATTGGCGTGCCAACACAGGTATAAAATCCTAATGTATTGATAAAAGATAAGTTTGGAACAGTTAACAATGTCATACCACACAAGTCGTTGACCTATTAATCAATCTCCCATATTGTTCAGAAGTTAAAATATGACACTGTTATCTTACAAGTGGTAAATAACAGATTTAGTCTTTGTATCCTACTACTGTATGTATATACAGACCAGATAATATACAAGAAAAAAAATCAAATGACTTTAGAAAACAAACAAGAGTATCATGAATGGCACAGTATACTGTCACCCCATGTTGATAACTAAAATGTATGAATGGCACAGTATACTGTCACCCCATGTTGATAACTAAAATGTGTGAATGGCACAGTATATTGTCACCCCATGTTGATAACTAAAATGTATGAATGGCACAGTATACTGTCACCCCATGCTGATAACTAAAATGTATGAATGGCACAGTATACTGTCACCCCATGTTGATAACTAAAATGTATGAATGGCACAGTATACTGTCACCCCATGTTGATAACTAAAATGTATGAATGGCACAGTATACTGTCACCCCATGTTGATAACTAAAATGTATGAATGGCACAGTATACTGTCACCCCATGTTGATAACTAAAATGTGTGAATGGCACAGTATATTGTCACCCCATGTTGATAACTAAAATGTATGAATGGCACAGTATACTGTCACCCCATGCTGATAACTAAAATGTATGAATGGCACAGTATACTGTCACCCCATGTTGATAACTAAAATGTATGAATGGCACAGTATACTGTCACCCCATGTTGATAACTAAAATGTATGAATGGCACAGTATATTGTCCCCCCATGTTGATAACTAAAATGTGTGTGCACAAACCACTTTTCTTCCTTCATTCACAGTAACCTTGATCTTTTGATGCCACAATTGATAGGCTTCTTCCTTACCCAATGTGTAAACCATTTACAATGTTTGGTCTAGGTCTGTGATGTAGAACTAATGTTATGGAAACAATTTTTTTTAAATTTCAGACAAATATCTTGACTTTGGACCTTTTGATCTGAAAATCAATCGGCTTTGTTCTTTCTCTAAGTGCAAGCCATCAACAGAATTTGGTAACTGTAGATAGTGGAGAACTCAAGTGATTGTAAAGAATTTTTTTTCTTTATTCACAGTGACCTTGACCTCTGATCTTTTGATGCTGAAATGGATTGGGTTCTTCCTTACCCCAAATGCAAGCCATCCACAAAGCTTGGTAACTGTAGATCGCGAACAACTTGGGTTATGGTGTGGAAATGAAATTGGTAATGGACAGATGAATGAACGGACATCATAACATAATATGCTGTGTTCAAATATTCAAACCACTTAAATTATGGGTGAGTAAGTCCATCTTTACAACTACATTTTTATGGGGTCAATTCAAAACTGAATGTGATTGTTTTGAACAAAGTTTTAGTCAACATTTGGTAAAGTTTCGGAAACTAAAAAAATTAAATTGTTTAAGAGGCAGTTGATTAAATAGATTTATCTTTTTGTAATTGCAATAATGTACTATAGATACTCCTAGCAGTTAGAATTAATTACAATGTATAGTTTCTACTGTGCTCATTTTGAACAAAATACATTGTGTAATGATCAAAATGGGTACATAAACCTAAATGTGATGTCTAGACTTCAAAAAGCTAACTTGGTTAATTTAACATAAGACTTAAATTTCAGCCATTTAGACTGTTCAATTCAAGACAAGTTTAAGACCAGACTTAAGTTTTGTTAGTAAAATCCTGACCAGGTCCCAAATTCATCAATCCATGTGGGTCTTATAATGTGATTGTATACCTAAAACATTAATTGGTCAAACTTAAATCAGGTTTAAATTCTATCCAATCAGGCTGTAATTTAACCAAGACAAGTCTCAAAGTTAAATTCTATCCAATCAGGCCATAATTTAAACAAGATAAGTCTCAAAGTTAAAATCTGTCCAATCAGGCTGTAATTTAACCAAGACAAGTCTCAAAGTTAAATTCTATCCAGTCAGGCTGTAATTTAACCAAGACAAGTCTCAAAGTTAAGTCAGAGCTCTAGATAAGAATTTAATAAATTGGGTATTTTACTCTCTGATTCTGAATTAATTGCATGTTTTACAATTCAAGGGGGTATTTTGTGAAAAAACCTTCAGGATGCAAACCTGAACTACCGGACCGAATCTTGATCATCAAGACGTTGATCCTGCATATCTAAATGCATCAAACAGCTTAGTGACTAAGGCTAATTCAAAGCGTGTTTCATTATATCGCTCTTTTTGAGTAAGTGTTCTCATAGTGAGCAAGTTCTATCATTCCAAACATGCAGAGAACATCTGGAACTTAAACCCAAAAAGCATAGTTCATATTGATCGAACAAGCCAGGATGCAACATGGACTGTGCTTACAGCAGGGGCAATACACATACAACATGGACTGCACTTACAACAGGGGCAATACACATACAACATGGACTGTGCTTACAACAGGGGCAATACACATACAACATGGACCGCACTTACAACAGGGGCAATACACATACAACATGGACTGTGCTTACAACAGGGGCAATACACATACAACATGGACTGTGCTTACAAATGGGGCAATATACATACAACATGGACTGTGCTTACAACAGGGGCAATACACAGACAACTTTGACTAAATGCTTAAAATTAAAATGTTTTGTAGAATTAAACACATTAATAATTCTTGAAGTGTTTTTAGTTGATTTGTCTGCGTAAAATACACAAATAGGCTGCTTTTTTTTAGCTTTGTTCAGTCTAGACTTAAGATATTTGATTGGTTATTTTAGGTCAGATTTTAATTTCAGTCAATCATATTACCGGATTCCCCACTTAAATTTCAGTCAATCATGCTACTGGATTCCAGACTTAAGTTTAAGTCCAGACTTACATTTTGTAAATTCAAGCTGCTGATTTCTAGACTCAAATCCAGCCTCAAGTTCTGTTGACAAAATCCAGGCTTTAACTTTTTGTAAATTCAAGCCACACTGCTGATTTCAAGACTCAAATCCAGCCTCAAGTTCTGTTGACAAAATCCAGGCTTTAACTTCTCTATACAAAAAGTTTGATTTTTAAGTGCTCCACAACCTTTTCCAGACCTTTATTGCTCTAGGATCAGATTCTAAAGAGAACACTAATATTTATAAATGTGTAATAGCTATCATGCCATGTACATCATCTGATCATTTTGTACCCAAGGAACCTGAAAAAAAGGCTTTTTGGAGTTACTCAAGGCTTTTCATTATTGCTCTTCACCCCAAGGTGTGAACAGCTGAGGCCAGATTGACCCCAAGGTGTGAACAGCTAAGGCCAGATTGACCCCAAGGTGTGAACAGCTAAAACCAGATTGGGTTAGGAGGGTTACTGTCATTATGTAACCTTGCTCAACCCCTGGAAATTACTCATCTGCATCATGCACTAGGTCCTGACAGTGTGATACCAAATAATAAAGAGTCCATTGAAGGACCTGATGCTCTACTGGCCAAAAGAGAATTTACAGGAATCCAAGATAGACCATTTGTTCTTTTTAACTGCTGAGTGTTGAAACCATGTCACTCTGATATTCTTGAGGGATAAGAAGATTTTCAAGATGGACATTAGTTTCATTTAGGACCAATTAGACATCTGTTGGTGAAACCCCATGTTGATATGACCATCCATTCTGGAGGAGTAGTGATAACAAGATTTTCAAGATGGCCAATGTGGTGACCATAGTGGATATCAGATCAGCATCATTTTCATTTAGGACAAACTAAACACCATAAGAAGTCTTCTGTTCAAAACTCCATTTAAATATTTCTGTTTAGGAGAAGTAGTGATAAGATTTTCAAGATGGCTGCCATGGTGGCCATACTGGCTGTTAGATAGGCAATATTTTCATTTCAGACTAACTGAAGAAAATGTGTTAGAATGGAGTTTATAGCCTTAGTAACTTAGAAGTTTTTAATATATTCTGATCTACATCAATAGAAAGAATAAACTTCTCTTCCTTTTGAGCCTACATTGTTCTGTTTTAGGAATTACAAACTAATCTGATAATCCAGAATGTGATATAAAATCCTTAGAAATTATGCCACAAGTGAATAAAGCATTTTGGCCTTTGATGTCTCATTTGGAGAATTCTGAGAAGGTCTTTAGTTAATGAAGCATCAGGTGGCCTTTGATGTGTCATTATTTGAAGCCCAAAGTGGCCTGTGATAATTGGCTCAATAATAATACAGGTATGTTGCTCTAAATGAAAACCATAAATTTGTGAATGTTGCTGTAGAAGTTGGAGTAACACATACAGTTCAAAACATTAATGGAATTTGTGAAGTCTGAAAGAGGAAAGGATAAATTACTTTTTGAAGGCTACATATATCTGAAGCAAAATAATTTAGCTGATGGTGTTGTATCATATGAATGTGAAAAGCATCAAAATGGAGCTGCATGCAAAGCCAAGTTGAAAGTTAGAGGCCTAGAATATCAGTTTGTAATTCCTGAAAGAGAACAATGTAATTCCTGAATCAGAATAATGTAATTCCTGAAAGAGAACAATGTAATTCCTGAAACAGAACAATGTTGGCTCACAAGGAAGAAAAGTTTATTCTACATTTAGGACTATTGAATTTTAATTCTGCAAACCAAGTGACAATCAAAATTACATGTTTCGAACAACTGGAATTTAATGTAAATATTTGTATTTAGCATACATCTGGTCTACAATGCACAATTTTGGTTAAAAATCTTTCCATCTGAGCTTGATAAAAATAATATTTATTCTGTTTTCTTTCTATTAATGCAAATCAGAACATAATAAAAACTACTAAGTTACTAAGGCCATAAACTTCATTCCAACACATTTTCTTTTTGTACTTTATCTGGTATTGACAACATGTATTTGACCATGGAATAATTATAAGGGAGGAGGGGTAATTGACCTGAGGGGGTGACACAGGGGGTAATTGACAGGGGGAAATTGACTGGGGGTAATTGACCAGGGGGTAGTTGTCCTGTAACAAAATGCTGCTGTTATTTCAGAAAAAGACACAAGGATTATGTTTCAGAAATTTTTATAAAAAGATGCTGGTATTGACATGACTGACTGGGATATTTCAACAGTGCATCTGATGAAAGAGCAGTTTGCAGTTGATCATGACACCGAATCTCTGCCATGAATGTTTATAACAGTGAAATCTGCTATCGCAAACACCAGAGCCTCTAGATCAGCTGATTCTGTACAGATCAATGAAATCTGCACAAAAGGTTACCGCAGTGTTAGAAGTAACATATATGATACAAAAATTTAATGGGAAATTTCACCTAATTTATTTTTGCAGGGCTCAGAAAATAAAATCCTGAGTGCTTGTCCCAGGGGGCAAGTGGGTTGCAAACATTACTCATTCCTATGCACATTATAATCATCACAGTACAGTTCTCCACTACCGGTATACTGCTTATGCGTTTACTAAAGAACCAAAGCTTGATACTAAAATGGGTAAAAACCATGAAAATATTATGTTCTAATACATGGTTCCTTAGATAAACATGAAATAAGAGACATTGCAGTTGCATACATAGCCTTTGATTTCTTAGTAGTATTCTCATTTACAGTAATCCAAGTGTCATAATTTTCCTTTTCAACAAGCTATCACACATCTTTATGAGTTACATATGGTTAAAGTCAGGAGACAGAGAATGTCAAAATGTTATGATTTTTGTCTGGTCAGACATAGTTATGCTTGCCCCAGATCACCAGTATTTTCAAGACTGTGCAGTTTTACTAATGTACTGTCATGCCAAAGTAAAGACTCCAGCATATATTTATATAAGTATGTAATTACTTTTCACAATAAAAATGTCAGTAACTTGCATTTAAAAGAAGAATTCCAACCATCTCAATTTCTACTAATTTTTGTACTAAATGATCCATTTTAGGCAAACCTCCATTCTAGAGAGCTATGCATGAACGCCATAAAAAGGAAGATTGCTTATTGGCCAGAAAAACTGGAACATTTCTAGGTCATTACCCCAACTAGATTGCAACCAATCAGCTGTTGTCTTGACAGTGTCTGCTTTATAAATAAATTATAACAGAATGTATTGTGTGAAAGTTGGTGGGAATTGGCTGAGATATTAAAAATACTCATTTTGAATGTAAGTTGGCAACATTATTCTTGTGAAAAGTAATTATATACTTATAGAAATATCTGTTTGCATCTTCCCTTCGCATGGCAATGTATCAATAAAACTTTAGTCTTCAAAATACTGGTGACCTTGGGCAACAGTAACATTGCCTGACCAAGTGAAAAATCACAACAATTTTGACATTCTCTGTCTTTTATCTTCTCAGACATTTGACTCATAAAGATGTGTGATAGCTTGCTGAAAGGGAAACCTTCTCCACCTCAAAATGACACCTAAATTACTGAAAAGTGTCACTGTAAATGTGAATACCTTTAAGAAATTGAGGGCTAGGAAATCGAGGGCTAGGTTTAAAACTGGAACATAATGTTCATAATATTTACCCATTTCAGAATCAAGCTTACATTGGGTATCTGTGTAAAAAAAAATACAAAGTCGTTTCCTTTGTGACATGTTCTAGACTGACAACAAGTAGGCAAATTAGGCAAATGTTATTTATAATTGATGCACGTCAAATTTTGAGCGATGTTGAACTTTTGGCACTTGTTGACGGTAGGAAATGCTTTTAGATTTATTCTCAAGATGAAAATCTGCATTTACTAGGCCCAGGAACGAGTACATAGTAAAGTTTAACTCAGCCCAGCCAAATTTCACCCAGTCAGGACAAGAGGACGAGTGGTTTTCCTGAGCCCTGTTTTGTGAAACGCTATTTCAACATGCTTCAATGCTCCCCTTACTACAGTCTAAAATCTGATTGCCGCAACATTTGTCTTGTACACAAAATAAATTAATTGAGTTACATTTTATAAGGCAGTGCATTTACACGAATGGTTATCATTTGGATTCTAGGGAAATGATGTTCATCATGTTCGTAATATTAGTCTTGCCTTTCAGCCAATCAGAACCGACTGTTTTTGCTTAATGTGAAGACCTCTCTTCACCATGAAAAAACATATCCGCAATTAAGTAAACTTTATTGCAAGCTTTTGACTGGCTGGGACTAGAGGCAACAAAGTAACTGCCATTTAAGCTATTGTTAATCAATTAAACAATATGCAGAAAGGTGGTTGTTTATCTCATACTGCATTAACCTTTTAATTGCTTCTATGACAGTTACCTGTATAAACTGCCCAGGGGCGATAATATTCCATGAGCATTAAGTGTGAAGCTATACAAATCATAACTATTTACTGTTTATACTGGTTACAGGTTTATTTCATGGTGTCAAAAAGGTATGATTGTGTTGGGGGTTTGGGAGTCAAGATCATATTTTTATGTGACATTCTATGATATGGCAGGTATGCAATTATAGCACTAGTGACCCTTTCAGGTAGGTTTTCCCATTAAGACTCTGAAGAGCTCCCAATAAGGGTAAGGTAACATACCTTTTCAGAAAGGCCTATAGGTAAGGTGTAGAAGTAGATGGTACACTGATCACCTACAATGGTACAGGCCATGATAGCCTCCAGTCTTTAATTTAAATATTCAAAATGTGTAGGATTTAAGGAACAGTTTTCAATGTAACTTATTAGGCTGATGACCTATATAAGGATTTAAAAAAGCATGATACAGTCAACCCATCCCAAAGATCACCTCAGTGAAGTAACCTCCTGTCTTAAACACTCACTTAATAAGGTTTCTTGCAAACCAAATTAAAAACAGAACCTGTATTAAGCAGTCACTAGCCTTTACTACTACTTTCTTAACTTCTCTGAGGTAGTGCTGATGTTAGAGTGTATCTCACCTGTAAATCCCTGTTATGATGCAATGGTAATGTCTGTTTACCCCACTACAGCTGAACTCCAATGATCCTGATGCTGATTATTGGGATTGTTTGCCCATACTGATTTTCACCATGTCCCCCCAAAATGTAAATTCCCAAATGATTAAAAATTATCCAGAAGACTGATTTTCATGACAAAATTGTTTTCTTTTGAAGGGTCCATATAATTGGTGATATACTGTATGATAAATGGCCAATGACTTTATAAAACCTAATACAAAATCTTTATCATGACACTACCCTTGCTGCCAGAAGGTGATACAACACTCCCTCACTATAAGGCACATCAGTATATGGTGGTTCATTTAATATTTAATAGTAATATTATTCATAAAAACCTTAATACAGCACTCCCTCACTATTACTCACACCAATATATGGTGGTTCCTTAATAGTAATATTATTCATAAAAACCTCAATACAGCACTCCCTCAATCTAAGTCACCTCAGTATACAATGGTCCCTTTAATATTTAATAGTAATATTATTCATAAAAACCTCAGTAGAGCAGTACCTCACTATAAGGCTCTTCATTATAACAGTGCATGGTCATGGATCTCACTTTATTTTTTACTCTGTGGCTCCCATGGATAGAATTGTGATGAGGGAGTACTGTGTATGACAACCTCACATATAAGGTGGTCCACATATATGGTTCCCATGAACAGTGTAATAATGAGTGAGTACTGTTGAATGACTTGCTTTCTTGTAACAGTGTTATACTGAGTGAGTACTGTTGGAATGACTTGCTTTCTTGTAACAGTGTAATAATGAGTGAGTACTGTTGGAATGACTTGCTTTCTTGTAACAGTGTAATAATGAGTGAGTACTGTTGGAATGACTTGCTTTCTTGTAACAGTGTTATAATGAGTGAGTACTGTTGGAATGACTTGCTTTCTTGTAATTGTGTTATAATGACTGAGGTAAAACAATCAAATAAAGTCAACACTGAACTTCAGTATGAAAAGTTATACAATATTTATCTACTTGACATATCAATGTAGCACATACTGTACCAAAATTTGCAATCTGAAATATGGCTTGCATGGTTTGCATTAAACCTAGGTATTTCGTGGTTTAATGCAGTAGTGATTCAACGTCAAATTTTGCCAAAAAAATATGATAATAATTGTCAATGTTCTTTATCAGCTCAATCTGTCTTATTTCTTCCAGACAATATTTTAATTTTCATAATAAATGTCTCAAAATACTGGCAAAAGATTTATCATTATGTCAAATGCAAGAGGGCTGACTTAGTGTGAAAACTGTACTAAAAATATCTACTTCGGAGTGTTTATTCAAGAACAGTTTTATTAACTATATGGCAAGTAACATCCTCAGGATTCAGTAATATTTTCAAAATTTACTAAATTTATTTTAACATCAAAATCAAAATTATATATCAAATATTTTTGAAAAAGGCTAAACATTATGTACCAAGTTTCAAGCAATACGGCCCCATTTTATCTTAATATTTCATGCAAGAAAATAAGGCAATACTCCCAATTTTTGGCTAATAATTTTCCCATTCCAAAACCAAACGAAAAAACTCTTTAAGAATATTTGTCAATACTTAGTGGCACTAATTTGGAAGATCCCAAAGTAAACTGAAGAAAGTGCAAGATATATATACATTTAATTATAATCTAATTCACTGGATAAAAAGCAGAACCTGTCGGATTTGACAAATTCATCCTAACTTAAAACTATCAATTCTAAAACCTTGCAGTTGGCTGCCTGACTATTTGTATGCTGTATATAACTATTTGTATGCTGTATATAACTATTTGTATGCTGTATATACCTATTTGTATGCTGTATATAACTATTTGTATGCTGTATATAACTATTTGTATGCTGTATCTACCTATTTGTATGCTGTATATAACTATTTGTATGCTGTATATAACTATTTGTATGCTGTATATACCTAGTTTTAGCATACTTTTATACAATTTTGTTTATTTAAGTTCATATCAAACTTTAACTTATTATTACTTACTTCTGCATGCCTTTCTGTTCAGTATGAACTTGTTTTTGTTTTTTTTTCTACTAAAAAGATATAAGACTTGTATGTACTTTTTTTTACAGTGCTTCCATGTAATATGTACCATATATACTTGCTTATAAGTCAAGTCCAACTGCAAAATGCACAGACCCAGATCTGCTGTAGCATAAATAAGCCAGCAGATCTGGGTCTATGCAGTTTCTTAGGTGCAATCAGTAGAACAAACAAAATAGTCCCTGATCTGCTGGCATATATATTTTTATAGGGGGTCAGTGTGACCGCTTAAATTATTTTCAAAGGGTCAGCCAGGAAAAGTAGAGAGTCAAAGAGTTAAAGATGCAGGTTTTGCATGATGGATGCAACATCAATCAAAAAGTACATGGATATAAATTAATCCAAGTATGAAGAAAAATACCTTCTGCAACAATTTTGTCTTATATTTGGTGCATGTGTTTGCAAAGAAATCTTTTTTGGATCTTGCTGTCATTTGGTTTATTTTTACACTGATCACTTACTGATTTCTTTAATAGTTCTTAACACCATCCCTTTCGCTTTTATTTTCAAACTGCATGCATTAAATATTTTATTTAATGCTAAGTACTGTGCATTGGTGTAAGTTGTTTCATTCAGAAATCTTGTCCCTTACATCAACAATACAACCTCACAAATGCATTGGTCTTTGGCAGTGACTTTCCATGGCAGAAATGTTAGAATTTACTGCCAACAGGAAAATAATGACATTTTTCAATCAACAAATGTTGTTTTTATTGCAAATTCCATCAGAAAATTTGATCACCTTTGTTATTTCAGTGATTGTTAGTGACAGGGCATTGGCCTACCTCTGAGATTCACTAGAATTATCAGCTACACAAATCAAAACACAATTAGTAACAGGGAATTGGCCTACCTCTGAAATTCACTAGAATTATCAGCTACACAAATCAAAACACAATTAGTAACAGGGAATTGGCCTACCTCTGAAATTCACTAGAATTATCAGCTACACAAATCAAAACACAATTAGTAACAGGGAATTGGCCTACCTCTGAAATTCACTAGAATTATCAGCTACACAATTCAAAACATAAGTCTCTTTCCCCATCCTTATGGAGATAAATTTTGAATTAAGTTTTCATGACATGCATTATCAATACATATAACACCTTCCTTCACAGTTGATTTTCACATGTAGATGTTTATGTTATCATTGTAATGTCCTGAGATAAGAGCAGTGTATGTTCAGCAACCAGGAATTTACTTGTTATTCAGCGATTGAAAATGGGTCTTTCAAAACTTTGTCAAGGGTCAATATTTAATCTGCACATGTGATCTACCTGAGAGCAGATTATCTGATAATTACACTTAATTAGGATATTATTTATTGACAGATCTGACACCTAGGAGAAGATAGACCTTGATGAACCACAGACAGTGATAAAAATGCCAACTGCAATAGCAGGTCAGAACAAATTAGCGCTGCATCTGATTAATGCAGTGAATTTTATTTAGAAGGTCAATCAGCCATAGAATTGGCATTTATCGAGTAAATATTGCATTAATAGAAACCCTGATGTAAATATGTAAAAAAAAATAAGAGGGTCACAAATAGGATTAGTTTCATGCAACTAAATGTGTCACTCTCTTTAAATAGATGATGATGATGATGGTGATTTTAGTTGGGGACAATTATGGTTGATTTTTGAAATGCATTTGATCTTGCAGATCTTGATATTCTCCTAGAAAAACCCAAAATCTATCAGTGTTGTGATACAACTCGCAAATTTTTCACTTCGTGTTTAAGTGACAGATTTAAAAAAGTGACTCTAAATGGACATGTATCTGAAAGTAAAAGAATAAACTGTGGAAATACAATATCATCAACTGATCTATATGTTGATGATACATGTACTACCATCGTCTTGTGAACACAGCTGTTAAATTGAACTATACAATAATCTTCAAATAGCGTTATACAGGCTTCAAATGTAGTGTATGGTGAAGGGTATGGTTGTAAATACAGACAAACAAAGGTTTCATTAAATGAAAAACAGATGATTTGTGCCTTTTCTATAATAATGAAAAATTGATAGGGTTTTTCAAGGAAAAAATCTTGGTATTCTTGTTGAAAATAATTTACTTTGGTCTGATCATATAAGGTACATTACAAAGAAAATAAACTCCTATTTTTGGCTATTAAGAAAAATAAAGTACTTAATTTCAAAACATAGACCTGAATACCTATGTACACATTTTTATATTAATAGGTGTGTAGCACATGTTTAATTGCCTTTATATTTAATTGACTGGTCAAAAATAAAATGAACAGCATGTACTTTATCCAAATATGACTTTAATAATTGATCCCATCTTTGTTTTGATATTTGCATTTCTGTAAACATAGTGACTGGTCAAAATTGTTGTCTGTCCATCTGTGTTTGTGCCTGCATCTGTCAGTTGGCTCTTGAAACCTGAACTCCATCAACAGTGACTGAAAGAATGTGATCCTGTTTAGTATGCTGTTTCATGAGGATGAGTAGATGACAACAAGGTTCCAAATTTCCAATGCTGCCCTAGGGATGGGATTGGGGTGGTGGTCATGGGTGGGGTGAGGTGAGGTGAGGTGTCAAAAGTAAAATATAATGTATGGATTTTTGCAAGGCCAAAATCCATCTGTAGTTTAAATGAATCATACTTATATGGACTCAGAACAGTAAATATTTAGAAACTGTTAGCAGCCCAAACTGACTCTGATAAATCTGCATGCTTGTGGTTATCAAACACCAAAGGCTCAAGTTTGTTGTGCAGGTTAGTCAAGGACAGAATCTGATGGCCTGTTAAAAAGTTTATCAGTTACAAGTTGCCTCAAAACTATATCATAACAACCAGTACCATTACAAACTGGTACTAATTGCTATACATTACAGACTGGTACTACTTGCTATACAATACAGACTGGTACTACTTGCTAGGCATTACACACTGGTACTACCTGCAAGATATACTTTCTTTACAGAATATAGATTTAAATCCACAACAATGTGACAAAATCAATAATTAGCTTGGTTTTATATGTCCATGAATTTGGTCAAAACTAATATTTATTTGTACAGATACAGTCAAACCTGTCTTGTCTGTCACCTTTATATAGCAGTCACCTGGTCACAAGGTATATCATTTAAATTGATGTGTAAACATATCCTATCTCACTTGTACTCACTGTACTCTAGTCGAATGGTCATGGTAATTCAAAGGTGTCAATGTCAAATTTGAAAGTGAGGTGGTTTTTATCATAGAGGAGAGCTGGGTAGAAGCAATATGTTTGCTGGCTGGTGGGAAAAGTAGTCATGTATAAAGTTTCAACAGAAATGGGAGTTGCCTTTTGTGCTAGTGAGACAAGTATAAAATGATCTCATCTGTTTTATTTGCCTTAAAGCTATCTCTGATGAAAAATAGTTAATCTTTGAGGAAAGATAAATCCCTTTTCATTAGGATCAGGGGTACTTCAATATTTACAAAACTTGTCTGTACAGGCAGGTGAATTTTCGGTTCATGTGTTACTTACAACACCCACATTTATCTGCTTTTTCCTTCTCTAATCATTATTGGCCTCTTACATAAGCTGGTGAGGTGAGCAACTAGTTAATCCAGATTTTGTTTGAAGTGTGAACAGCTGTTTCTAAGCCGTAATGTATACAAGCTGGCCAAACAAAGAGTCAGACATCTGTTTCACAGACATATGTAAACTGTCAATTAGTAGTGAATTAGTATTTTGTCATGGTGCACAAGCAAAATAAGGTCAGTGATTTTGTTAAAGGTTAAGTGATAATTTAATTTATACAATGGATTAAAGTGGGATACAGTATCTTGTGTGGAACATAACTTTGGGAGAGAAATATATACATGTATTTTATGGTTTGCTGAATAGTGCACTGAACTGAATATGCTGATAAAGCAATAATAATAAAAAGCATAATAATAATAATAATAATAATAATAATAATAATAATAATAATAATAATAATAATAATAATAATAATAATAATAATGATTATGGTATTTGGTGCATGGTATTTGTTCAGAAACCAAGCTTGAAAGGTGAACCTGCATACTCAGGTCAGTTGTGTACATAGAACAATTTGGACTTTTACCATGGGTGACTGCTATTGACAGGTTTGACTGCATTATGAACAAAGAAAATAATCTCTGATCATATCCCTGGTTATGCAAGTGTAGAAATGCGGCATATGATGTATTGCAGCATAGATTGTATTGCGTGCATTAATTTGGAAGAAGCAAAGGAAAATAAACACGTAGTGCTGGGTTCTGAATGTGAACATGACAAATTCAGAAGCTGACTATATTTGTTGTTGTTGTGGTGGTGGGTTTAACGCCATTTTTCAGCACATGATAGGCTATACATGGCAGCCAGTTTTATCTGGTGGAGGAAGAACCCAGGAAAACTCCGGGAAGAACCACCGACCCACGGGAAGCTACTGGCAAGCTTTCTCACATATCCACACTGGCCGAGCCCGAGACTCGAACCCACGCAGACAGAGGTGAGATCGCAGTGATCGGTAAAGGCGAGCGCCTTAGACCACTCGGCCACCCGGGGCCCCGACTATATTTGTGTTTTTAATACAGACCAAGAAGTCGCAAGTCCAACAATGTAAAAAAAAAATGTTTAAAATGATAATAATGGCATGGATATATAATCAGGTCATCTGCATATGCATACAAACATCCTTACCAAATTTCATTTGTCTCCCGCAAGTGGTTTTTGCTTAATCATGCTTAGAATGTTTTGTAAAAAAAACAAGTCAATGTCCAAATATTTTTACAAGAGTACCACAGAAAAAAGCACATGGTATGCCCATCGCATGACAAGAGTACCACAAACAGCACATGATATGCCCATCGCATGACAAGAGTACCACAAACAGCACATGATATGCCCATCTCATGACAAGAGTACCACAAACAGCACTTGATATGCCCATCTCATGACAAGAGTACCACAAACAGCACATGATATGCCCATCTCATGACAAGAGTACCACAAACAGCACATGATATGCCCATCTCATGACAAGAGTACCACAAACAGCACATGATATGCCCATCTCATGACAAGAGTACCACAAACAGAACATGATATGCCCATCTCATGACAAAAGTGCCACAAACAGCACATGATATGCCCATCTCATGACAGAGTACCACAAACAGCACTTGATATGTGCATCTCATGACATTTTCCCTATTAAAGACCTTGACCTCTGAGCTAGGTAACAGACTAGTGTATGATAAGATGTGGACCTTGGTAAAGTTTTATCAAAATATCTGTCAAGGTTAAAAGTTACAGAATGGACAAGGAAACAGACCATTGCCTTACATTATTCCTTGTTGTGTTCTTGACCTTGTGGAAGGAGTTATGATCGTGAAAAGGTCAGGCACTCTTAAGTTAAGATGAATAAAAGGTTAAAGTTTCATTAAAATATCATCAATAGTAATAACAATACATGGATAGTGGTCACTGATTTGTATTTTTCCCTGCCATGACCTTGACCTTGTGGTAAGGGGCAAGGCTATGATATGTGACACTGTCTAATCACGATATAACTGGTTAAAGTTTCATTAAATTATCTTTATGGTTCAAAAGTGACACTCCAGAGTAGGTTACAAGTCAGAGCTACATTTTCCCTTGCTGTGACCTCCACATCAAGGCAGTGGGCAGGGCTTTGATATGCAATATTACCATCTATTCATGATATATAACTGGTCCAAGGATACAAGCTACAAAACTTCACTTTCCCTTACCTTGACACTGAGGCAGGGTGAATGGTTATAGTACGTGACACACCACCTAGTCATAATATATAATTGGGAAAAGTTTCATTAAAATATATTCATTACTTCCATGTCATACTCTGGACAAGGACAAGTCACAGAATTGAATTTTCCTTTGCTATGACCTTGACCACATGGTAGGGGATTATACGCGACACACCATCTAGTCATGACATACTTAGGCCAAGTTTCATGAAAATCTCTCAAACCATTACAAAGTTTTGGGCCAGATAAGCAAATGTTAATAGACAGACAGATGCATGGATGGATAATGCCATAACATAATATGCCTGACTTAAGATGGGGATGTAAAAATTGGGGGATAATTGAAAAACTGATATAATGTACAGAAATAATAATCAGGTCATCTACATATGAATAAATATATGCCTACCAAAATTCATTTGTCTACCTCATGTGATTTCTGCCTAATTGTGCTAACAAGTTTTTATCAAAATGGTCCAAAAAGTTTTTAAAATGTGCAACAAATTTAAAACTCACTGTAATGGCCTGAAAATCAAACAGGATCATCTACATATGGATGCAAATATGCAAGCAATATTTTATATGTGTACATTGAGTGGTTTTTGTGCAATCTTGCTAACAACTAAGTTTCAAACAGTCAGATGGATATGACAACTCTGCTCCGTACACTGGTAATAAATTAAAAAATGTTAATCTGACTTACCATTGTTTACAGTTTACTATCTGGCCATTACATGTCAACCAAGAATCAAGACTACAAGACAAACCTTTGTGACAGCTATGGGCCCTTATGTAGGTAGCTGTGAAACCATAACCCTGTCAAGATCACGTAATCATACAGTTGCTGCTTTGCGCAACACATACCAAAGTCTCCAGAGAGGACCAGCTATTTTTGCCCATGGTGTGAAGCTACCTAACCCTTATTTGCATGGTGCTATGTTATTTTCCCTGAATAACTTGCATATACATGCATTATTGCACACCTCACATGTGTAATATGGTTTAATGTAATATAAATGCACACATATATGAAATCAGTCATATACCCCTTCTTTATAATAATAAATAATAATAATATTAATAATAATATATAATTTACTATAATAAAGAATGGATATATTAATGATTTCCTCTTGAATGAATTTTTTTTTATGTGTATGGACAGACATATGGACTTGTTAACTTGTTGTCATATATATATATATATATATATATATATATATATATATATATATATATATATATATATATATATATATATATATATATATATATATATATATATATATATGTATATTGAAAATCACTGTATTCAGAGCCCACTGCACCCCTACCTCCAATATGGAAGCTTAAAGTTTTAAAACTCAAATTACAGCTTAAAGTTCTACAGTTCACTTAAACAGAAGTTTGGTCCACATCATCCAAATTCTGCTACATCATGTCCCCAGTATTTGACCTTTGTGAAGTTTGGTATAGGTATGTAACACACTGCCTGTCCAAAGTAAACATCATAATATAGAGGCCACCCACATACACATGTGAGATAACAGATTACCCTAACTATGCTGTTGAAGTGAACTAATGAGTAAACTGAATGTACAATAAGCAAAAAAGAAGTCTTTCTAAAAGCTCATCCTCCCACCCGTCTTGAGACACTAAACTGAATGCAATTTAACTACAGCTATTTGTGATGGGTATATCATAAAGGGCCCCATTCATAATTTGCGATGGGTACATTATAAAGGGTCCCATTCATAATTTGCGATGGGTACATCATAAAGGGCCCCACTCATAATTTGCGATGGGTACATCATAAAGGGCCCCACTCATAATTTGCTCAGCAGGGCCTTAAACAGTGGAACTTGTATTGGGAAACCAAAGTTAAAAAGATGGGAATTCAGGGGACATAACTCTTCTAAATGATTATGTGGAATGTTTGAAATCAAACTTGTTCAAGGTCTCAAAAATATAGAGGGCATGATAAATTTGGTTTAAATCCAACACTCCTAAGTAAAGTTATGCAGTGGGGGAAATAAATAATGAGGATAGGAAATTGGGGGCCATACATTTTCTAAATGATAATATGGAACATTGCTAATGAAACTCATTCAAAGTCTCATCAATATAAAACTGCACACCAGATTTGGTCAAAAACCAACAATCTTTCAGAAAGTAATGCTGCAATGACCAAAGTCAGAAGGATGTGAAATCAGGGGCCATAACTCTTCTAAATAATGTAGAATGCTGGAATTTAAACTGAGTCAAAGTCTCATCAATATACCAGTAATGCTTCAAGCTACATTAGGCTGAAATCGAAAATCCTTGGTAAAGTAATGCTGCATGCTACATTAGATTAAAATCTACAAATCCTTGGTAAAGTAATGCTGCATGCTACATTAGATTAAAATTTAAAAATCCTTGGTAAAGTAATGTTGCATGCTACATTATGTTAAAATCTAACAATCCTTGGTAAAGTAATGCTGCAGACTATAAACATCAACTACAAATAAGGATAAACAAAGCTCAGAAATGGGCAGAAGAAAACAGGTTCAAATTTTTCAAAATCTAAAACCATTTCAATGCACTTCTGCCAATTACATCATATTCATCAGACCCAGTTAATCCTTGTAATAAGATCAAGCAATCTTTGATCATCCTTGTTTACTCACTGTCGCAATTAAACATTTCATTGTATTCTTAACTGACAAAAGTAAAGACAAATAAGATTCTTGTGGCTTATCCAAATTTATTTCCATTGCTGCATATCTGAAACAAAGATTACTTTTTTCATGTTCAAATAATAAAAAGTTTTCGTACCATGTACATTTGACAGATGTCTTTTTCAGTTGATATTCTTTTGCAACAAGAGAAGTTTAGTTAAGTTTATTGTCCAAGAATTTCATTTCATCTTGCCATTGCACATGGGATTAGACAAATGAGACTATATAACATATATATTCATGTATAAGTCGAGTCCAACTGCAAACAACATAGATCCTGATCTGCCAGTGCATAATGTGCCAGCAGATCAGAGTCTACTGATTACTCCTAACAAACTGCACAGACCCAGTTCTGACAGTGCATTATGCGACAGCAGATCTGAGTCTGTGCAGTATGCATTTGGACTTGACTCCTCATCAACTCCAGTTACAGTGTACTTATAAAGAATGAAGTAATTTGCTCTTGGTATTTGTAGAAAGCAACATGCTGTTTTAGTCTGATACCTTGATTTTTAAAATACCGTTGTTTATGTTTAGTGACTGTACAGAAACAGAACCTGTTTACTCAACATGCTTTCTTAACACAAGCTGCTGTTAACTATATGGAATGCTTCTAGTCCTCAACTCAATCATCCCACTAAAGGTCCAGTAAAGTATCTCTGAATGAGTGACACTAAAGATGTGATGGGGTAATGAAAATGTGTTAACCACATGACTTATCCATGGGATTGTTGTGATTCTGCACTATAGATATAATACTATAAATACATGTATCCTGGGCACAACAGACAAATTATACATGCAATTGATATTGGCCATGGGGGTCCATACTGACCACTTGTGACCTCTGCCCCCCCCCCTTCCCCGCTTGGCCTGTGGGTCCTAACTGGAAACTATTGAAATCCCCACCATATAGCCATATATCTACTTACTGGGCATGAAAAAAACAAATTATAAATGCAGCTGACCTTGACCTTAGGGTTCATTCCTACCTTCAGGTACTTACCCCTGTGTCATAGCTTCGAAACTATCAAGATCCCCATCCTATAACTAGGGGTGAAATGATACACCTCTGCCACGCATCGATACGATTCTCGATACACAGCCAATGATACGATACATTATCGATACACATATCAACTTGATGATCTTTTCATCTTTAGAATGTCTGTCAATGGTAGGGTGGTGCCATTTTCTTGTGTTGACATATTGGGTGTATTTCCAGTATGCAGATTACAAACAAACATAGACTTATCAGCTGTTCATATGCCATTCTCATCCTTGACAAGATTTTTAAAAAAATACTTCTAAACAGACTAGCTGTTAGTAATTTTTATTCACCCTTTTAACCCATTTCAGGCTGCTCCATTCAATCATATGTATGACTCATCCTGGTCACCACGCACTTTATTTTACACTGAATGAATGTTTAAGAAACATCTTATTGCCAGTTTCATATCTTCACTTAAATTTTGAAGAGATTACGGTGTTATCTTCACAAAAGAAGAAACAGTGCAATTTCCTTGTGCAAGGAAATTCTTATTTAGAACAAATCTGAGTGTGGGAGCAGAGATAACTAATAACCAAATCCTTCACATTTTACTTCCTGCAGATGCAAATCAACTGCCATGGCCACAGACATTTGTTTCTGTCAGTGAAAAAGGAAATTATTGACAACACCCACTCCCTTTCTACAAATTGATGAGGTGGCTATAACTCGTGCTGTATGGAATCTGCCCCCTTGCCGATTCTGTGCTATTTTTTTTAATCCCATCGGCAGATTCGGTTGCTGATTACATATATCAATGTAAAAGGAGATATTTCAAACTTATTCCCCATGTACGATTTAAGTACTTTACACATATCATTTAATAGTCACTTTTGCGTGAAGTTTCTATGTTGCTTTGTATCTATCTGAATAGAGTTTGGATGCCAATATTTCCGGTATGTCCCGCAGTGAACATGCTACAGTTAGTTATGATTGGTGGTTATTGTTTTACCCTGGGCTTGAATAAACAATAACCACTAATCAGAACTGCATGTAAGACTGCGTGACACACCGGATGTGTAGCCTTCAATATGATCCAAGCAGACACGATGCGTTGCAACAGATAAATTTCACGTAAAAGTGGTTATTAAATGATCAGTAAAGTACTTAAATCATACATAGGGAAGAAATCTGCAATGTCTTCTTTCCATTGATATATGTTATCAGTGGCTGAAGATGCAGAGGAGATAAACTAATTAGCATGGAATTGGGGTGGGAGAAGGGGGCAGATTTCGAACCACATGAGTTAGTCACCTTGTGTTCATTTGTAGAAGGCAAGTGGGTGTTGTGAATTGCTTTTATTTTTTACTGACAGAAATGAGTGCATGTACTTGCTACGGCTGTCTCAGATGAATTCTCAATTTAAAGAATGAAAAGACAAATGACTAATAATTATTCACGACTGCTGAAGATTAAAGTAACTTGCATAGAGTAAGTATCGTTTTGTATCGATTCTTCCCCTCTTGTATCGATATGGGTATCGATATAGAAAAAATATTGATACATTGATATATCAATTAATCATTTCACCCCTACCTATAACTATATATACATTTATTGGGCATGAAAAGACAAAATAATATATGCAACTATAGTTGCCCCTGGGTTGATCCTGACCCTAAGGGAGTTATCAAAGAGGTTCAAAAGCTGGGTGTGATGGTCAGAATGGGTTAGAGCTGGAATACATGTGTTTTTACAAACATGGAATTCTAGTTAATTATTTTGTGGGTGTATAAATAATCACAAGTAGCAGCAATTAATTATAATTTTCACTTCCTTATTAAGCATGACAATTTACAAAACTTTAGTATGAAAAATTTCTTTGTTAAAAAACTTTTTATGACTTTAATTCTTTGAAGATGTACAAAACTTGCTGACATTATGGTTTTGTGTCATGGTGTGGTATAATTAACGAAGTATCTACACGAAAAGAACCATCTACCAGCTTCTTCAGAATCAAGCAACTGAGCAAATAAATAGAAAAGATTTCTTACTCAACAGCTGACACCTTGTTTCCAGTAGACCCAGCACTGGCAGACACATCCACATCAGCCATTGTTAGCAACTCTTCTCACGAACAGCAATAATCCTTGAAGCTGTAATGGTAAAGTAATTCAATAAGTCACTTTATATTTTAAAGAGGGAGGCAATGATACATAATACAACAGACCACCATTTCTGTCAACAAGACATGGTCTCTAAAGACAGAGATCATCACACATGCATTTAGAATCTGGTCTCTCAAGACCGGTGGTCTCCCGCATCAGTGGTCTTTTAAGACAGAATTTACTGTAGTTAAAATACAAACAAAATACTAAATAGAAGGAAAAAGGGAAGAAACTATTGAGGAATAAGAAACGGAAAGCTCTGAGTGCTGCAAATATTTACCTCATTAAAGTTTATACACATAAAATAAGACCACTGTGACAGATGTCCATGACTAAAGATCCAGGAAAAGTTATACAAGGAAGATGAAATATTTAATTTCCCTATCAAATATACAATATACTATCTACAATATATATTGTAGCTGATATAAAAAAAGGGAATATCAGTCATTACTTCCTGCAGTATCAAATATACAAATTGCATGACACATTGTATGAATCCTTTTTAGCAGTCACCTTTATAGTTACTGTGCTAACAAATTCATACAATTCTTAAAAAAAGAGAAGAGTGAATGGCATATTATATGCCTGCCACATGTTTAATAGTCCTGCATATAGGCACTAGTAGGGGGGCATGGTTTAGTCTGGAGATTATTGACCAATGGGTTTCAATGACCTGGACCTTTGGTCAAGGTATGTGGTCTTGAACTAAACTTACTGTAGTTAAAACAAAAACAAAAATACCACATACATGTAGAAGGAAAAAGGGAAGAAATTATGGTGGAATATGAAATGGAAAGCTCTGAGTGCTGCAAATATTTACCCTCTAAAGTTATACACGTAAAATAAGACCACTATGACAGATGTCCATGACTAAAGATCCAGGACAAAAAATCTTGAAATTAAAAGTCATACAAAAAAGCTGAAATATTTAATTTCCCTATCAAAAAAAAAAATAAAAAAATAATATATATATATATATATATATATATATATATATATATATATATATATATATATATATATATATATATATATATATATATATATATATATATATATATATATATATATATATACTGTAGCTTAGATAAAGAACTTACTCCAAAACAAAGGTTTTTCTGCAAAACCCATTTTCTTTGAGCAACAATGACCTTGATCTTTGACCCCAAAATCAATAGTCCTCTTCCACACCTTAAGTACAAGTCCTCCTCAAAATCTGATATAAAGTCTTGAACTAAATTTATTATCAAAAACATATTTTCTTCTTCAGTCACTGTGAACCTGGCCTTTGACTTTTTAACACCAAAATCAATATGCTTCTTTTTTACCCAATCTTTAAGTCATCCACAAACTTTTGGAAGGTACATGGTCAACACCTTTAATTTTTGTGTACAAATACTTTTCTTCTTTCAGTCACTGTGACCTTCAAAACCAATATGCTTCTTCTTTATCCTAAGTACAAGCCATGCAAAAAGTTTGGTCCAGGTCTGTGATACAGAACTAATATCATTGTGAGGAAACCATTTTTATTCTTCAAGCCATAATGACCTTGACCTTTTATCCTCAAATCAATAGGCTTCTTCCTTACCCTAATTGCAAGCCATCTGCAAAGTTTGTTAACAGTAGATGGTGGAAAACTTGGGTTTTTGTGCTGAAATTTATTGATAACAGACAGATAGATGGACAGACAGCATCATAACATAATATACTCTGCCTTAAGGCAGGAATATAGAAATTAACCATTTAACTGTGTAGCTTGGGACTTAAAATAGTTTCAAGCAAACATGATTTTATCTGTTTCTTGTAATGGTGCATAAAAACAGGCCTCCAAGCCATATTTTTCAATATGTATAGGAATTTTACAAAGCATTTGGTCTCAAAAAAATGGGTGGAAATAGGGATATTTTACCTGAAAATCCTATTTAAAAAAACACAGTTACTGATGTGCTCATATTACCAACTGAATACCTTATTTTTAAGTACCTGAACACATACATTAACCAATACTGATAACATAATGCATTAAAAAAAATTAAAATATATAAAATCAATTAATGCTCCTGTCTCTATTATACTGGGTACATCAATCATGATGATGAATAATTTTATATATGATTCTCTGTCCTTTATCTCCTTTTTCTGAAACCAGAAATGTGTTTATGGAACACTGATGCCAATGTTTGATTGATGGATAGAGGTACATGTACAGGCAGATGGACAGACAAGGGTAACACTATTGCATATGCCCTACTACTGTCATTGTGGGGGCATAAACAAATTTGTAAGAAAAACAGCCATGTGCTTCTCTTTGAAAAGTTACAGAGAAAACTATAGGGATAAAAAACATAGGATTTATATAAAATTCAGGGATGGATGTCTGTGGTATTTTCCAGGCATCAGTCTCTCACATCTGGAAAATTATTTTGCAAGATTTTATTATTTTCTGTAATTTGAAGGATTCACTTGTACTAGACATGAATAAGTTACTGACTGCATGCTGTATGGATAAAATAATCACTGAAAGGATTTCATTCACTTATTGGTCACTTTAACTATTAGGCATTAATCAATCTGCAACATTTGATGAAAACAAGGGCACTGGTAGCATAACTAAATGATCAAATTGACAGTCTTCAATCCAATCATGCTTATCAATATGGAGTGCTGACGTGGCTCCAAGGTTAGCATGCTGGGCTTCCAACTAGAAAAGTCCAGGTTTGATTCCTAGCCTAAATTAGCCCAGATCAGCTGCCATGGCACATTACTCCAACTGCCTTGGCATGATACAACCTTCATGTGTTTATTTGCCATAACGCACCAAAACAAAGAAACAATAATTATCTATATCTATGATAAGTCTGTATGAGTGAAATTTTCCTATAATAAGGCCTGAAGGAAAAATAACACTGTTTCTGGTTTCAAGACTGACCCTATTTTTTACCAACTGACTCTACATTTTTTCTCAATCAACTTTTTAAAAAAGTTTCAAATGCTGTAACGTACAGTCCAGACTTGGTTTCATTCATTAGTTCTAGTTAATGCCATTAGAACTTGTAATCAAAGTGATGTTTTTCATTCCTTGCATTGTCATTTAAGCATCTACTAGATATAGACAAGAATTGCTACCTGGCATGTTGTGCACTTATTGTAGTCAGATTGAAACCTCCAGTTACTGTAATATCAAAGACACAAATATTTCATCAGGTCAGGATCATATAGTATAATGTGTGGCTGTTAAATGTCACAAACTTTTGTCAAAGGCACTTTTTAGGTTGGTTGGTTGGTTTCAATGGCACTTTAAATGCATTACTGGCTATATCATGTCATAGAAATGGGAACTAAGTGTTTTTCCCAAGGACACACCAATGCAGCTAACAGACTGACTTGGGCAGGTATCGAACACACAACCCTTGGATTAAGAGTCTGATATTCTACCAACTGTGCTACCGCAGCTCCTGTCAAAGTGATAAAGACATCAACAGTATGTTATGCAGATCTAGTTCCTCTGCCAAGGACTATCGTTTTTCAAATTTAAAAAAAAAGAGTCCTTCGAATGAAGTAATGCACTACTGCCTGAAAAGAACTTTCAGGAATCCATATTAAGTCTGCTTCTTCTGTTCTTTATTCCTTTTAATTGTTGAGTATTGAAACCATCACAGATATTCTTCAGAAACTCCAAGGTACCAAATTTGTTCACAAAAATATTTTCTTCTATGTTCAAGTTATTATGTTCACAAGTTATTTTGTATGTGAAATTTTTTTCTTTATCACAGCATTTTATCTTGAGCCTGATATCATGGATAGAAGATCTTTGAACTTGTCTCTAATGCTGTGAAGATATACCCACATACTAAGTTTGTTTAAATCAATAATTAACATTTTTTGAAGAAAAAAAAAGCTATAGAACTGGCAACATTCAAGGTATACTTCAGGTATACCCAGTGAGTTTGATAAATTCCATTCATGCTTGTTTTTATTATTAGGCTCACAAGCCGGTACAACTAAAATCCTGACAATACCTTTGACCTTAAATCTCTATTAACTTGTTTACTGGATTGCAACTAAATACAAAGTCTGGTCTAATTCATTTGTATATTTTACACATCACTGTGTTCATAAGCTGAAATGAAGTACAAAAATGCAAGCAATGACCTTCAACTGGACTCCAAATTCAATGAGGTCTGGCTTTCAAACTCATTAAAAAAAACTGCAGATATGTTGGTGATCACATCTGCATCATTTTCATTATCAACCAATTACCGTATATACTCACGTATAATCAGAGTCCAAATACAAACAACATAGATCCTGATCTGCTGTAGCATAATGCACTGGCAGATCAGGGTCTATGTTGTTTGTTCTAGAGATTAGACCCAGATTTGCTGTCGCATAATGTGCCCACAGATCTTGGTCTATGAAGTTTGCAGCTGGTATCAGCTTATACACAAGTATATATGGTAAATATTGCAAGAAGTGTTCAAGTCACAACACCATGTCAAGGCCAGCATTCATTCAACTGCAAACTACATAGACACAGATATGCCGTCGCATAATGCGCCGGCAGATCTGGGTCTATGCAGTTTGTAAGGACTAATCAATAGAACAAACAACATAGACCCTGATTTGCTGGCGCATTATGCAATGGCAGATCAGGGTCTATGTTGTTTGCATTTGGACCTGGCTTATATGCGAGTATATACGGTATTAGTAAAACCCTAAGTCAATATGACCATCTGCTCAGGAGGAGAAGCCATAAAATTTTCAAGATGGACACCACTGTGGCCATACTGGAGGTCTGATCTGCACCACTTTCATTTAGCACAAACTAGATATCATGAGATATTTTTAGGTGAAAACCCCATACTTAAATGGTTATTCATTCAGAACAAGTTGAAATAACAAGATTTTCAAGATGGCCACAATATGAGCAACCGACATCATAAGAAGTAATTTAAATAAAATCCCCATTTCGATATGAACATCCGTTGAGGAGTAGCAATATGATTTTCAGGCAAATTGCATCAGGTCTTCTTGTCTTCGACCAGTAGAGCTAAAAAAAATGTTAATCTGATAAACCAACACAAATATTTTGTGTACATGAAAGCAGAAACACACCGATGACATTGTTAAGCCTGAATAGACTGCATGAAATTTTGTTTAAAGAGAAGATTCCAAACTTACAGCATATGCTGCCCAACTATTCTGGCTAGAATAATGAGCCTCCCTGTTAATTGATCACACAATATCTTCCCCTATACACTTGCCTATAAGTCGGGTCCAACTGCAAAGTGCACAGATCCAGACCTGCCACTGCACAATGTGTCAACAGATCTGAGTCTATGCAGTTTGTCTGGATTAATAAGTAGAACAAACATAAACCCTGATCTGCCAGCACATTATGCAATAGAAGATCTAAACAACACAGACCCTGATCTGCCAGCGCATTATGCAACGGAAGATTTGGGATATGTTTTTTGCAGTTTGACCCGACATATGCAAGTATACATTTATACATTAAATCATATGAATGAAGTTCATTCACTTATTGTAGCTTTCATAAGGAAAAGAACTACTTACTTCCTGGAAATCAGACAATTTCTAAGCTTTAGGATGAGCTTGAAATTTTGTGTCTACTAATTAAAACACAGTTTCATGTTTGAAACAACATGTTTGACTGGTTGAGAGCAAAAACTCAAACTCAAACTCAGTCTCATAATATTATGATCTTACAAGCCTGGTGTATAACTGCCTAGTAATGTAAATAGTAATTTTAGTTTGCTTGCCCATAACATTACTTTCATAAATGTATGCACAACATCTTGATCATACAAATCTCCATATCAAATATTGTTCTCACTTATCACCCTCATGGTTCAAATCATACCTATCTGACAGAAGCCAACAAGTTGTTATTGGTAACATTAAATCACAGCTGATGTCCATCAACAGAGGAGTTCCACAGGGATCTATTTTAGGGCCAGTATTATTCATATTGTTTATAAATGACTTGCCACTGTATGTACAACATTCAAAAACTGATCGATATGCTGATGATACTACTTTGCTTAAATCTGATTCTAACGTTAAAACATTAAACAAACAATTGGGTGAAGATTTATATAAAGTTGAATATTAGTGCTCACTGAATAACATGTTTATCAATCCCCTAAAAACCAAGACAATGTTGCTTGGAACTAGACAAAGATTATCAGTGAACAGAAATCCAAATTTTCAGCTGTATATTGAAGATAATCTAATTGCAAATGTTGACACAGAAAAACTTTTGGGAGTTCATGATGATAAGAATCTAGACTGGTGCAATCAAGTGAAACATATTTGCTCTGTTGTAAGCTCAAGAATTGATCTTTTACAGAGGATAAAAAGTTATCTACCACTCAACTATCGGAAATTATTCTATAATGCATTCATTCTTCCTCTTTTGGACTACTGCTGCACAATTTGGGGAAATACAACTGATAGCAATATTGAAAGAATCCACAAACTTCAAAAAAGGGCAGCAAGAATTATCCTAGATTTACCATTTGATACTCCATCCAAAATTCTATTCTCAGAATTGAAATGGCTGAAACTTGAATAAGGAAGTCATTTTTAATGTTCAAAGTTAAGAATGAACGTTTCCCTCAATATTTGCATGGTATGTTTTATTTTAAGTCAGAAGAACAACACCAAGGACCTAAATTGAGATCAATTACAATTGATCAATTCAGAATACTATTTCAAAAATAAATCCTTTTAAAAAATCATTTGCTTACTTCGGTGCTATTTTATGGAATGAACTCCCCATAACCATTAGATCAGAAACACAAATCTAAATGTGTTCAAAACAAAATTGTATAACCATTGTCTTGAAGGGCATTTGTCATTTGAAATATTGAAATAAATGCTCTCCAATTGACTCTGTTAATGAATATCATATACACTTTGTGCTTTTATACTTAATGTATCCTGAGGGCTTCAGGGGAGAATAGTATATTAGTATATTATACTAACTGAGATACCCTCATAAAATAAAGTGCTTATTATATTATTATTATTAATATTATTATTATTATTATTTTTATTATTATTATTATACTCTTGTACATACACTTCATTGATAACATTGAAAATGTAGACTGTAAATATTTTACATGTACATTCAAAAGCTGTCAACACATTTTATCATGTGGTAATTGATCATGAATTGAAAATGATAAGACTGACAAACTGATAAAAATTGCATGGAACAAAACTGATTAATTCTTTATCTATCCCAGCAAGGTATTTCAAGACAAGGCAGAATAATGAACCTTTCCACACCCCATTCATTAATTTAATATTCTCCATTGGTCCCCCCCCCCTTATAAGGACACCCCTTCTGCACTAATGAAGTGGCAGTATAAAAAGGTTGGCTCTAATGATGGGGCAAAATGGTTAAAATACACTTTACTGTGAACTAACAAATGAATGCATTCCTGCTCTAGTGCTTCTTAATGAACCGGACTATCAAAAAAGACTATTTAAAGGCTTGATCAGCTCTTTATCATCATTAAGAAAGAAAAACATATTTATCACATGCCCATATTGTAATATTTCTATATGTAACTCGTATAATAAGATCTCATGACGTCACAAATATGACTGCAAAATTATAACAGTTACAACAAGAGGGCTTAGCCATCTTGAGAAAATGTGGACAATAATATTCCCAAGGTAAGTAGAGCTGAAAATAAAAGAATGTTAATGTATGAAATATGAAATTACCAACTTACCTGGTCAGAGGTAGTGATACTTTTTAATTGTTCACTTCACTTGGTACTCTAATATTCTGTTGTTAAGAACAATTCCAGCTCTGGGGCTCAAAGTACAGCTGTCATCTGTTAATCATGACATGTCACGTTGAACCTAAAACATGAAAAAGAAAAAACTCATGCCATTCTCATGGGTGTCAAGAATGGACTTTGTCCTTGGTACATAAAAATTTTGCACCTGTAATCAGACATACCCAAATACATCACATCTACAAACCTCTCTACCAATGCCATACATTGGAATGTGGTCTAACAAGTTGTAAAAACTGTCGTACAACTTCTAAGCTTTAGGATGAGCTTGAGATTTTGTGTCTACTAATTAAAACACAGTTTCATGTTTGAAATAACATCTTTGACTGGTTGAGAGCAAAAACTCAATCTCAAACTCAAACTCAGAATATTATGATCTTACAAGCCTGGTGTATAACTGCCTAGTAAATAGTAATTTTAGTTTGCTTACCCATAACATTACTTTCATAAATTCATGCACAACATCTTGATCATACAAATCTCCATATCTCTATCATGTAGACTGTAAATATTTTACATGTACATTCAAAAGCTGTCAACACATTTTATCATGTGGTAACAGATTAAACTGATTAACTTCAGCTGAATTGAAAATGATAAGTCTGTCAAACTGATAAAAACTGCCTGGAACAAAACTGATTAATTATGTATAAATCCCAGCAAGATACTTCAAGATAAGGCAGAATAATTAACCTTTCTGCACCCCATTCATTAATTTAATATTCTCCATTACATTGGTCCCCTCCCCTTATAAGGACACCCCTTCTGCACTAATGAAGTGGTAGTATAAAATTAAGGTCTGCTCTGATGATGGGGGCAAAATGGTTAAAATACACTATAGTTTTACTGTGAACTAACAAATGAACGCATTCCTGCTCTTAAATGCTTCTTAATGATCCTGACTATTAAAATTTACTCTTTAAAGGATTGATCAGCTCTTTATCGTCGTGAAGAAAGAAAGACATTTATCACGTGCCCTTACATTATTTCTATATGTACTGTAACTTGTATAATAACATCTCATGGCATCACAAATATAATAATAATAATAATAATAATAATAATGACTTTATTTAATGAAAAAGCTCATTTGGTCAACTGACTAATCTTCCATGAGTCTTCTACAATTACATGTATATGTTGTACAATTTTTACAAGTTTTGGTGTCTTTAGACAACAATGCTATTAAAAATTAGATAATTGATCTAATGCTACTATAAAATATTTACAAGACATTAAAGATGAGTACATACAGGATTCATACAAAGATTAGTGGTGAACCTGTGTAAAACATTACAGGTGAGTACATAAAGAACATTGTTTTAAAGAGGAATAGTACGGAATTACACAAAATCATACAAATGAATGTAGATGTTGACTAGGAAGCTTCTTAAAACCTTGGGATGAGTCAGCTGACCTTATATAGGGTGGAATGGAATTCCACAGTTTGGCTCCAGAAAAAGCAAAACTCTTTTTATAAAACTCTGAATTTGGTTTAGGTAAACATAAATTGTTGTTTGAGATGGATCTTAGTTCATATGTATGTACATTTTACATAAATTAAAAATTACATTTAAGATAATCAGGAGCCAATCCATGTAAAGATTTGTAGACTGGTAAACCGTTTTGAAGCTCAGTTCTCTGTTAAAATGGAAGCCACTTAAGGGTTTTAATAAAATTTGTTGATGGTGTATCTAAATCAGCATCAAGAATAACTCTAGCTGCTCGTTTTTGAAATTTCAGTAGTCTTTCTCGATTTTTTGTATCACTATTACCCCAGATAGAACAGCAATATTCTAGATGTGGCATGATATAGACATTGTAGAATATCTTTCTCTGTTCTTGAGAGTGATAAGATTTTATTCTGTTTAAGAAATAAAGCAGTGAGTTTACTTTTTGAATGACCTTATCAACTTGCATTTTCATGCACAAGATATTGTCTTTCATAACAACAAGTAGTTTTACATTTTCAGACTGTTCTATATCTCTTCCTTTTAGCATTACTTTGAAGTCATCTTCTCAGCTTTTACTTTGGCTCCACTACCTATGATCACGCTTTTTGACTTGGCTGCATTTATCTTCATGCCACTGTGATCACACCTGTTATTTACTTTCACCAAATCCTGATTTAATTTAGTGCTAAGCTCATGGCCAGTTGATCCAGTGTTATATAATGTTGTGTCATCTGCGAACATGTTGGTGGTGGATAGCTAAATGTGATATTGTAAATCATTGATGTACAGCAGAAAGAGTAATGGTCCAAGAACTTATCCTTGTGGAATACCTGACTTTATGAGTTTCTTTTTTGAAAATTTATTTAAAATAGAAACTTGTTGTTGTCTGCCTTCAAGATAGGATTGAAACCATGTTAAACTTTCATGGTTAAATTGATATATGCTGAGTTTTTCCTGCATGATTTGGTGATTAACAAGGTCAAAAGCCTTTGTAAGGTCAAGAAACATTGTACCTACCAGGTAACCTTGATCTATTGCTGTTAACCAATTATCCACCATTTAGTTAGTGTAGTCTAGCATGAATGTCCTTCACAAAAGCCAGATTGTTGTGAATGTAGTAAATTAAAATATTTCAGGTAGTTTCTAAATTCATTACAAACATGTTTGTCTAATATCTTTGAAAGTGATGATAAAACTGATACAGGTCTATAGTTATTCATATCAAAAAGATCTCCCTTCTTGTGTATTGGAGTTACTTTTGCCAGTTTTAGACTGCTGGAAAAAAAACCTGCAGAAATACTTAGATTGAATATATACATAAGTGAAGGTGCAATCACTTGAGATGAGAGTTTTAGGAATTTTGCACTTGTATCATCTAGACCTGAAGCAGTTCTGACATCAAGTTTATCTAATTCATTTAAATTGAATTCTAGACTTATTTTAGGTATTTTGAAGTAGTTTTCTTTCTAGGTTTTGAGGAAATATGCTCATTTAATTCATCACTTGAGAATCTTTTATGAGCTGTGAGATCCACAAGTTTTTCGTTTATGTTCACAAAGTGTGAGTGCATTTACAATTTCAAGAGGTTCTTGCTGAATGTTACCATTTTCATCACTAATATATCTAAATGGCAGGTTATTGACAGATTTGCCTTTTAGGTCCTTGAAGGTTTTTTCCAAGTTTTCTAAGGTTCTTTTTCATAATATTATCTAATATTTCAGTGGAATAGTAAATTTTCCTTCCCTTTTGAATTACTGACTTGACTCAGTTTCTCCATATTCTGTAATTGTTAGTATTTTTTATTTATGAAATCTATCCCTTGTCTTAATAGCATTCAATATATCACCTGTGATCCATTTGAGTTGATTTTGTTGCTTGACTCTCTTTCTTGAAATTAATAGGAGCATGAGTGTTCAGAGTATCAGTAAACATATCTATCCAAATGTCACAAGCATCTGATGGGTCATCAAAAGATTCAATTATTGACCAAGGGATATCTTTCATTTCCTTAAGAAATACGTGTGCATTGAATCTTTTCATTATTCGATACTTGATATATTTGTGATGATAGGGTTTACTTTTTTTCACTTAATTTTCGTATACAGCATACAGGATAATGATCACTTATGGCATTTTGGGGAACTGCATCGTCTATAATATTGTCAGTATTGTCAGTTTAGATGTAGATGTGATCAGTTAGTGTTTCAGATACCACTGTTACTCTAGTGTGTACATGAACTAGTTGTTGATAATTCAGGGAATTTATAGTTTTAATCCAGCTTTGATTGTTGTCATACAGCAAATTGTAATTGAAGTCACCTACTGAACAGACTTCTTTGTTTTCTATATACAAAGTTTCAAGCTTTACTTGAAATATGGTATACCAAGCTGCTGAAGCATTGTCAGTGTTCATTGTCTATATACACAACCTAATATTTCCATACCATTTTCCTCAAGATCATATCGTCGTTTGAAAGGAATGCTGTCCCTAATATAAAGGAGAAGTCCACCACCCTTTTGGAAAAGTCTGTCTTTTCTTTGAAAACTGTAGTTAGGAATTGTAAATTCATCATCATGCAAAAGTTCATGTAAGAAGGTTTTGCTGAATGCAAAAATATCAATTACTGCATTATTTCCTGAAAAAAGTAATTTGATTTCATCTAGTTTTGGAAAAAGATAATGGATGTTTAAATGGCAGATTTTGATACCTTTTTGCTTAAACCACTGATTCTGAGACAATTCTAAGTTTAATGGTCTTGAGATGAATGGCATGGAATATCTGAGTTAATATTTTCAATAATCAATATATGAATTCCTCTAAATTATCCTCATTACAGTGTCCTAAATCATGACTATCAACCATTTTTTTCAGAAGATTTTCTAACGAGTCGTGAAACATTAGCACATTAGGCAGTTATCTCATTAACAGTTAACACATTATGATCACTTTGATTGATGGAGGCAATTAATGGGACTGCACCAGAGGTAATTCCATGGGCATCATCACTCATTGCAGTATCTATAGTTTGTTTCTATCATGACAGGGAGAATCACACATAGTAGATCTTATAGCTTGTTTTAAAGTTTCTGGACAATTGTGTTTGGTTTTTAAACTTATGGCCAAATCTTCATTGCCATAATCCCAATGCTGCATAGTTGAGTGGAACATTTTGCAGTGTTTTGCCTTATGCCCATATTGTAGACAGTCATGACACTGAATTTTGTTGGTATGTCGGCACGATTCCACATTATGCCCTGGTTAAAAACAAAAGATACATCTCCCTGATTTCTTATCATGGTTAAGAAAGTTAGCTTAATCATATTCATGATCTTGGTTTCTATGACTTTTAGAGGAGTCATTGTTGTCCTTTAGTATTGGGAAAATCTCATTTATGGCATGGAGAAAGTCTGATAAACCCTTCTTGTTCAAATGGATTTTGTCTCTTGCCATTAGGTGTATGACTGCAAAATTATAACAGTTACGACAAGTGGGCTTAGCCATCTTGAGAAAATGTGGACAATAATATCCCAAGGTAAGTAGAGCTGAAAATAAAAATAATGTTAATGTATGAAATATGAAATTACCAACTTACCTGGTCAGAGGTAGTGATACTTTTGAATTGTTCACTTCACTTGGTACTCTAATATTCTGTTGTTAAGAACGATTCCAGCTCTGGAGCTCAAAGTACAGCTGTCATCTGTTAATCATGACATGTTATGTTGAACCTAAAACATGAAAAAGAAAAAACTCATGCCATTATCATGTGTGTTAAGAATGGACTTTGTCCTTGGTACGGAACAATTTTGTACCTGTATTCAGACATACCTAAATACATCCCATCTACCACTAATGTAACACACCTCTCTACCAATGCCATACATTGGAATGTGGTCTAACAAGGGGTAAAAACAGTCTTAATTTGGTTTAAAAGTAAAGGATACATAAGATCAGCCTAAACAGATATTTTCAAGTTTCACACCTGTCCAGAAAGGCTACGGTCACTCTCGCATTATGGTCTTATACTATATATATTCTCCTGTAATTATCATATAACATTTTGCCCAGTCATGTAACCAATTTCAAAGAATGAGCTAAAAACAAGCACTCCTCTGCTGTTCCATCCCATTTTTGATCCCCTATAAATATTACCAAAAGGAGTAATTAAATCAAATCAACTGAAAGAGTCACTTGAACAAATTGTTCATGAAAGTTTTAGGTAGGAAACACTGGCCAATAGGTGAAGAGTGATACTTTGTTTCAAAATACTGATGATCACTGCAAGTAGCAACTTTTATATATATATGTGTGTGTGTGTGTGAACTTTCTAACAGATGAATGTAAGTGTGTATCTTATGACTTGTTACCTTAAGATATGTTGTATCATATGACTTGTTTCCTTTAGATATGTTATAAAAATCTTTAAATATACGGTAAATCTTATTAAAATACAAGCACTTAAAAATACTTTATTTCAATGAGTTTTTATAAATCACAATTTCTGAATCATTCAAGTGTTCAAATTTTTTAACATACTTGAAATTCACGCAATATGATCATCAAAATCCTAAAAAATCCAAATATAGAAAATTGGGAGATCTATGTTTTTTATCTGCCCCTGGTACTGTCGTAATTCCTAAAAATATAAACCAGAGGAATGATGAGCAATTTGCTTACGTAAATATAATCACGGCTCATCCTGCTTCCCACCCCTACCACTATGATAGATATGAGTTTATAATTAAAAAGAGTACATAACTCTTTCAAAAATAGTGCAATGACCGGTCAACATGTATATCTTTTTCTGATGACCATAATATGTACTAAGTTTCGCAGTAACACACTGAAAACTACAAGAGTAGCTGCATTCAATACATTTAGTCATTGAGGTCTCTGTAGTGAAAGGCCTTGCTTCCAGGTCCTCCAGTTTCTGGTCTTGAACTCAAACTCTGACTTACAGCTTTCTATATACTGGACTATGTTTTTTGAGGACTGTTGTTGTGGACTTTCATTTGTGAAATACTACAGAGGGCTGTGTGATACACTGCATCCAGCTGTCAGTCAAAAATCATGGGATAACAAAGATTTGTCAGTATTTTCACCTTTATACAGACACTGAAACAGGTAATTTTACCAGTGAAATGAAAAGAGTGCAAACGAAATGCAGAATGACCACAAACAAAATGCTGAATGAATGCAACTGAAATGTAGAATAAATACAAAGGAAATGAAGAGTGCAATTTGAAGGAAATGGAAAAGTCAACTGCAAAATACAGAATGCAGAACCATGAACAATAAATGAAAATGAAATGAAATGTGAAAGCATTACATGAATGGATTTGAAAATCTATTTTACTTGCATTTCAGGCTGCCACTAAATTTACATGGTAGAAAGCCTTACTGCATGAGAATCTGGGATCATATTCATACACTGACAATTTGTTACTACTTACAAGCCATGAAATTGTTCTAAGCACCCAATACCAGGAAAATGGTCCAAAGTCAGAAAACAATTATTCAATTTTAAAGTTTAGGAAAATGAACACTTTTTGAAGTTTTCTGATAAATAGACATATTTGTATTCAGCCTTTAAATACGAAAAATGACCCACAAATGTCACAACAAATTTCTCTGGAAATGAGGCACACATTGCTCATTGTATGTTTATGGATTTTATACATTATGGAAGTTATATTTTTTTATAACATCAGCAATAATTTTTATTTCTCTTCTAATCATTTGAAGAAAATTCATAATGTATTGACGATTTTAGCTTTCTGATATGGACAACTATGCAAATATGCCACAAATATACTGTTTTTATTTGAAAATTGCATCATGGAAGTTATGTTCTTGAATGTCACAGTTTAACTCGAAGTAACTGAATATGTTTTGAGTGAAATCCGATCAAAATAATTTTATAGAAGTCATAATTTTACTTTGTAAGTATTAATATGTAGTCCATAAACATTTTCTGTGTTGTTAATTTGTTATGGTGAAATTGTTAAGCAACCAACATAAAAATGTTATGGATGTTATAGGCTATTCAGCAACAAAAATAAAACTGAAACAAAAAATTCAAAAAAACTTACATAGTGAATATATATGGCATCTATGAGATTCCAAGATGGTATTACATCTCAAAAATGTCAAACAGACATTTAATTTATGCAATTTAACTATGCTTTTTTAAAGCTGAAGTGCTGTAGTTGCTGATGCAACAGGCAGAAAATGCGATATTTGCAACTTCTGATTCATCTGCATATAGACAAGATAAATAAAGTATACATTTTATTGTATTTAAAAATATTAATAAATACCAGAACTTTCATGGAAAAGTTAATTTATGACAATATATTCTATCACTTTTTTCTGTGCAAACAAAAACCATCAGCAACGGAATAAAACCGTAGTTGGACCATTTTTCTTGGATAGGGTGTATAGCATCCACCATTGATGTGATGACATTATCAATGGTTGTTGTATCCATACAATTTTTATTTGAATGAAAAGAAATAAGAAATAAAAGTTGCTGATAAATACTTTACAGCTATTTGTTTTAAATTTTTTGCAGTTGTGGTTATATTTTTAATAATGTTAATTCAATGTTATCTTTTAAATTTTATGCATTTTCATTTTTATTATGCATAATTTTAATAAGACAAAATACAAAACTTTAAAAGTAATAGTTCTCTCCATTTAGTACAATCTAAAAAGGAAATCTCAACTTTGTTAAATGCATTTTAAATGAAGGAAAATTATAGGAAATGATGAATGGAATAATAAATGCAAAATCAGAATGCATTTCTGAGACTGTTAACGAAAAACAATGAGATGACAATCAAAATGCAAATGAAATGCAGAACACAAATGAAATGTAAACAAAATGCAGATTCAGTAAAATTATATTTTTTCTGGGTCTGAAATGATGATCATAATATGCACCAAGTTTCAACATGATCCATAAAATAACTGCAAGACAAGTTGCGTTCACAAAATTCTGTCTTACATTTCATTAAACTGCAAGACAAAAAGGGCAATAACTCTAAAATGCAAGAGCACAGTCATTTGTTAATATGCTTCTCTTCTGATGATGACCATAGCATGCAAAAAGTTTAATGTCGATCCATTGAGAACTCTGAAACTAGCTGCATTAACAATATTCTGTCATACAGCACATCCTGCTCCAAGTCAAACACAGCAATAATTCGAACAAACTGCAGGAACGCAGTGATTTTTTCCACCAATATTAGCATCTTCAGGTAATGACAATAAAATATACCAAGTTTCATGGCTATCCATCACAAACAAGATTCTGTCACACATTGCAATCTACAGGGAGTCAAAATGGAAAATAAATCTAAAAATAATTGTGGGAAAACAGTTTTAAGCCAATATGATCATCTTAAAATGATGACCATAAAATGAACAAAGTTTTAAGTTAATCCACTGAAATCTGTAAGACTAGCTGCATTCACAAGATTATGTCATACACCAGATGCAAGGCATAACACAATAACTGACAAAAATTGCAGGAAAATAGTGTTTTGTCAAAAAGTGCATCTTCATATGATAATCATAATATCTACCAATTTTCACTGTAATCCATCAAAAACTATGGGACTAGTTGTGATCATTAGATTCTATCATACAATCCATTCAACTGCAAGACCACAATGAATGTGCAAAAACTGCAGTAACAAAGTGACTTGTCCATATGCGCACATTCACATGATGACCATAACGTTTTGCAAGTTTCACTCTGATCCAATGAAAAGAGACTATCGTATGTACTTGTGTATAAGCCAATACCAACTGCAAACTGCATAGACCCAGATCTGCCATCGCATAATGCGCTGGCAGATCTGGGTCTATGCAGTTTGTAAGGACTAATCAGTAGAACAAAAACATAGACCCTGATCTGTGAAAACATTTGAGAAAAGGGGAGGATATTTCTGAATATATGATGGATTTAATAAAGAAATAACGGTATGGTTTGAAAACAAATTCAGTTGATATTTTGGCATGATTTCCCGTATATACTCACGTAAAAGCTGATACCAACTGCAAAATGAACAGACCCAGATTTGCCGTCGCTTAATGTGCCGGCAGATCTGGGTCTATGCAGTTTATAACGACTAATCAGTAGAACAAACAACATAGACCCTGATCTGCTGGTGCATTATGCGACTGCAGATCAGGGTCTATGTTGTTTGCATTTGGACCGAGCTTATACAGAAGTATAGACGGTATTTGAAATTGGGTGTGAATCCCACAATCGCACATCCTAGAATAGACCCTGTGACTTATAAAATTTGCATTAGCAAAGTGATTTGTTGATATGTGCATCTTCAGATGATGACCATAATATTTATCCCGCTTCAAAGCAATCCATCAAAAACTGGGACTAGTTACACAAAAATGATTGTGGGCCAGATGGATGTTGGTTAGATTTTAACACTCTATTTGGCTATATCATGCCGAGAAAATGGGAACAAAGTGCTTTTCCAAAGGATACACTACAATGGCTGACCTAATAGGCTGAATAATGATTTACTTGCCAACTATCATTTATCCATATGCTTACTGTTCTTTGTTGTGTTCTCAAGCATTTCCATAACTGTAGCATGACTCGGTCTCACAATGAACTATCCAAACTTTATTTGAATTCTAACTGAGATCCATTTATTCTCAATTGTCAAGTGTCAAGTCAATCTTTTTTGTTTTATTGTGTTTATTCTCTGTACACAACCAATGCAATAGATACATGTAGTAAATGTAAAAAAATTTCTAAATAATTTAAATAATGGTCAGGCAAACCAATCCTATGTTATGCCATCTGCTTCTGAAAAAATATCAATCAATCACATTATTATTGATATTTCAATAAATTTAAGGTTAAGATGATTTATAATAAAGAGTGATTCAGTGTTTATTTTCTGCTTTGTAAATTTAAGAAATGCAGGACTGAGCAAATCCCATAGCCCGACGTCCCGGACTATTCATTTTTGAAGTCGAGGAAGTAAAATTTTCCAAGTCTCTAGTCCGGGACTAGTGGATGAAAAAAAAATTTGCTCAGCCCTGCACAAATAAGGCATTAGTCAAAATATAGAATTTAATTCTAATTTTTTTTAAATTACATGAAATTGCCTATTTAAATTTCATTTTGTCTGATTTTACTTGTTAAATATTTGCTGTCAATCTTGAAGAACGCTGGTGACTCAGTTGATGACGTCATTATCTCGAAACAAGCGCGTTAGGTCGCGAGAAACATGGTGCACGATTCAAGGACGATAGCGAAGTTAGGTGGGTGGTCGATATTACATGTAATAGCTAACAAAACCATTGTTTACTGGTCATAGGAAAAGTTGAATGCAGAATGACAGGAGTCTGATTAAAATATGGTTAATTGTATGATAAGTATCTTTGCTAATTAATGAGAGAGAGAGATCGAGATCGCTGAAAACTGCACTGCAGGGCACTAAGTCACATCTAAAAGCAAATGTTTACTTTTTTTAATTAACCACAATAAAACAAGCTGCGAGAATATGAGAGAAGACCTGTACTAAATATAGTGAAAACCCTTTCAACGACTTCTCAAAAACCATTTTTAAATATGTGATCAAGTTGACAGAAAGCATCCTGGCAGGAAGACCTTCAAAATTTTAACAAATGACACCAAACTGCATTCAGATATGGCTGCTGTTGCTAAACATAGAAAAAACATTTAAACAAATTGCTCTTCCAAAAGCATCATAGCCTGAAGACCTTCCAAATTATACAAATGATGCCGATCTACCATCAAATATTGCTAATGTTACTAAAACTATAAAAACATTTAAATAACTTCTCCAAAACTGTGAATATAATTTGTCCGAACCCGACAGAAATCATCCTGTCCTGAAGACCTTTCAGATTTATACAAATGAGGCCAATCCACCATCAAATATGGCCATCATTACTAAAGACAAAAAAGCAGTTAAACTTCTCAAAAATCACGAACAGAATTTTATCAAATTTGACACAAAGCATCCTGGCGTATAGAGGAATTTCAAGTTTGAACAAGAGATATGAATCTGGCATAAAATATGGCCACACTTACTAAAAATAGATGACCTTTAAATGACTTCTCCAAAACCACTGAACAGAATTTGATCCTATATGATGGAAAGCATGGTGACATGAGAACCTTTCAGATTTTTATAAATGATGCCCATCCACCATCAAATATGGTCACCATTAGTGAAAATAGGAAAACCTTGAAATGGCTTCTCCAAAACCATTAAATAGAATTTGACCAAACTTGACAGATATCATTCTGGCATGAAGACCTTTCAAGAAAGTACAAAATGATGCTGATTTACCATTAAATATGACTGCCATAACTAAAAATATAAATGAAAAAAAATTTAAACAACAAATTCTCAAAAGAGACTCGGCTAAATTTACCCAAATTTGACAGAAAACATCCTGGGATAGAGGGCTTTCATATTTGTACAAATGATGTTAATCTACCACTATCTAAAATAAACTGCTAAACATAATTTGACCAACTTTCACACAAAGAATCTTTAAATATTAGACAAATGATGCTGATGTACCATCATACATGGATGAAGCTAAAAAAAAAACTAAAACCTTGAAACAATTATTTTCATAACATATACAATCAACAGCACTGGAAGAAATTTAAAGAGAAAGTATCCCTACTGACCCAGATTTCTTGGCCAACTACTGCTGCATTTGGCTATTCGGCAGACCTCAAGGCAGGTGGGAGATCTTATTTCCACTTTGGACTATATATATTCATCTCCAACGTGGGGTAGGGGCGGGATGCGCGATTATTAATATATATTTATTTATATTTATTTGGAAGAGGCCATGGTATGTTTACATAAGCAAAATGCTTGCCATTCTTTTGAACTTTTAATGACATGTTACAAGAAGTGTGAGATTTAATAGGTTTGTAGCTTCAGTATTGTATTGCACGTATAGCAGTTGAACAAGGTCAGCATGTCAAGCAATTAGTCTTCAATATGACAATATTAATAGAAGAGTTATAATGGACCCTCAATGTTACCGATGCGAAAAATAATTGAAGCGGACCTGCACTGCGAGATGAAGTTGTTAAGAGAACCGCATTGCTCATGAAATACAAACATATATGTAACGTTGTAGATGCTATTTGTGGAATCGCAGCAGCAACAGCCGTTGGTCTGGATGTAGCAGGAATCGCAACCACAGCCGTTATTATAGGCGCACCAGTCAGTGTTGTTGTTGGAGCTATATCAATAGTAACCGGTGTGACCGGCGGCGCTGGTACAATAATTTCAATAAAATTACATGAGCGAGTACGTGTTTATTCGGAACCTCTCGCTGCAGCAGAAAGTAGCATCAACATAATTACCAAGCTGTATTCAACAGTTATCGAAGATAAAACCATTAGCGCGACCGAGTTCGAGACCGTGTTGGCAGAAATGGAAAACCACAGGCAACTCCGAGCACAAATATGAAAATGGGGTTGTGCATTTGCAAACAGTAAAAGTCGAGTAGCTGTTTTGTATAACAGCACACACACACACACAGTGTGATTATATTTTGTAAAACCAACCACGCATGCGCTAGCGTGTAATGACTAAGATAAAAATACTAAAGTCATGGGGTATAGAAGAGCTGACTTGTCCCCAGCTCTCTGGTCTAAAATATAAAATGTACCTCTACTACTGTAATGCCAGGTGTTTATGCACATAAGTTTCTTTGGAGTGAATGGAGATGCTATTTTATTTGCAGAGAAAACAAAACAGCATTCTAAATGATCATTCTAGGGATTTAAACTAATCGTTGATGATTTTATTGTTGTGGTTTATTTTTTGTTTTTAGTGTTGTAGGGGTAAAATGTATAAATTTACATGTATAATGTTTAAACAACATTCTATTTGCTGAAAAATATTTTCTTTTTAGTGTGATAATATATGATATGGCTAAGAATTTAATACAGATATGTAATGAAATAATGATCTTTTTCATTTTCCTTTCTATCCTTTTGAAAGTGAGGGACTCTCCAGTTTATGCCAGGGACTCTCAGATATAGGCTGGAGACTCCTGAGTTGCATGAGTAAAGAGTCCAGGACTCCTTGTCCTGAAACTATGTTGAGAACACTGTTTACTATTAAGTCATCTGTTAATCACAATTTATTTTTTTTAAAGGAGAAAGATGATTTTACAGTGAAACAAACTAACCTGTCAATAAGGGGGTGAATCATTCTTCTGTTTTTCAAGAGATCAAATCTGGCAGATGATTGCATCTTTGCGGTTGTGGTTTGCAGTTAACAGGTTAAGAGTCCATGCTCCACGTCATTGTCCATACCTGAGTTTGCACATAAGGTTGTTTGTCTTGAAATTATGTCAGTGCAGTCAAGAGTCTATGCTCTGTCAGTGTCCTTACATGAGTCAGCTTTTTTGTGCACTAACTGACGATTGTAAAGTGTCGTGTAGTATATTTTAAATTTTTTTTATGGGATAAGAATGAAAAATTATTGCATTTATTCACAAATTACCAGATTCAATGAAGCCTGTCTATTAAGGAACTAGAGAGAGACCACATGCAAATTTGAACTTTATGGACAGGTGTCCTTAATAGAGAGGTTAAAATGATCATATACAAAATATGGGATTCAAGTTGTCCTTATACTATAGGTGTCCTTTATATGGACATGTCCAATATGGTAGGTTGTACTGTACATCTGTTGAACTCCTTTATAAGAAATCAGTCAAATTATACCTCAGTAAGTGCTTTATCATTCTCTTTTATCACTGATGGCACAATCAATATAATTCTGTTATCTTGGATGGCACAGACTGTCATTCTTTGTACTTTAAATTCCACAGCTGCTTACATGATATATCAGCATTAAACATTAGATTGTTTGCCCACACAATTCAAATTAAAGTTTTGTGCTTATCTGTTTTTAAAAGTGGTAGCTTACTCACTCACTCTCGCTCTGTCTTTCTCAGTTTTATGCACCCTTATTATCGTAAAACCTTTAAAAGTTGAACCATTTTAGACCTTGCAGACTGAAAATTATTGAGGAAAATTTTGGTCTCTATAAAATGCACCTTCAGCTATTTCTTAAAATCAGAATGTTTAAAAATTCAACATTTGTTCCAGTACTCTGGAAATTCATTTTGTCAGTTGACAAATAAGTGATATTATGCCATAAATAGTAAATGATATACATGTAAGATACATCTTGTATATTGAATGTGGTTTTACTGATGTCAGTTCATTAAGAATGATATTTCATTTCAGGGCTGAGCTAAAAAAAAATTTAACCACTAGTCCAGGACAAGTGGTTTCAGAAAATTCACTAGTCCCACCTTACTCTTCACTAGTCCCACCTTACTTTTCACTGGTCCCAAAATGGTAACCACTTGCCGAGATTTGATGAGATGTATGTACTTAATCCATAGAAAAACCAAACGAAATAATATACAACATAATTATTTCTTAAAAGAATTTAATTTTTCAAAAACATTGGTTGTTATACATTTGGCTTCTTCAGGTTCATGTATATATGTTTTAGCTGATGGATTTGAAAAAATGTCCATGTACAGTGTATATGTCTGCCACCTGCACCAGCACTAAGCCAGCAGTTGATAGCTGTGTCTAGGTTGAAGTCCTCAAGCTCTGGTCCATTTGCAGAAATGTTCATTAGCATTTGTAAACTCTTTTGATTTAAGGAATTCCTTAAAGAAGTCTTGATTAAGTTCATTGAACTAAATCCTCGTTCACACTCAGCAGTGGATGGGCTTATAACAAATATGATTTCTAACAGTTTGCATAATTGACTGAGACTAGGTGGAGTATTCACTAAGAGTGTTCCAAGAATTCTCTGTCTCTTAGTAGTGTCATATTTGAAATTTTTTGCCATCACAGATTGTTGCTTATGTCTCTTTGGAGAAATAGCTACCGCACACTCAGTATCAGTCTTACGTTTTATCCCTCCGCTTTCAAACAAATTTTCCTTCTCCGAATCGCCGTTATTACCTTCCTTGCGAAAATAATTTAGCAAACTCATTTTATCCACAGAGTAACTATCAGCTTGCTTGACAACTACTTCTAACGTGATCATAACATACATTTTCTCTTTTAATTACGAACAGAGACAGCTCATTAATTAGCGTAATTGTTTCGCTTCAAACGCAATATCGCACGTAGAAGTTAATCATCTGTACAATCAATTAAAAATTAAAGAATCATTACTGCCATTAAATCAGTTCATAAAAGAAACCAACACTGATGTCGGTAAAGTACCTTTCATTAATTTAATTACACTGACTCGCTGGATTAAAATCATAGTGAGCCGCTCGTGATAATCTGGCTTGAGTAAACTCAATGCAACAAAGCCACTTAAAACACTACTAATTGATCATACTGGCTTTCTTTTGTTTGACGTGTTTTGATTTGCCGATAATTTGGTCGCTTAGCCCAATATGCAGTCAAGCGGTGACAGGATGTAAATGTATACACGAAGAGGGGTAGAATCAAATATTCAGTACGCCCGGAGGGCATGATTGGCCAAATAAAGGTAGATATAGTGATTAAAGCAAGAAAATAAGGACTAGCCCGACTTTTTTAAAAAGCACTTGTCCCGGACTAGCGACTTGGAAAATTTTACTTGCCCGACTTCAAAAATGACTAGTCCGGGACGTCGGGCTATGGGATTTGCTCAACCCTGATACCACAATTTAACGATCAAGAATTCTATTTTTTATGATAAATAAATTACAAATGGAGCTCACATGCCTAAAACAACTTAAATATGTGTTATTGTTAAATTATCAGATTAAATATAAGCGTCTAGAGCAGAACGCGTTCTCTTACAACACATAAACTTCGAAGTTATTTAGTGCATACGTATTGGTTTGCAACAATTGTCCACACCTTGTACTTATCTCCCAACCCGCCATGCGTGGAGAAACGAAAAATTGCGTGAACTCTCCAGATAGTGTCGTAAAAAAAAAACTCCGAGCTGCACTGTTGTGCCTTTTAATTATTTTGCTCGATTACACCATGATCGACTTGATTAACATCTGTACTGTTCTCTACTGTCTCCAGCAACCTAATTTAAGAACATCAAAGTTTTATCATTATATGGAACCTGACATTCTGTAAACGCAATTTTTGGTTTTTATACACTGAACATAATCTTAATTTCATGATTTTTCGACATTTTGAATTTGACAGAAAATCAGAAAGAAAATAAAATATTATTATCAAATCAGAAAAGAAAAAAAAATTCAAAGTAAAATTTACGAAAATTTATATTAAAAAATTGCTTCTTGCACTGTCGCCCCTAAATTTAGATGTTAACGTTGACGACAATTTGCACAAATCTATTTTGAGCCGACCCTTAAAGTATCCGATGTATTTGCGCAGGCACTATAAAATCCATGTCTGACTGAAAAAGGTCGTCCGTGGAGAAAACAAGATCAATCTGTTTGAAGCAAATTATCCGTTTCCTTTCAAAGCATGCATTTTGCTTTAAAACTACTGCTTTCTACGTTCCGCCAATCCCCACCCCCTGACCCTTCCTCTAATGAGAAAGCTGTGATATTGACGTATACAAAGGACATCAACTGGTAATTTGCTCAGATATTATATATGTTGGCAGCTATCTCTATTTAACATGAATTATTACGAAAAACTTACTAACCTACATTCAAAGCATCAGTAGCGTTTGTTCTTTGCTTCTTAAGTAGATCAGGCGAAGACAACGCCAATCATTTGAAATTATAGTTGTTGTAATACTGCAATAATATTTCAAACAAACTCTACCTGCTACATTGGAGAATGTCGATTTTCTGGGCACAACTTCGATAGAAATCCACTGACCTGTAAATGCCCATAAAAACTCTCGGATGAACATAATCAACAACATGACTGCTTTTATTTCCAGCCATGTATAAGACCAATCATTAACAGTCATGCTCCAATTACCTGTACTGTGACGAGGCGTAGGGTTCTATTTCTGATAACGAGAATAGCCCGACCGTCACCTGAATATGTGTTTAGTTTTAGTGAATTTCGATGACGACACTAAAACTGAATATTCCTTGCTTATTTGATCATTTGTGCACTGACATTGTACTGAAATTTTTAAAAAAATAGCAATTTCTTTACAATTTCTAAGAAAAATCAGAAAAATCAATTAACGAGTAGCAATGCTGATTAAACATCGTCTCTGAAGGATTAGTTTGATGTTTATGTGAAGTTATCAATCTTAAAATCATTAAATGACTGCGCATCTCTAATAATAGTGTTAACTTTATGTATTATTGGTGTTAACTTTATGTATTGTTTTATATGGTGAAGCATTAAATAACGACCTGGCATGTCGTCTATGGGCAATGCTTTGGACAACAGTGGTCTATGCTTACCCTTGACACGTCGTATATGGGCGATGCAGTGGTTGCAAAAATAGAGTCCATTGTTTTATCTTAAACCTATTAGATGTAATCATGAAACATATTATTCACGTTTTGGTCTACAATTATGTATAAAGTTTGATATACCCTGAAAGTTACGAGAAATGAGATTCGTTTAGCTGATTTAAATCGAAGTTCCCCATTATGTTTATGAGCACCTTTAGTATAAGCATGAATTAACAGAAGAAAAAATACTAGTCCTTAACTTGTCTAACTCCAATGTAGACTTGTACGTAAGGAATTTACTTCAAAACAAATAACGATGTGTATTAGGTTGATTATTTTAGATCTTGCCTGCAAACAAGATGCACAAGTTGGCCTAAGATTGCTCACCTAGCTGACATTTTTTTCTAAAAGTCAAATACAAAGTCATTTGACCAGGAAACATGGGTTAGAGTGATGTTTCCTGAATTCTGACATTTAAAAGTTTTGTCTACTCTTTAACAATGGCAGCCATATTGGACGGCCGATTAGAATCATTCAAGCATAATTGAAAGATCTTATGTCAGGATGTGAAATCTGCTCAACTTCCGTTGACCATGTTTTTGAGAAGTCGTTTAAAGGTCTTATATTTCTAGTAATGGGTGCACGCATTAAATGTTCGTAAATGTCCGAATGGCCGTACACGAACTAAATTTAAGATAAGTAATCATTGGCATGAACTTGAAAGACATTAATGCCCTTATGTTTTCTGTCGGAATAGGTCAAATTCTGAAAAGCTATTCTTGAAATGTCATTTAAAGTTTTTTTTTAATTTTATTTCTAGTAAGGTAGCTATATTTGATGGTGGATCGGGACCATGTATATAAATTTCAAAGGCTTTCAAGCCAGTGTGTTTTCTGTCAAATTAGGTCAAATTCTCTAAAGCGGTTTTTGAGGAAAAATGTAGTTTAAAGGTTTTTTTTATGTTTTTAGTGGCCATACTTTATGGCAAATCAGGATCATCTGAATAAACTTGAAAGTAATTTATGCCAGAATGCTTTCTGTCAATTTTTTTTTATCAAACATATATATTGGTGATCTATGACAGCCCGTTGGAGTTTCAAATCCCGTGTTATATCGGACGCTTATTAGGCAATTTGATGAAAAATGTGTGAATTTTTATCACCAATGTTGAAATTTTTAGCTTTATTATTACTGCTCTCTGTTCTCATATATTTTTCCAGTCAGTGTGATAACGCGGTGACGTCATCTAGATCAGTCACGAAAACCCTAACGCCTGTGATTGGAATTTACATAACAGTTAGTACTAGATTTTATCTTTTCTGGCAGGTAATTACGCTACATCAGGGTATTTGCTTACCTGTGTGAAAAAATCACTTGCCCCGAGCAAGGAGAATTGTGAAGGTCTGGAATTGACCCATCTGTCGAGGGTGACTACCGCATAACAGAGATTCCAACTGACTACAAACCAATTCATGTATCCCCGTAGGTCACTCAAAATCTCACACGTTCCGATACATATAGACCACCGACCAATACTATCGCTAGTAAAGTTGTGATCATCACGTGATTTACAAGCACATTGACAACTTAAAGGGTTTCTTCCAATGTTTTTGCTTTTCCTATTTACTATAGTATTTAAAATAACCAAATGCATGTTTTACTTTGCAGAAAGTCCGATCGTCAAGCCCACAGTCGTTTTCTATAAAATATGTAAAGCGTGTCCACTTCGTATGCACACTTTCTGTAAATCTTCGGAAACCGACCATGTGTGACCTCAGAGGCGGGAGACTGTATATTGTTATTCCATTACTGTACACCTGCGTCATCATATATATTAATGTCAATAGAGGAACAACAACAACAACAAAAACAAAGTGAACAAAAAATATATATTTTTTTTAATTCATCAATATCCATAATATCTATATTATTCGTGCATAATGCCTATTTTCCATTACTGTAATTCTGGGTTAATTACTGTATTTTCTCTCCATTACTGTACAAAAATATTTTAAATCAAAACAATTAATAAAAAGACTCCACAGCAATAAATAAATATAATTATCCTTAGTTAAATGACTATACGTCGTGTTAAAATTTGTTACCCTAGTATAGTACACCTTACTGTATATTCAAGTGGTGTTCCATTACTTTACACCAGCGCCACCAATTTTCATATTAATGTAAATGGATAAACAACAACAACAAAATGTACAAGTATTTTTAAAAAAATAAATTATTCAAAAAAATCAATCATGTGTGTGCAAAATTCTTACGTTCTTGCTCCATTACTTTAATTTCTTTTACGTTACTGTATTTGATCTCCATTACTGTACATTACCGTGTTCAGGTATACTGCCGCAACCTAACCCAAACTCTAATGTCAGTCACCTGTCAGACTGCCACTATATAGCATATACAAATACAAATCGTCATAAGATAAACCTTTTTCAATCATTTTTCACGAAATGTTCAGTATGCGCTAAAAACAAATAACACTAATTCACACCTGGTATATGTCAACATAATATCGATTTTATGTGATTGGTTATGCTAATGAGTAGGGCGTGGTCATGTCTGCTCTGGCGATAGGTCAATTCGATCGCCAGCCAAGTGTCAATCACTGCATAAGGAACTGATATTTTCTTCGAACCAGGATATTTTTTTTTATTTCACCTGAAGATAATTTATTTGTTTCAATTAACACAATGAATATAATTTGTTCTTTTTTACCCCTACAAATCTGAGCAAACAAAAAAATAATTTCCAGCTATTTATGGACCGGGGAAAAAAAATCCCCGTCGTCTCTGAAAGTGAAATGATTAGTTTCTTATGCAATAATTCACACTTGGCTGGCGATTGAACTGGTTAGTGTAGTATGACAAGCAGAAATGAAAATTGACTTATCGCCACAATAGACACAATCACGCCCTACTCATTAGCATACCTAATCATTTAACCTCAACGTATTTTGTGTTTTTGTTTTAAACACATCTTTTATTGCATATATTAGAAAAGTGACAGGTTAGGCACAAGTTCTTCCAACTCAGAATAGCCTTTCCCGTTACAAATACAAAACACATTATATTTCATCCATCAGGTGAAACTTACAAAGAAAACTGAAATGATATTTGAATGTGTAAAAACTAAAATGATCTAAAGCAATCATTGTTTGAGGTGCCAGATTATAAAGGAATAAAGGTGAGACACCATGGGGGAATAGGTCACACACAAATTCATAAATACATATATACAAAAATCTGAACAGTTTTTGTATTATTGAACTTTTCAAAATCATTCCTGGACAAAAAATAAAAATTTAATCATACAATAGCTTCGAATACAGGTAAACACACACACACACAAATACATATATACACATTGTTACGACTCTATGGTCTAAGAAAAATGTAACAGAAAGAAAGTGAAACCAACAAATCAAGTAAAAAATCAACAAGCAATTTATTACTAGATAATTAAAATGAAAAATAAAAAAAGTCACTTACAGTAATGTGTTTTGAAATCCTAATAATCCAATAAGAATGATTGTTCTAATCACAAGTCCTAAATATAGAATGTTCCGAATTCACGGCTGTGTCCTTGAATGTTATGATGTGCTAATGGTCTCCAAAGTCCTGATGTACTAGTAATCTTTGATATGCTGATGTCAAAATGAAGTATTCCAAAATCTCTGAATAAGTTCACATAAATTCCAAAATCATCAATTAAAAATCCAAAATCCAAAAGTTTATGAGCACTGTTATAATCCAATGAATATTTAAAATAATTCCTCTCTTAGAATTTGGAATGAATTTTCACAACTGTAATAGCTCTTTACAAGACTGATGGTAATGTCGAACTGAAAAAATGTCCACCAAACATGATATATATAAAGATTGGTCACATGACAGAATGTTCTAGATTGGTCACATGACAGAATGTTCTAGAATGTGTGTCATCTTAATGGAATTTTTACTTGTAAACAAAAATCAACCTTGACCTTCAAATTGAGAAAACATATTGATCAAAACAACCTAATTCAAGGACACTAGTTATACATGTCTTTCCTAATAAACATAAAGATTTAAGCAAATATTAAAGTGAAGAAACATTTATAATTTCCTAAAATATTTATAATATTATATAAACATCATACATAACAACATATACATATATACATACGTATACACATGCACATACACATCTACATATACATGCATATTTACACATACATATACGCATATTGCTTACTCAAATGATGGTCAAGGGAGAGAAAACCAAGCAAATATTTTGCGGAAAATAATAATAATAATAATAATAATAATAATAATAATAATAGTGCTCAAGATTAAAAAAAAAAAAAAACGACCATGATATTAAAGAAAATCATACATTTGGGATTTAACTTTCTTGCACTCCATTGTTAGCTCTATTGGCTCAAAAGCGGCTAGTATGTCTGGTATAAAGGTGAACCTGCTTAAACAACTTCAGTATTAATTGGGTCATATCGTCGCCAAACAAAAGCATGTCTAGGTCAATATGAACTGGAAGTTTGAGTAGGTTATTCATCAGAAGGAATTGAGGATTATTGTATAGTTTACATTTCAAGAAATACTGGTATACTGTTTCATTTGATTCAGAGCAACTACACAATGGATTGGAAACAATGTGATTAAAATATAGATCCGCCTTAAGTACTGAACAGTTGTTACGGTAGACATTTTCTTTCGCCTCGGGAGTAGTATAAATACCCAAAACATTGTAGACAAAATGCTTTAAAGCGGCTTTTTAAAGCCAAACCAAACCAGTTACTGAGAATGTGTTTCTGACCCACACCCATAACAACAGAAGTGACCAAATATAATCAATCTGTCAATCAAGTTTATATATAATCTTAGAATTTAAACCGATTGTTTAGATAGTATCCAGACAGTGAATCCAATATGTTTCTTTTAACAGACGTTCCAATTCCGAATTAACAATATAAATTACCTTAAATGAAAAATCTTGCAAATTATGGAAGCCGTCATTAAAGTGTGAGGAGACATGAGATTAAAAAGATGGATCAGTAAAGTTATTTATGTCAAATCTATGTTCGTGTGTTTAGATACTTGCTGACGGGTTTGTCTAACATATTTCTTTTTACATTGCTTCAAATACATAACATTAGATGTTTTGCACAGTTGGTATTACGCATCTTAAGTGTTTCTTTGATATTACTGCCATTGAAATAAGTATTTTGATTAATGAAAGAACAGCGCGAACATCTTGGTCCATTATATTTAGTTGATGAACCATGACTTTTGAACATTTAACAACCATAACTCATTTAGTATAGAAATATGCTAAAACTGTAAAATCTGATGTCAGAACCAACATGCCCTATTGTCCAGTTATATTTTTCATACTTCATAGACATACTTATATTTTATCTTCGCCTCTTATTATTATTTATACTCATGTACATATGTTAAGTTCATCCATTCAGCTTTATTTCACCACGCTATTCCTTATGGAATATGTATACACTTATAAGGCAACGTATATAATAATTACCTATCCCTTCTGTAATTACATTTGTTTACTATTAATTCAGCTTACATCATACTCATCTTTGTGCGATTATAAAACTTTCTCGTATGTGCTACCAAATACAAGACTTTTCTGTCCATCACTTCATATACAAAATAATGTGTTAAAGAAATACCCTTCAAAACAAACCATGCAACAAAAATTCTATGCAACAAATTAAATTCCTTCCTTTTCACACATTTCATGCATATTAACATTAGTTACAGCTTTGTTACATGCCATTACTCTTGCATCATCTACTGGTACCATTGTAAAGTACCAACTTTGTTCTTGTCTATATAGTATTTGTTTGATCCAAGGGAGGTTATTAGTCCACACCTTATCCTTGACATAAGAGACACAGTACTGACAGATGCACACTCCGTCGTACATGGCCAACTGGCCGCACACGACGTTAATATTATTCAGTGTCTATTGCGAAGAGAACTAGTACGTACTTACACAAGGACGTACTAGACCACGTCACAGTCTGTCTGACAAGAAAGCAGTGAACGTCGGTTCGCTCACCAGTGAAAGACGCCTATCCAAAAGCACACATCATTGTACTAAATAATACATGTGATGATCCGCTTTCCACTTTACAGGCTCGCAAAGCCGTAGCCTACCTGCGAGTCGGATATCCCATGCCTAAGGAAAGGTACACACCTTATACATCTCTAAGATCTTTTTTCATATTCACTTTAAATTAAATATCTAAGCTTTACTGCAGTTCTAAATTCTTTTGTATTGTTTGAAATGTATGACTGTAGTATATATCTGTTCAAATGGAAGGAAAGAAACCTGAAGAGTACTTTTTTTATTACAGAGATTGAGTCGGTGAAAGGGGATAGAATCCTACAGGCCCACAGACAACCGGGATGCCAGCTCCTAGATTGATGCATCTCACAGAAGTTGAACGGCCCCGACCGGCGGATATTTTACAAACCCTGATCTCTAGGGGTGTATCCGTCGATGATATAGCAGTCCTCCAAAAATGGAGGGAATGGAAGGTACTTTCTGTGTGCCAAGGAAGGAATACCGATACTCCCACTTGGAAAAATTGAAGAGATCAAGGGGAAAGTAGTAAAAGTGGCTTTGGCCCCCCTCCCCCCACCCAATCCCGAAATAGAAAGAGTAATAGAAAGCAAGATGGTAGGTATCCACTTTTCGGGGCTCCCGGTTGAAATACCTACAAAAGATTTAACACACAAATTAGAGAGGAAGATGAAAGTCATAGTCAAAAGGGAAAGACTAGATACAGTTTGGGGATACCCCACGATAACAACAGGGGTTAGAATAATTACATTGTCAATTGATGATGCTAACAAACTGCCAACATTTTTTTATGTGATGGGATTTCTCATCAAATCATGGTACAGGGTCTGCATACACCATCGCCCTTGCACAAGGTGCCATGAAACGGGCCACGGGCCCCGGGATTGCAAGAACCCCGTACTCAAAACAAAAGCAAGTAAGGAAGAAACCAATGCTGAAAAAGCTTCTACTGTAATAGTACAGGATCGGGCAGAGGACGAGATGGAATTAAGCTTCTACTGTAATAGTACAGGATCGGGCAGAGGACGAGATGGAATTAAGCGCAGTGGCTGAGCCTGAACCTGAGCAAACTCAGGACCAAAACAAAGTATTAGACAAATCAGAAAAGGGAGATTTAGAATGGGATGATGATTTCGGAAATATCAATGAAGCCCCCTTCCAGGTGAGGGGTGAAAAAAAAGGAAGATGCAGGGGTGAAAAAGAAAATAGGAAAAAAACAGAGAGAAAAAAAAAACGCCACCTAAACTAATAGAACAAGATAAGCCCCGTATTACATACCAGAGGAGCCAAGCTTCCAGAATCAAGTAGAGATCCACGAAAATAAAGAGGCAAGTCTACCTGTAGAAATGTAGACAGAGATTGGTAGAATGTAGAAATAGAAGAACAGTCTGCACATATAACTATTGGAGAGGAGGAGATGTCGCAAATAATGGAGCGAAATAGCCCCATAACATCAACTCCAAAACCCTCTCATAAAAGAAAAAGGCACGCAACTTCGGCAGAGTGGCATTCAAAAAAAGACGACATTGATGAAATGCTGAACCAGCAGAGACCACACCATAGGTGGAGGAGCTCGTCTTTGCCACGGGCTGTGACCCAAGGAGACAAATTAGCAAAGAAAATCACTCTAGAGCAATACCGTTCAAAAAAAATAAAACAACAGCAGCAACATCAAGATGAAGATTAAAGTGAAAATGGATCAAATGAAACTCAATAAATTGGGATAATACAAATAACTAAGTAGAATTAAAAATACCATCTCCTAAGATATCATGAAGAGAATAAATCTCCGTGTTATATCTTGGAATATCAATGGTTTAAAAGATAAAATAGGTGAGCTAAACAATCTAGCAAAAAATCTTTGATATAGCACTTTTGTAAGAAATACGTGAAATAAACAAAATAATAGTCCAACAGATCGAAGAAAAGTTAATTCCAATAGTAATAACTAGTAACAATATGGGTTGCAATAATATTAAAAAACGCTTCTCTGAAATTACCTTGGGATAATGTAATTACCTTGGGATAATGTAATTACCTTGGGATAATGAAATTACCTTGGGATAATGTAATTGCCTTGGGATAATGTAATTACCGATGAAACATTCTCAGGGAGACTATTACATATAAAAAAAATTAATGGGTGGCACATACTCAATGTCTACGTGCCAACATGCAATAGTAAGAAAAAAGTAGACTTTGTAAAAGATCTGTCAGATTACATCCACAACTATTCTATGGAAAATTTTATCATAGGATTAAATTTTAATTGGATTGATAAGGAAATAGATAGAAGCGGAGGATTTAAAGTATATTATAAGACTATCAGAAATCAAATACAAGGATTTATTGACAGAAATAAGGTCGAAGATATATACAGATTACTTAATCCAGAAAAGGTAGAGTACACGTATAGATATGGTACCAATAGGGGAAGTCGGCTAGACAAATTTTATATATCGGAAATGTGAATAAAACAGACAGAAGCTTGTGAAATTCTAAAAACGGATAAATCAGATCATAATGCTGTCAACTTGAGTATAAATATAGAAAACAAGATGAAATGGGGTCAAGGGCAATGGAAAATAAACAATTCGATACTGGAAGATGAAATAATAGAAACAATATTACAAGATTTTATAAATAAAGGGGGTGTCGATATATTAGTAGAATGGGAAAAACTAAAGGATAAAATTAAAATGACAACTAAAAAATATTGTACTATAAGACTAAATTTAAGGAAGGGGTTGGAAAAGAGATGTGAAATAATAATAAATAGCAAAGAGGTCAACGAAGAAGATAAAAACATAGCAAGAGAACAATATCATAAAAACATAGCAAGAGAACAATATCATAAAAACATAGCAAGAGAACAATATCATAAAAACATAGCAAGAGAACAATATCATAAAATACAAGATTATAAAATAAAAGGAACTAAAATAAGGGCAGGGAAATTTACGAACCTGTATACAAAAGCACGAGGAATATATAGAAGAGATGAGATAAGGAGGGGAAAAGAAAAAAATATGGAGTGCCTAAAGACAAACAATATAATATATCAAGAGCGGGAAGAGATAATGAAAGAAATACACGAATTTTATAAGGAATTATATACCTCACAAATTATCCCAAAAGAGAATATATATATAAATATTGTGAGAATGTAGATTTTATACAAATAACGGAAGAATCAAAAGAAAAATGTGATAAATTTATAACAGAAGACGAAATAAAGAATGCTATAATAAAACTTAACAAGGGAAAATCACCTGGATCATATGGTTTATCCACAGACTTTTATATAAAATTTCAGAACCAACTAATCCCGATACTAGACTTTGTATATAACAATATATTTTTAAATAAGGAAATGACCGCACAAATGAAAAAGGGGATAATAACATTAATATAAATGGGGAAAGGAGAGGTAGAAGACCTTAAAAATTGGAGACTGATTTCACTTTTCAACATAGATTACAAACTTTAAGGTAAAATATTAGCAAACAGGTTAAAATCTTGTATGGGTAACCTAATAAATATTAACAAAACCTGCGGGGGGGGGGGGGGAGGGGTATAAATATCACAAGCAATGCGCTCACTATAAGAACAGCGATATAATACATATGAAGTAAAGGGGAAACAGGGGTTATGATTCTATATGATCAGGAAAAAGCATTCGATCGTATAGGGCACAGTTATATTGATGAAATAATAAGACAATATGGGTTTGGATCAAACTTTTGCCACTTGGTTATAATATTGTATAAAAATATTAACTCAGTAGTACAAATGAATGGGACGAGAACGACTAGTTTTAAAATAAAAAGATCGGTACGACAGGGATGTTCTCTTTCAATGGTATTATACGTAAGAGTAATAGAAGTACTATGTACGAAAATAAATAATATAAACAATATACAAGGAATTAGGATATCAAATTTGGAAAAAGAATTAAAAATGGTCCAACATGCGGACGACTGTACGAACTTTATACGTGATGGTCTCTCACTTAAACACCTAGACAAAGAATTTATAAATTTTGGAAAGGCCTCAGGGTCTAAAGTAAACCATGCAAAAACGGAAATTTTACTGATTGGAAATTGGAGAGGGAATCATCATGGACTTCCACCAAATATAATAAAGAAAGATATTAAAGCCCTAGGGATTATATATGGGGAAAATACAATGGAAAAAAAACAACTTTAGGCACATGTTGCGAAAAGTACAAACTCAAATAGACATATGGTCTTATTCACCATTAAATAGAACTGAAAAAATCCAAGTAGCCAAAACACACACACACACACACACACACACACACACACACACACATATATATATATATATATATATAGTCAAATTTGGTACATAACAAGTGCCCTAGACTTTAACAATTTTAACAATGGCATGATGGATCATTGATAAGAAAATCAAACATTTTATACGGGGAGGAAAACTCATTACCTCCCTTGAGAATACTTATATAAAGAAAAGGTAGAGGGAGGCTTAGGCATGCCGCACCTAAGATATAAGAAAACAACAAACACCTTAAATAGGAAAATACGATACGAAATCTGTTTAAGAAGAAGAATTATGCATGGGCGTCGATATATATATATATATATATATATATATATATATATATATATATATATATATATATATATATATGTGTGTGTGTGTGTGTGTGTGTGTGTGTGTGTGTGTGTGTGTGTGTGTGTGTGTGTGTGTGTGTTTACACACTTCTTCGGCTACACCGTAAGTAACTATCCAGAAATTTACAGAAATAATAAGTGAACTAAATTGATATAGAACCTCCGAGAAAAATGGGACAGATTAGAGATATATATTAATACAGGAGGTCACAACAAACATGGACGGAAAAAGAAGATACCAACGTATACCCACTTATAAAGCAGGAAGCCACACAAAAATACGCTTCAAAGTAGAAATGAAAAATCCAGAGTTGCAGTGGGCACCAATATAGAAAAAAATGGGCCAACATAAAATAAACTTCAATACAAAGCTATATGTATAAATATCTGCACGACAAATGGTTAACGGGAGAAATAGCCTTTAATAGACATATAATTAGAAGTATTCCAGGATGCCTTTTATGTAAGAGAAATCCATATACTAAAAGGCATGTAGTATTATACTGTAATGAAACTGCTATACAAAGGAATATTATTATAGATAAAATACAAAACAAATATGGTAAATTTCATGAAAAGAACATTCTGTATACAAACAATATGGAAAACAATAAAATATATATAGAATTATTAACGTATCTTACAAATACAATGAAAAGATGCGGAATCATAACGTATGCAGAGAACTTATTCACGAATAATGTAGATTAATGGCACGTGATAAGACTCCAAAAACACCAGTAGTGAAATACTAACCGAGTGTTCTCGTCTGCCTGAAAAGAGGGAGGGGGCCCACGGGACGAAGGAGAGAAGGAGGGCCAAAATCGAACCCATTTGGGGAGCGGTTCCGGTATCAGGGGCCGGCCCTGTCCTCACCAGCTGTGAGTGTCACCCCCCACCCCCGAGAAGAGAGAGATACGAGAACACTCCATAATATAACAACTAATATTAAGGGAACCTCGCAGTAACTAATATAAGGCTAACACAACACCTAGGTACTAACAGGACAAACACATGAATACAGGGGTTATGTCCCTTAAAGTAGAAATTAGGACAGTGTGATTCCAATGCTTTCGGGCTATTGCGAGGTAGTACGGGTCACGCCAGAGTCCCAGAAAACGAAGGCATAACATAAATTAAAATAACGCAACAAAAACACAAATGAGGAAACAATATAAAATACTAAAAACTGCGAGCCCATTCCCGACCAACACACAAATACCACAAAACGCTGTCTCTTTCTTTAATTTATTTTATTTTTTCTTTCTGCTCCTCTTCTTTCATAGACTATATATTATTCAAACTAATAATCAAATACATACTCCTATGAATAACAAAAAAGGTAAAGTACAGTCTACGGCGGGGGAATGGGACATTTACGTTTACCCCATAAAGGGGTAGGCGCGTATAAGAGTCCCCCCCCCCCCCCCGGAATACCTATATCAAAACATGGCTAAAAGATCATATATATTGAGATTGGAGGAGTGCATAGCATAGTATAGCCTCTGGGACGGGAATGGATACATTACCATACCCACTACAATGGTTGCCAGGATGGTGCCTATCCAACTCTCTGTCACAATCTACAAATGTTGTACCCCCTACTTCACTCGGATCTTTTTCTTTATTGAACTCTTGACATTTTTGTTTTTTTTTTTCTGATAAATATTAAGCAATAACTATAATAAGATTTGATCAATAATAGCCAATCCACACAAGAACACATGGGTTATAGCATACGACAAAACATATATATAGCACAAACAAGCATAGCCTGTGGCGGCGAGAGGGGTCTTGTCGGAGTTGGGGGGCAATTGACCCAGGGCGCCGGGTGAGGGAAGCGCCGTCGGGTTTTTTTTTTTTAAAGCTGTATACGGGGCGTAGATGCGGGGCGGGGGGGGGGGGTGGTTGCTGGTTGGCAACTGACATAAAAACCGTTCTCTGTGGCAAAGTAGGGGCGCCACTACATTTCCCTCGAGCGCCTTAAACCCTCGCGCCGCCACTGAGTATAGCATACACTGGTCGAAAACAGATTCCCGGCAAGGATCACTAAAAATAACAATCAACATGGCAAGGAAACCAGACGTAAGGTGTAATGCCTGCGGGGAGTACGAGCCATAGTGTAAACTTTTTAGGCCAGGGGTCGGAACGATTGGGAACCAGGAGACGGGAACCTAAAAAAAAGTACGCTCCACCAAAATCAAGAAGAAGAGAAACCCTATTCAAACACAATTTAATATATTTTCTTCAAAATTCTTTTTGATTTTTACTGAAACACACAACAACAGACCTTTAGGGGGGAAACAAATAGATATAAAATCCTTCATAACTTTTTGGCAAAAAGGGGGTCGCCTCAAAGGCTGATAGAATAACGTAGTAGAGGTCTGAGAGGTGTCCGCAAATAAAGTTAATATCAAAGGCAGTCAGTAAGTCAGATGCACGCTGCATCACCGAGTCATTTCAAGAACATCCGACTTTCCGAGTAGCAGCATGCCCACTGCTAAGATAATGATTACATATTTACTTGGCTGCGTTAAAATAAAGGTAGCATGAACAGTAACTATAACGTATTCATCTACATGATTCGATATAACTGTTGGTATCGATAAAAGCACAACTTACCTCGTTCTTTGATCCAGTTTAGTCGACCAACGTGGTAGGAGTCACCCATTTCCATTGTAAATAAAGACACGTGGGCAAACTTGGCGCGTGATCTATTTATTGCTGTACACTCATAGTCATCAGCAGCTGAATTTCAACATTGGTCAACATTTCAACTCCGTATGAGAGAGAGAGAGAGAGAGAGAGAGAGAGAGAGAGAGAGAGAGAGTAGTAGTAGTTGTAGTACATTTTATTTTATATTCGGATTTTTTTTACTCAATAACATAGACTCCAAATGTTATGTATTTCCCTGGATACACTGGCGTACCAAATAGGGGACAATGGGGGCGCATCGCCCTGGGCGGCACTTCTGTAGGGGCGGCAAAAAAGGGAAAAAGGAAAAAAGAAAGGGAAGGAGGGGTAAAGGAGGCTAATATTTTGAAAATTTGGTGATGCCGCCGCCCTGTGGCGGTGCCGGTGCGGCACTCGACGGCTTGACTTCTGTGAACTGTGTTTACAGAGATCAAGTCACTGATATCCTTGTGTGGGTTTAGTGCTAAAGGCAAATTCAACAGTCATGTGTACTTTAGTGCTAAAGGCAAATTCGACAGTCATGTGTACTTTAGACAGATACACTAGTTGATGCGGACCAATGACAATTATGGATTATTAGAGACGTGGATAATTTCGGGTGCAGTGATTATTAACATTAAAAATATTTAACTGTACTAGTTATTTACGAAAATAATCTAATTAATCGGATTAGGGGACGTCCATTAATTATGTCAACAATTTTTAGGCAATTTTTTACCCCCCCCTCCCCCCCCCCTTGTCAACAACTGTCAAACTTTCAGCGACCCCCATAATAAAATTGTCAAAAAATTCCCCCCCCCCCTACAAACTAACAATATTTTATACGGCTGGCTTTTATGCTAAAAATAGAATTATGGAAATTAAAAGGTCTACAAATAAATTTTAATACATTTTTTTTACTTGTTTAACAGATTTCAAATTGACTATAACACTTTGAATTCATGAAAAAATCGAGACTTTATATTCTAGCTTCTATCATCTTCCCATGGGGAAGCCAAATGTTCCTCAATTGTTATAATGGGCATAGTGGCTGATTCATTAATTTCTTGTGGAACCGATACACCCGACAAGTCAACATCATCTTCATCTAACCATTCTGCGCTTAACATCTCTCCATGAGCAATAATTGCCATCAGCTCTCTCTGTCTTTTGGCAGCCACTCGCATTGGCCGAATTCTTTGCGGTTGAGGAGCATGTGGTAATTGCCTAGGCCCAAGATCGCGTTGTCGGTGCTGTTGAACATGCTTCTTCAACATGACTTGTGAAGCAACATAGAGGTGACAGATTTTGCAGATCCGTTCAAGCAACGACAACTGAATGGAAGGACAATATAGATCATATGGAAGAATTTTGAATGCCTTTGCCGATCGAGGTAGCATGTTATCAACTTTCAAAGACTGATTGAAGAAAAGAGATGGAAATCTGTGCAAGTAGCTCTCAGATGCATCTGGTGCTTTAGGGCCTTCACTAGTTTGGCAGACTGGAATTGGTGGTGGAATGAATCTATCGGCGATAATCTCAAAGTACGAGCTTCGAATCGGTTGGCAACAATTTACATCATGGCATTTTACAATTTGTAAAAAGTATTGACTTGTTCTTACGTGGTTTTTGCACCAATCTTGATCCTTAGTTAGCAAATTTTCTGCCTCAAGCTCAGACACTTCAGGCACAATATACTCTGCCACTGTTGGAAAATTATCTATAGTTACTTCCGTCCATACTTCTGACAATGTTTCGCCAGCATATTTGAAATTTGATTTTTCCAATTCTTCATCAATTGTTCGACCTTGTGAGTCAAGGTGGCTTCCAAAATGCTCATGTGGTAAAATTAGGCCTGACAGTTCTCGACTCAAAGGAGCCATTCGCCTTTCTACTCGATTGAATGCACTCCTACCAGGCGCATTCGTTGCAACGAACAACGCATCGAGGTTCTGCTTCACAAAATGATGAATTGCCACATCAATAACTTTTTGATACCTCGGATTTTCATCCTGTCCACCATCCACAGACATAATAAGAACAGGTTTGACCAACTTGTTGCTTTGATCCTTTGTGATAATGTCGAACTCTTCCAATTCAAGCAGCCTTTCATAGTCCAGTCCATGAGCATAGGCTGACGATGAGCAATGCTTGCCTGACCTGATGGCTATGTTCGTTGGGCCTGAATAAGTTACAGCTTCAGGTTTACCCAGACCATCTTTTTGGATTTCAATGCCAGCATAAACAGACGGGATGAGTTTGTGTCTAGCTGCTACAACCCAGTCGTGATCTGGCAAAGTAACGCGGTATTCAACATGCATTAAAAGTGGAGCCTGCTTGTTAGCTGCTGTCAATCCAATATGGACTCTGGCTTTGTCATCTTGGCTGATGAAGTATACTTCTCTCGGTCCCAACATAGAGGCAACTTCCACAAGGTGATTCAGAGAAGCTGTACAAAATCGACCATCAATGTGCTTTGAGTGTGAATCATTTTGTGCTCGAATTAACTTCACTGGTACAGTTGTTATATGACGTTTCCCTTCCGATGATAAACTTCGTTTTGGCATGAGCTGAGTATAAACAGCACTTCTACTTATTTGAAAACCTTCATTTTTTAGTTGTTCTGTTAATTCATCGAGAGTTCTGACACTACGATAAATATTACTTTGTCTTTTCTCATGAGCAGCAGACCCATATAACGCAATGTCAACAATTGCTTTTAAAAGTAGTGGCTGATCTTCTTCAATTGTTGGTCGGCCAGCTTTCTGTCGGATCTTCAATTTACTGCTGATGTCAGGATTCTCTGCACAAATTTGAGATAAAGTTTCTTTCTTCTTTTTCTGAATATCTTCTGCTTTTCTTGGTCATATTTCTTCCTTTTCAGTTTTTTTTCTAGCTCATCAACCTTTAGTTTCTTTTCTTTAAGTTCCTTTTCCTGGTCTAAACTTAAAACACCACTGTCCTTTCGCTTATACAAGCCAATCAAGTCGCTCTTGAAGATGTTTATCTGACCCTGCAACTCGTCTTGGGCTTTTGTTTTGTACTTGACAGATTTTGCTTCACAAGAAGTACTGGATGGACCAGCTTCTAAGTCGATTTCATTCTGGTCTTGTTTATTAGTTTGTGTTTGATATTTCACAACTTCTTGTTCAATTGTTACATTTATAGCCGATTTACAAGGATGTGCATCTTCATTCTTCAGAGCCTGACCTGCCCAGAAGCTCATCAATTTTCCCTTATTTTTCTGTGCTATGGCAGCATAACTTTTTAATAACGAATCTACTTTTGCTGGCAAATTATCCTCTTTCTTCAATTTATTCCAAATTTCGGTGACTTCCCCTTGACAATCCTGCTTACGCTTGTTAGGAAATGCCTTTACATAGGCTTCAAACAACAACTGGTGACAGTTTGGTTTGTCCATTCTTCATCTAATACAAAATGCAAAATATTTTATTTAAAAAGTTCTTTTATTTTAAATTTTAATAATAAATTTGTTTTAGTTTATTAAAATAACACAATAATAATTTAACAATATTTAATAATTTTGAACATTCTGGACATTTACTGTATTTGTGAGATTTCAAATCAGTCCCAGATTATCTCAATTATTTATGTGCGGAGCCAGCCCAATATTTGTAATCATATCTTTCGTCGGATTTTCGGCCGCCCGCTAGTAATTAATATATTTACATAGACTGACATTTGTGTGTGGATGGTAAGTAAAATTCATCTTCTTTCCACTCAGAATTAAATCCTTCAGAACACCCACATTTTCTGTACTAATGCTTACTATCAGTCCAGAACACCTGCGTCTCTATCGTCCGATGACCCTTTGTTAAATTTCTGACGCATGCGTGGAAGGCAGCATCACCCCGCTACTTCAAATGTAAAAAATCTACTTGTTGGTCAATTCAATAAGCAGGAGGAACTACAATCGACAAAACGACGGCCAATTCCTTTTTTAAAAATGTATCCATATGAAATAGTTTGCTGAAATTTGAAATAAAACATTACCTTTGAAGCACCGACTGTTATGAAAACGTACTAAGCAAATGTAAAAAAATCAGTCTCAATCATGCAATACAATCACTTGATGTTGCCGCCGCAATAAGAAACGGGCATTTGTTAGATTCTCTAAAGCTGGCCTTTAGCGGTGACTTCAATAACGCATGCACCTTTCATCAAAGAAAGCCGACTACAATCTTCAATAAAAACAAAGAACTTTTCTTCAAAGAAGTCAGTACCAAACTTAAGTAAAAGCAATGGAATCTGATGGATTTTTTTATTTTCCAACGTGACTGGAACACGTTTACTGTGCCGTGAAAGTTTCCTTTCTGCAGGGAAAACGTGTGTGCTTACGAACGCTACGGCGGCTTAAAACGCTTAAGAACGCAACCAACTTTTACCGACTTTGGACGTACTGAAAAGTAAATGTGCTTCATCATTCGCTACGTGATTGTGCTATGTTTATCCACTGAATTCAGACCTATATGACCTGTGTCAAAATTATTGAATATTTTAAATGTGTGTGCATTTTTCCGATGGAATTACTTGTATTGTGGATTTATTGTATGTGATGAGATTCGAGGGTGAGTACACGGCAGGGACGTCATTTCAACTTTTTTTTCGGGGAAGGGGGGGGGGGGGGGCATTTGCCTGAAATGAACAAGAGTCTGTTATCAAAGTGTACAATATTTGTAAGGCATTAAGGTTACTGCATCTGGTTGAAGAAGTTGTATGCTTGTGCAGGCTACATAATTTATTTTATGTATTATGTTAAAGATGACTGTATAATAGTCAAGCTCTCAAGTTTCCTAGGCTCAGTTATCCATCCTTGGAGGGACAGCTCATGGACTTCAATATATATAGCATCTATACATATAACATAGATACTATTTAATAGAAGTACATGGATAGCTATACTATTAAAATGTCTCTGGCTCAGTGCAGTCTTTGAATTTAGTAACAGCTTCCCTTAAAAATCTGTCAGATGAATAACCACAATTGAATAAAAACAAAATATGATGATGCAAGACTATGACTTCCTTGGCAAGAGCTCAACCGGTTTAGGATTAAACTGGTGGGCTGTTGACGGGCGAGCGAGTGTGTGCCATACCAACGCACCGACTAATTTCCTATTTTTTGATTTATTAAATTTATTGTAAAAAATAACATTGTTGACGTCAATTTATCTTGAACTCCCCCTCCCCCATGTCAACAATTGTCAAATTTCTTCAAACCCCCTCCCCCCCCCTATTTTTGTTGACATAATTAATGGACGACCCCTTATTCGGATACTAACTTTTCAATCTGCGACATTGACCGTGTTACAACAGGCTCAAGCGTTAGAAATTAAGTGGGGCAGAATATGGAAAGCGCAGAGAAAATCGCAAAAAGGCAGGTGGCGCTGCAGCTATTCGTCGATATTTTGTTCCGACTACACCTGCAACTGAAGCTGCTGACAATCAACCTGACAGTGCTGAGCTGCATAACTTTAATGATGATACTGTTCTGGCTGTTCAATTTCAAGCAACAACATCAGCATCGCCGGACCCGGAGTATTTAGTTGACAACAATGATGACATTTGTGATAGCAATATTATCAATGCCAATGAAGCTGAAGGTGAACGAAGTCGGAATGAAACAATACCAAATGATGGCTCAGCTGACGGCGCCACAGCCATGTCAATGACGCCAACAGCAAACATTTCTGCACTGCAATATCAGCAAGTTACACAGCAACATTTAAATGAAGAAATAAATGTAAATCAGGACTCTACCAATGCCAATTTGGTTGTTTTCAGTGATGCTGGCCAGTGGCCCAAAACTATAACGGATGAACTTAGAACTGAACTCGTTCCGAGAGGCTCTGAAACTCTCCAGAATAAGGATGGACCATTTGCCATAGTTAAACGCGAGTTTGGTGAAGGTGAACATGAGAACAGATCATTGTCAAAATATTAGTTCTTCAAAAAGCTAGGAAATGGAGAGAATATTTTGAGGTCATGGATGCTGTACTCCCACTCAAAGGGAGCCCTCTACTGCTTTTGTTGTCGACTTTTTTTAAATTCAAATCAGAGTGCGTTTGGCAAAGTCCAAGGCTTCAGTGCTTGGAGAAAACTCAGTCCAAAAGTTGGAGAACATATGATAAGCCGGCATCATATGATTACCTTCAACAACTGGAAAGATACGGCAATGAAACTGCAGGTTGGTGCCACGATTGATCAACAAGTTCAGAAGCAAATTGTTGGAGAAACTGAAAAGTGGAGAGATATTCTCAAAAGAATTTTGGATGGCATCACGTTCTTGGCTAAACAAAACCTCCCGTTTAGAGGACACAATAAACCCTATCTTTGGAAAGTGACACTAACTCAGGGAATTTTCTTGAATTTATGAAATTGCTAGGAAAATACGATCCTGTTATGAGAGAGCATCTCACCACGGTTACGCCTGGGACGTTAGCTGCATCATATCTATCACCTAATATTTGTTAATGATTGTTTTTCAAATAACTAACAAGGGTATAGCTAAATAAAATAAGCGGCAGAGGGCGGCATCTCAGACCTCCGCCCCGGGCGTCATTTTAGCTCAGTACGCCACTGCCTGGATAAACATACAATTAAATGAATCACAGCATGCAAACATAAGAAACAGTAAATACAAAAGTATGTTAAATACGCTGTCTTGTTAAATGCTCTTCTACACGCATGCAACTAAGACAGACACGGCATTTACAAATTACCATACTATACATGTAACAATGCTAAGCTGAACACAGAGACAGTTAGTCTCCGGATAAAATAAACATGCAGAAGCTATAAAAGCACGTGAACGTACACACCTATCAATTCACACTCTAGATAAAAAGCTTATATAAGCTGTTTCATAATAACTTGATCTAATATTAGCATCGAAAAAAAAAATTACGAATTTTTATTCTGGACCCCCACCCAACTAGAAAATTGGTTGACAACCTTTCCGTATTAAATATATCTATATAGGATTACTTTTTTATTTGTATTTTATTTTATTTATTTTTTTCTCCCTCGGGGTAGGGTCTCAGATATTCTGACATTTCTTACTACAGTGATAGAGTTTCAAAGGCCTTTCATTTTATAAATAATAAGACACGATAATTGCTTCTTTCTTTCGATACTTCCTCTACATGTGAAGAAAAGATTCTGTATCTTCACCATTCTTTCCAGCAAAGCTGCATCTCAAGTTTTCTTATTCATTTTTAATTATTTTTTTTTTTTTTTTTTTTTTTGTTTGTTTGTTGTAAATTCACAATCAAATTGCAAATTAATCCTCGGGAACTCAAAATAAAGAAGATTTTTGTTAAAAAGTTCAACAGCCCTTCAAGTGATATATCTACCGAACTTTTACACACACCCCTCTCATATGTTTACAGATTGTGGCATTTCGATATACATGTATATGAAATCAGAGAACTATATTAGCAAGAAACGCCCCTAGAGAAATAATGGTCAGCATGACAACAGTACGCATCAAATACTGATCATAAGTATCCGACGCATTGTTTTGTCAGAAACGTACGATTTTACTTATGTAAGCTTGCGCTGACCTTGCGAAACAGCCGTATAACTTGACGTACCCATACATACTCTTAACTCGTCCGTTTCTAACCAAGCAACCAATCAAATACCTGTATGACTGATACTGTGGAATAACAACTAAGCATAATGTTTTTTGTCCTATGTCTCCAAATCTTGACCATGTGCGCCCATCTGAGCGCACTCTTTCGTCAGAAACAAATCGAAAAATATGCTTACAGTTTTTCATTAGTGCTAGTCTGTCCATGTCTCTGCTGGATGGATGGGCAATGATGCAGACCATTCCTGTTGGCGGGTTTCAGTGGATCAATTCTGCTGATTTATATGGGCAGCCGTCACCGCCAATATTACATTAATCAAATGACGTAGTATGAAATGAAATGATTTAACCCAACAAATGAAATGATGAATTCAGATTCCAAATGATATTGTATTAAATTAAATGATTAGAAGAACAAGACGGAATGATGAATTCAGATTTTAAATGACGTGGTATTAAATGAAATGACGTAGTATGAAATGAAATGATTTAACCCAACAAATGAAATGATGAATTCAGATTCCAAATGATGTTGTATTAAATTAAATGATTAGAAGAACAAGACGGAATGATGAATTCAGATTTTAAATGACGTGGTATTAAATGAAATGACGTAGTATGAAATGAAATGATTTAACCCAACAAATGAAATGATGAATTCAGATTGCAAATGAGGTGGTATTAAATGAAATGATTTGAAGAACAAAACGGAATGATGAATTCAGATTCGAAATGACGTGGTATTAAATGAAATTATATGAAATGAAATGATTTAACCCAACAAATGAAATGATGAATTCAGATTCGAAATGACGTGGTATTAAATGAAATGATGTAAAATGAAACGATTTAACCCAACAAACGAAATTATGAATTCATATTCCAAAAGACGTGGTATTAAATGAAATGATATGAAATGAAATTATTTAACCCAACAAATGAAATAATGAATTCAGATTCCAAATGTCGTGGTATTAAATGAAATGATTTGAAAAACACAACGGAATGATAAATTCAGATTCGAAATGACGTGGTATTAAAATGAAATTATATGAAATGAAATGATTTAACCCAACAAATGAAATGATGAATTCAGATTCCAAATGACGTGGTATTAAATGAAATGATTTAACCCAATAAATGAAATGATGAATTCAAATTCTAAATGACGTTGTATTAAATGAAATGATTTGAAGAACAAAACGGAATAATGAATTCAGATTGCAAATGACGTGGTGTTAAATGAAATGTATGGGAAGTAAACGGTTAAACAAAGTCTGAGAACAGCAATACAATTTAAGGTCAAACTGGAAATCATTTGCGAAAAACCAAACATACACAGGGTGGCGCTGTTATCCATGACATATGGTGTCAGCTCGCCCAAACTAGTAATCTACAGGCGCGTTTACAGCATTCGGCTGAGATTTTTGCAGACGACACTCGGACGGCCAAGATACGTGTAATTATCGATACCAAGAGAAACCTATAAGGTAAGTGGGTTTTTTTCGTAAGATATGAACAACAACTATATTTTCCAATCAGCATCAAATAACTTGATCCACGTTACTGAATGTACGTGTATTTTTTTAAAAAACATTTTTGCCTCTTGCACTGCGCCAACTTCCAAGCCTTCAACAATCCTAGATGTATCGGTTAAGGAGATTAAATCTTAATCTTATTTGATCAATAGTAAATAGATTAAACCTTAATCTTATTTGATCAATAGTAAATAGATTAAATCTTAATCTTATTTGATCAATAGTAATTACCAAGAATAATTTTTAAACTGTGGAATCAAACAAAATTTCAAATTAAAAATATGCAAAGATTGTTTATTTAATCAGAAAGAAAATTAGCAGGAAATTATTTGATTCAGATCATACAATCACGAGATTATAGAATCGATAAGAATAAAATATATTTGTCTAGATACAATGGCTATCAGTGAAAAATATTAACACGTACTTTACTAATTTCTATGTGATTTTGTTATTCATCAAAGATATAATTTGCGGCTTCTGTAAATTATTTCCACATTAGAAAGCTAAGAATAGCCATATTTGTCTGAGTTTTTATAGTCTCAGAGATTTCTTTCTACTGTCGAGTTGAAAATCGTCTCAAGGTTACTTTCTCCACTTTCTTTTGCATGGTACCAAGAAACCCTTCAAGCGCATTCTTGGAGAATCAAGTGTGAGATTTGCTAAGTTGTGTTGGTTGCAATCTCTGTAATCCTCTCTCTTGTTACGCGGTCATACAAGAAAAAATTCCATACAGTCTGTGTAATACATTGTTTTATCAGTAGGCCTTAATTAATTTAATTGCAAACGATAATAGTGAGATTATCTGACCATTCATTTGCTAAACATGATCAATGCCGCTATAATTAAGGCACTTTTGTTGTCATTTTCCAATTTACTGAATTTAATACCATTCTAGAACACAAAATATAATGCTGACTTTAAATGGCCTCAGACCACAATTATTTTTCCTATATAGTCTCTACATTTGTTTGTCAGTACTGAACTTTCCACTGTGTCCAAATCCTAATAAATCGTATGTTGCTGTAAAGTATCATCAAAGATGAATTCACGGTGAAGTTCTTGTCATAGGTTAACCGGCATTCTTATGAATGGCTGGACTGTAAACAAAGCAACGTGCAATGGGTCACAGATTTCACTTCCGGATCAGCACCAATGCCTCATTACTCACTGTGCACTGTCGCCAAAATACACACAGACAACCACACTATAATGCTCATATTCTAAACAATAAACAATTTCTTTTAAATCAATACTAAGAATGCCTAAATCTAATGCATACATCACCACCAAAAGGAGAGAGGAAAAAATTCTCTAAAACTAGACTGGGACTACATTTGTGGGTACTGAACCGGAAGTTTTAATTGTGACATGATTCAATGCGTACACAAGAAAAGACCTGGTTAAGCCTTAAAACTGTTCTCCATTACGTACTAGTAATGGCGGCCGTTTTTACATATATTCAATTCAATATAGAGCTCTCTATATGTTTAGAGAGCTCCACAATTGAATTAGAGAGCTCTTTATATCAATTAGAGAGCTATATATATCAATTAGAGAGCTATATATATCAATTAGAGACCTCTCTAATTCAATGATTGCCTTCAGTTCATAATTGTCGATGTCTATACTTGAATTGTAGACTTCTCTAATTCAATTGGAGACCTCTATAAATGAATCAGAGAGATCATCAATTCAATTGTATAGCTCTATAATAGAATTAGAGAGCGCTCTAATTCAGCATTGGTCTGACAAATCTATATATGAATTAAAGAGGTCTCTTATTCATTCATGTTTATAGGCATCCAAGCCCAAGTTGCTTAAAATGAAATAATAACTGCTCTCTTGATTAAATAAGTACACAATATTTAAGAAGGCTTTAATTTATCGCATTAGCTAAATTGAAGACTCTGAAGTCAAGCATGTGGTTGGGATTCTAAGAAAATATCAGGGGAATTCCGAGTTCAGGGAGTGGAGTGTACAAGACTTTTCGTCCTGAAATTCTTTTGAGATGCACCATGAAATATCCTTGTTTATAAGTTTAGCTCAAATACGAACAACATTGACCCTGATCTGTATTTTTAATGCACCAGAATATAAGGTTATACATTATTTCTTCCCCGACAACACTGAGGATTGTCGAATCAATACCTCGAGAAAGAGCTCTCCAATTAAATTAGAGAAGTGTCTAATTCTATTAGAGAGGTCTCTAATTCTATTACAGTGGTCTACAAATCTGAAAATATATTGCGGACAATAATTGAATTAGAGAGGTCTCTAATTCTATTACAGTGGTCTACAAATCTGAAAATATATTGCATACAATAATTGAATTAGAGAGGTCTCTAATTGATATATAGAGCTCTCTAATTCAATTGTAGAGCTCTATAATTTATTTGCAGAACTCTCTAAGCAATTACAGAGCTCTATATTGAATTGAATATATGTTAAAACGGCCGCCCATAGTTTCCTAGGACGTTATACTCTACATCAGAATACATCAAGTTTAGTTCTTCGTTCAACTCAAGAGGGAAGCGAAAAAACTTGTAGAATCGATCGTTGTTGTGAATGACTTTTTAATGCGGTGCTATGTTCGTGTTTCCACCCAGAATAGCAAACAAACTGGGAGAAAATCTAATAGACAGCGTTTTACTGTCGAAAAAATACATTTTAAGATGGTGAGCAATTTAATGGTACTCGATCAGTACACTTCGGCAAATTTTCTCCAGTGCTTTGACAAACTGATCGTTGAAAATAGATGAAATTGTTTCGACGAGATGCTGAGCTTAAAAATAAAATCCGGCAGGAATTCTCATGGAATAAATATTCAATTGGGGATTCGCTGGTGATGGTGTTTTGGATTTGTAAATGAGAGTCTCATTTTTGTCCAAGTGTTGTTGAACTTGTTCGTTGACTATTTTTATGAGGACAGTGGTTTGATCTATAACCACATTCGTGACTTGAGTGGGATAAATGATTTCTACCAAAGCTACTTTCCAATGAGCTTCGTGATCCATTTGTAACTCTTGAGGTAATTTGACTGTGAAACAACATAATGTGTTGTTGGGAAACACATCCATAGAACTGTCACTATGTAATGTTGAATAAACTTGATTATTCATAGTTTGATGGTTCTGATTTCCGAAGAGTCACTCATTATCAATGGAGAATGATTTTCCAAATGTTCCAGAAGAGGGCTGCTACTGTGATTGGAAGAGTTGTTGTTTTGACTGGCGTTGGCGAAACTACCGTTGTTGTTGTTACTGTTGGTATATTTCAATGCAAGGACTGGAAAGAAGATAACCAATACAACTGATCAGTAAAATAGTCCAGTTGTTTATCTCCTTGTTGCAAACTCAAATTTCCAATGACTGCTCCGATGACACAATACACAACAAATGATTTGGCAGAAAAATATTTTTAGGGACACGTTTTCCATACCACACCCACAGAGTTGTTGTTGTTGCTGTTTTTGTAGTTCTTGAAAAGATGAACTCTGAGAAGTAAATGTAGCTGTTTTTAACGGCATGGTGGTCACTTCTGCTTCTTTTTATAGTTTATGACTTGTAAAGCAGCAATCCAAGAATCGAAACCGAGTGGATATCTTTCCCAAGAAACTTTCACTTCTTGGAGTCGATGTTTTCAGACTTTACGTGTTTTTCGATTGAGAACTATTTCTATATCATACATGTCACGGAATTGTGTGTATTGTATATCAATGTATATGTGTGAATGAAAATGTACTCGGTTTTGAGGTATGTGAAATATAAATTTGTATTCTTTATTGCTATCCGTTTTATGTGATAGAATTGTTTTATATATTGGATGTTTCAGAATTTATTCTAAACTTTACGGAGAGTCAAACCTACGTCATATAACACCATGTTATCAGAAAGACTATATTGAATTCAATTATCCGCTGCATGCATTGAATGATGAATAACGCTCGAGTTCTTATGATCCAGTGAGATTATTATTGTCGGACACCGATTCATGTACGAACGGGGTTATGATATTAATAATCTTGTACAATAGTTCTGAAGAAATAATTTCATGTGTAACGAAGCCAATTCATGTGCGCGCATGCGTAACGTATATCATTGCATTCGTACTTAACCATGTCATATGTACTACACAGCTCAGTTATTATATTTGTATCTGTTTTAGTTTGGTGATGGGGAGTCGTAGAACTCTGTGGGGTTCCTTGTAACCTGTATGATGCTGTCTGGTGACGTTGTCTTTGAAGAGAGTACTTGTGTTCTCGCAGTGAGGAACCAAAGCTTCCCAACCAGCGGGTCTGTTTTAAACGAGGAGGCTCTCAAGGGATCCTTCAACAGACTGGGAGGAGCGGGCCATGCATGGTGGCTCCTTGACCATTGACTAGAGCTGTGGAATGGGAAATACACCGTGAACATCAACTGGACGCCATGATATATATATATATATATATATATATATATATATATATATATATATATATATATATATATATATATATATATAAATTTATATATATATATATGTTCCATTTTTCAATTGATCTATTTCACTATTCCCATTCGCTATATGAGCATAAATTAATAATTCAATATTGCTAAATGAGTGATAATCCATATTACATACATCCTACTTGTGGATAAAATATACATTATTCATATTTGGGTATAAATCCTATACTTTCATCACTCCTGGTGATAGAAATGTACAGTATCCATATTTGTATACAAATTCTATACATTTATCGTTCATGGTGATATATCCATATATCAATAATATTTTCCTATAAGTTCCATACGTTCATTCTTGTTTGATTGTTTCATTGAAGTTACATTTTCTGATTAGTTCCATGTTAGGAACTACTGATATATCATTTCCTTATACAAGTTGTTGAACTCAGTGCGCATCATTCTGTTAAATCCATTGCTGCACTTTATGCGCACGAGTATGGTGTCAGATTCATTCATCGTTCAATTACATTATAAAAAAACATCTCATTAATGAAATTGCTTTCGGTGTCTTCGGTAAATCCAATCCCAGCCTGGCTTCATCCTGTTACAGTACATGTCTTCTTTCTTAGTCACTCGTTGTAACTCAGGCAAGTACAAAGTTCATTTGAACACTTCTCTCTTCATATCTTCAAAGTTTTAGTTTTGTTTTACCAATGCGAACCAAATCTCCTGTGTTTAACTTTTTTTCTTTTTGAATGATGCCTCAGACGTTCAAAAGAATCTCATTGCTTACACACACAGAACGACAGCCATGCATCCTCTAAGACGAGTGGAAGTGAAAACCTTCACCATTGCCTCTGGACTCTGATCCAAGACCAAAGACCATGTTTTCCTAAGACAGCTACCATAACGTTTGCTCACTGGCATCGTCAGCAATGCGACTCATTTCGAGTTCCAACACCTCAATGTATCCAAGATAGATGTCAACCGAGTTGGCCAGACATTGTGTACCAAACTTTTTGATCCTAACTTTGCCCCGAAATATTACTTGAAATCTTATTCGACACTGTTTGAAGCCACATGACAGTTAGGTACCAACAGTAGCCACGGCATTTCGTACGATGATTACGCACGAGTATATGCTTTGTGGGGCGTTGATTTCACTCCAGACCATGGCAGCGATGAGGAACATTTCCATCCTATAAAATCGGGCCAACTTCGTGTGGAACTTCATTTTGCAGTAGCTCTGGCAAACACAGTGAACGTCATCTTATCATTACCTGTAAAGAAAACAAAGAAAAAAAAATTGCTATCTGGGAACTTCATTACTTTCTGACTCACAGTTCGTGCACTGCTTCGTGGAATCCTGTGGTGTGTGCTAAAGATGAAGTTCCACATTGAAAACCTAAAGACGTTCAAGCCTATGTCATCAACACAAATGACAGTCATCGACCAGGCACCCACTGGGTAGCCGTGTACTTTCCAAACGATCACAGTGTGGAATATTTTGATTCTGATGGATTACCCGCTCTGGAAGACATCGTTGAATTTATGAGGAGAAATGCTGTATCTACTCAATTCAATAATGTGAGATTGCTAGGATCAGATTCCATTGTGTGTGGACAACATTGTGTGTATTTTCTTCATTAACAGAGTCTTGGATTTCTCTTAAAACATTTACTGACTTGCTTTGACTGTGAGTACTCTAGTAACGATGATAAAATAAAAAGGTGGTTTGTGAACATTATGGTTATCCATTTTCTTTAGCACAGAAACGTAGTGTGCATCGATGGCTTAGTGACGACAATGCATTAGATCATTGGAAGTCGTCTGACTCCAAAACGTTGTCAACCTTGTAAATATGTTCATGTTTAATGTTTTTGGTATTTGTAAATAAAGAAGAAGGGACATGCCCCAATCCTCCCTCTTCATAGTTGATGTTTCGGTCAGCTGGGCTGATTAAAAATGTTCATGTAGGAAAAAATAGTGTTGGCTTCTTTTATAGAAACAAAACATTTTTTGGGCTTGCTCTTTCACATTCTTTCTGTCGATCTTTGAATTTTTTCTAAGATGGATATTTTCCTTCACATCTGCGCCTCTGTTGAGTTTTCATTTGTTAGTAAGTGTGGGCTGTTGGTCACTCAAAACAGCGTGAATTTTTTTATTTTTATACGTATCTTTCACAATTTGTAAAAAAAGTTTAAAATTTTTAATTGTTGTTTTTACAATTTATAAAATACTTTTTTGCAATTTTTAAATTTATCCGGGCATCTTTCAGTCTTCACTAAATTTGTTTATTCTTTTATTTGTAAAAAGTAAATTCTTAAATTTGTCACTTTTAAAACTAACTTTTTTACAATTTGTAAAAATTCTTTGTACAATTTTTACATTTTGGGGGAAATTTCTTTTCCATCTGTATTAGTTTAGAAATTTCAGTATTACTTTTAGTCTCGATCATATTTTAAAATGTTTCTGGACTTTTATCAGTCTCCGCTAAAGTCTATATGAGTTTTAGAATTTTGGTACTACTTTTAGTCTAGGGAAACTTTTTTTTACATATTTTCAAGATTTTTTTCAGTCTTCGCTAAAGTCCCTAAGAGTTTCGGAATTTTGGTACTACTTTTAGTCGTGGCCAACATTTTACAAATTGTCTGAACTTTTTTGTCAGTCTCTGATAAAGTCCATGACAGTTCAGAAGTTTAGTACTACTTTTAATTTTGGTCATTATAATCTAATGTTGCGGATTGTTTCTAGTCTCCGCTACCGGCCGTGACAGTTTCGGAAGTTTAGTACTACTTTTAGTCATGACAATTTTAGTGTAATTATGAGTTGGTTCCCATGATTAAAACTACGTATTACATCGTTAAAATATATACAAATTTACTGACACCTCCAACATGATATGAGGTTCAGTTAATGCTTTATATATAAATCTGAGGTACACCCACTAGGCAGCAGGTTACTACACACACAGTGTTTTGATGGTATAATTTGGGGTGTTGTATTGTAGATAACATGATATTGGTCCCTACACATGGCGTATATTGGGGTGTTGAATGGTAGATAATGGGATATTGGTCACTACATAAACATTACATTATCACCATAAACTTTCGACATTTTGTCCTTATAAACTTTCGACCCTTTGAACTGTAAAACTTTTGACCCTATATATATTTCCGTGTTAAATTCCCGTTATGACCCCAAAGAGGCACACACATTTTAAATTCCTGTTATGAACCCAAAGAATCACACAATATTAAATTCCCATTGACCCGCAAGAGGCATATACTGTAAACCTATGGGTTAATGTTAATTTCCATTTGACCCCTAATCCTCACTTACTACTACTATGCCCCCCCCCCTCCCCCGTACCATTTCATTGTTTGGGACCTCTTCTGGGCAGTGGGTTTGGAGCAACTACTCCATTTGCTCCACTTTAATCCGGCCTTGACTGCCACTTAGAATTATATTCAGAACTACATATTTCACATGGCACAATATGCAGCGGAGAAGACAAAGTCACAATTGGAGCATTGTGGACTCATACATCACAATTATTACTCTCAGGTCAGTACCCACAAATGTAGTCCTGGTCTATTTTTAGAGCATTTTTTCCTCTCTCATTTTGGTGGTTATACATGAGTTAGATTTAGGCATTCTTGGTATTGATTTAAAGGAAATTGTTTATTCTTTAGAATATGAGCATTATGATGTGGTTGTGTGTATTTTGTCGACAGTGCACAGAGAATAATGAGGCACTGTTGCTGGTCTGGAAGTGAAATCTGTGACCCACTGCACGTTGTTTTGTTTACAGTCCAACCTCTCCAAAAAATGCCAGATAACCTATGACAAGAACTTCACAATGAGTTCATCTTTGAAGATAATTTAGATTAGCATATGATTTATTAGGATTTGGACACACTGGAAAGTTCAGTACTGACAAACAAATGTTGGGAATATATAGGAAATATAATTGTGACCCGAGTCCTTGTGGTCCTTTTCTGTCACAACATAAGAATCAAACAGACCTATCCAATGTATGAGTATTCCTACAACTACATCTGAGGTTATTTCCAGTCTAGACAAAATCACATGGGCTCGTATTGTTGCTTACAATTTACCTATCAGTCATACATGTACTATATAAATACTAGTATTATAACGTACATGTATGACTGATAGATAAGTTGTAAGCAACAATATGAACCCCTGTGAATAGTTTTTAACGAGATGCCAAAAATACTTTTTCATCTGGATGTTATATAAGAGACATAGTTGTTATGGAAGCCACACACACACACACACAAAACCATTAGTAGAACCCGTCCTAATAAACGTAGCTACACAATCTGGTCAAAACTGGCTCGAACTGTTTTGTTTTTGAGATGCCAAAAATACATTTTCTATATGGTTGCTAGTGAAGCCACACAGTTGAATGGGAAGCCACTAAAACATAACTTTGTTAGAACAAGTCATAAGAAACTTCCTTTTGAAGTTTGATAAAAATTGGCTCAGTAGTTTTGAATATGTCGAATGTTAATGGACACACAATGGACAATACACAATGCACAACGCACGATGGATGCATAGCCATATGATAAGTTCACATGGCCTTTGGCAAGGTGAGCTGAAAATGACATATTTGCCTTTAGTGCTTTTTGACATAATCGAAGGATTTACAGGTTACAAACATACAACTTTTAATTTTAGTCCCCTCTTTAAAGTTTTTTAAAATATTTAGCTAGCTAAATGGTGTGTCTTCTATATACAGTAAAACCTGTCTTGAGAGACCGCCCCTTCTGCCAACAAAAAGCGGTCTCTCATGACAGGTGGTCTCTCATAACAGGTTTGTACAAAAAGACCAGTTTCCAAGGTCGAAATTCAGCACTGTTTATATTGCATTATTTATTTATACTTCTTGTTACAATTTTGCATGCATTTATCTGAAAATAATTTTATATAGCAATAAAGATATACATCTATCATTAAACATGAATTACATTTATATCTGAAGATCACATATACATGTATTAGCATATGAATTCGTTTCTAATTGACTCTTTGTCTTTTATAACACACTGAATTTGAGTTTTCCCGACATTTAAACTGGCTGATGTTTTGTGACGGGTCTCACTTTTTTCACATCTTTTTATTACATTCATTCTTTCCTCCATTGTTAGAATTTGTCTCTTTTTCGTTGTAGATTATGCCATTGATATTAAGATGCTAGGTGTTAACGTTATCAGTCATCAATTGTAATAACGACTATAGCGGTTTTGATGAGGCTTTGGGGAAATAACGAATACATAAAGGATTAACTCTATAAACAAAGGGTGTAACCGACTGCACTAAGATCAACAGATGACTGCTTGATGTGAGGGCTTTAATCACTGTAGCAATAACAAAACAAACAACACAAGCCTTTAACAATGACAATCGAATCCGGAAAACGAATCTCCCCTACTGGTATTAAAAACAAAAACAAAGACATCATTTACCCGAGGCATGGATCAACCCCAAAGACAAACGATGTATGCGACCGCTACATTGACCTTGGCACTACGATGGCAGTTAGTGACATGTACTTTAGTTTGGTGTACAGTCTGTATGCATGAGCTGTAAAATTTACGTCCGGTAGCGAGCCTAATTTTTATATTTTTTTATTTATTTTTTGTGTGTTCAGAACAATATTTACATTTTAAACGGTCGTTGATACAAAGAATTAAATAAAGGTCAGTGGTGTTTGTCTCAGTTCTCGTGATAGGGTCGTTCAGAGCCGTGTTATTTTAGAACAATCAGCCATTCGCGTCTTCCCGGTCAATCCTACGGTTCGTAATTTAGTCTCTGAGAAGCAGCCGAGCTAATTCCGAATGAACAATCTGCATGTACTCTAGTCTGGTTTACAAACCATAACTTCTAACACTTCATGCATGACCTGTAAAATTTACGGAACCGGTAGCCAGCCTCATTTTTTTGGTTTGTTTGTTTGTTTTTGTTCAGATCAATCTTTACTTTTAAACGGTCGTTGCTACAAAGGATTAAATAAATGTCAGTGGTGTTTGTCTCAGTTCTCGTGATACTCTAGTTTGGTTTACAATCCGTAACATATAACACTACATGCATGACCTGTAAAGTTTACGAAAGCGGTAGCTAGCCTACAGTCTTTACTTTTTAAGTGGTGGCGGTTACAAAGGATTAAATAAAGTTCAGTTGTGTTTATCTCTGTTTTTCCGATGTGGTCGTTCATAGCAGTGTCGAAATGCATATTGTGCCAAGAAATCGTGGTCGCTGGTCGCGTTCTGCAGGTGGTCGCTCACGACAGTGCGTTTATATAATAAAATCGATCCGCGCATTACGATTGTGGTCGTAATGACATATGGTCGCTCATAGCAGAGGTCGCTCAAGACAGGTTTTACTGTACCACCAAACTCACCATCACACAAAATTTGTTATGGGGTAAAATTTCAGTATTAAAAGATGGTACACTTATTAAGCATCAAGTACTCTATTAGAATGGCTACCAAACAGCAATTCTATTGGAATGGCAACCAAACAGCAATTCTATTGGAATGGCTACCAAACAGCAACTCTATTAGAATGGCTACCAAACAGCAATTCTATTGGAATGGCTACCAAACAACAACTCTATTAGAATGGCTACCAAACAGCAATTCTATTGGAATGGCTACCAAACAACAACTCTATTGGAATGGCTACCAAACAACAACTCTATTGGAATGGCTACCAAATAGCAACTCTGTTGGAATGGCTACCAAACAGCAACTCTAATATAGGCAATTGCTTTGCAGTTGGCAACAAAAAAAGTTTTAAACGAAATAACTACAAAACAGCAGAATGCAAGCTGAAGATAATGTAAATATTATATTTTTGGATCAATACATTTTTTGCCAAGTCAGTTAATACATCATGTGCACAACATTTTTTTAAACAAAATCTATAGATTGGGAATTCACATAAGGCACTATAGATATGATGCAATTCAAATAAATAGCATTTTCACTAATGTAGTAAAAGTCCTATACTGAGTACTACAAATAATTGGGTGATTTACTCAGATCAGTGTACATACCAAATCAATTTGATTCAACAAAAGAGCTTGATCATTATGCTTGTATATACAGTCAGTGTTATACATTCATAAATTGCAGTTATGAATGTAATTAAAGAAAACAACTTAGTAGTAGTAGCTATTTATAGAGGCTAACTCCATTTACAGCAAAAACTAATAAATTCGCAGGCTATCTATTAAATACATACATAACAATATTCACTAAGTGTCACATTCAATCATTTCAACCATTCATTCATTCATGCAAATTTGTTCAACATTTACATAATACACTTACAATATGTTCACACAAATACAAAATATCAAGTTGCAAAATAAATATGAAAGAAAAGTACAAGAGATTTACATGTTACACAATTAGATGTTTTTCTAAGGATTTCATACATAAAAAGAAACATGTTTTCTGCAACACATTAAATTTTAAAATAATCTGATCTGCATTTCATTGGAGCATGTTTAATAAAATCACTGAAATGTTCCATTAAGGGGCATATTTTAAAAAAAAAAAAACCCTGATTTACTGTTTTTTCATCTTTTTTTAACCAGAATTTAGTCATTTGGTTGTGTTCGATTCCAATTCGTTTGCCCTAAATCCTGTCAGTTCACTGTTACTTTGAGTAGTTTTATTATGTTTAAATATTTCATATTCTTTAATGACTTGTGTCAGCAAGTTAGAGGATATATACCATTTGCATAGTACTGGTAAGCTGCTACTGTAATCTCCACTTTCATGTCAGTTTAAGCCATTACAAAAACCTTGCACCAAAAACTTCATAATGTGACTCGGCTTTGAAAGCAGATACCCATCTGACAGCAATAGGTCACTTTGACTTCATAATCAATGATCTAAAACATTGGCTCTCAGTATGCATACTTTTATCATATTGGCTCAGTCAGATTTGATACTGAATTAGCACAATTTTAGTTTCTGGTCAGACCACTGAATTATATACTAAAATTAATGGTGTTAGATGCATCCAACATACAAATTAGTACAAGGGGAAGTGACCAAACACTTAACTTGGGGACTTGTGTTTTTACAGAATTTGACAAATAAATTGGGGTTGAAATGGTTGCACACAATCTGATAATCTGTCAGTATAGGAATGAAATAGCTAACATTATACATAAAATTTACATTACTGGATATTTCTTGAGCTATTACTGTCATCAGTGAATTGCTCAGGGGCAAATTTAGAGCAGATTCAGAGGGTTTGATATTACTGTCACCTTGGCTTCCATGTTAGCAAGGGACACTATAAAAACCTTGCACCAAATACGGTATATACTCGCATATAAGCCGATACAAACTGCAACCTGCATAGACCCAGATCTGCCGTCGCATAATGCGCTGGCAGATCTGGGTCTATGCAGTTTGTAAGGACTAATAAGTAGAACAAACAACATAGACCCTGATCTGCCGGAGCATTATGCGATGGCAGATCAGGGTCTATGTTGTTTGCAATTGGACCTGGCTTATATGCAAGTATAAAAGGTACTTAAAATTGTGTCATCAACAGTATTAGTTCTGTTGTAATTCATAACCGGTAAGCTAAACAAATCACACGCCTAATTTTCAACAGTATTTACTTCTATATTAGGGATAGCTATTTTATAAGTTCATTTTATTTGTATAGGACTCCGACTATAATTAATAAGAATACCATGAATGGCACATTATACACCTGCCCCGACTTTAAATACTCTTCTATGTAGATAACTGATATTTTTGTGCTGAAACCATTTATCTTCTTTCTGTCAGTGACCTTGACCTTTGCCCATTTCACCCCCAAATCGATAGGCTTCTTTGTTACCTTAAGTGCAAGTCATCCACACAAAATTTGGGCCATGTTAGTGATGTACAACTATTGTTATTGTGCAGAAACCATTTGTCTTCTGTCAGTCAGACCACGACCTTTGACCTTTTGACCCAAAATCAATAGTCTTCTTCCTTACCTCAAGTGCAAACCATCCACAAAGGTTGGTCGAGATATGTCATATAGAATTAATGCAGAAACAATTCTGTTTATTTCAGTCATTGACCTTGACCTTTCATATTTTGATTCCAAAATCGATCGCCTTCTTTTTTACTCCAAATGCATGCCATCAACAAAGTTAGGTAACTGTACATAGTGAAGAACTTGAGTCATTTTGCAGAAACCATTTTTCTTTTATCAGTCACAGTTACCTTGAGTTTTGACCTTTTGACCCTGGAATCAATAGTGTTTTTTCTTATGCCAAGCGCAAGCTATCCAAAACGTTTGGTACAATTGTAGAAGGTGAAGAACTTGAGTATTGTGCGGAAACCATTTTCCTTGTTTCAGTCTCAGTGACCTTGACTTTTGAGCCCGACATCAACTGGGTTCTTTGTTACTCCAATAGCAAGCCATCCACAAAGTTTAGTAAATGCAGATGGTGGACGACTAAAATTATTGTGCTGAAACCAAATTGGTAACAGACAGATGGATGGATGGACATCATAATGCCTTATGGCGGGAGTATAAAAAGCAAAGACCATTTAATGTTCTTCAGTATATATCACTGAGAAATATCTGCAAAAATACAATTTTAACTTAAACAGAAAAAAATTGCACAACAAAACTTAATAAATCATACTTGATCATTTCATGATCACTTCACCAGTTAGTGCTAGGCATACAACTTTACCAGAGTCACCTATAATTTGTTACACTACATTATGATCAATGCTTACAACAAAAAAAGGACGACTATAAAGGGACTGGCTAAACAGATGACCCTTGTGTACATAATTTTGACAGACTATGTGCACAACTTTTATGCTAATGCATCATTCCATTTTGTATATTTTCAAATACTTCTAATAGCCAATTTTGTTTGAAATAAATTGATTGGATGTAAAGTATAAAAAAGGTTATTTCTCTTTATTTACATAAAATGTGCCATGGAGATAAATTCCATTATGCAATCAGTCCCACAAAATATTTACCTTTGAAGTTTTTTTGTAGGAATATTTGCTTTTGGCAACATACTTTGTTTATAAATTTAAGAAAGTAAACAAAATGAATAAAAAGAATTTATGATTTAGATATTAAATCAACCCATGTTTGTGATACCGTTATATTCATAAGTGCAACAAATAGTAAATAACATTTATACATGCAGCTTCTTTGAAAATAAAGCATAATTACACATGACCATCTGAAATTTTGCTAAAATTACAGGAAGGTTGTATTAGTTTTATAGAAATTGCATCCTCTGTGGGCATATTACCAGATTTTCCTATCTGTTAGCCACATTCAACTTTAAACAGCATAGACCCGGTCTACATTTGAATAATGCACCATCATGTCAGGGTCCATGCCTTGCATTAGAAATTATCTGCATAACATATAACATAGACCCTGATAGATCTGTGGGTGAATTATGCAATGGCTGATCTGGGTCTATGCTGCTTTAAGTTGGATGTGGCTTGTACACAGTAAAGTGCAATCTCTCTCTCTCTCTCTCTCTCTCTCTCTCTCTCTCTCTCTCTCTCTCTCTATATATATATATATATATATATATATATATATATATATATATATATATATATATATATATATATATAAAACCTTTATATCATAAACAAGGCTTTTCCAAAACAATGTACACGATGAATAAAGAACACTGAATGAAAAGTTACATGTATGGAGCATGTTACCTGATCAAATACAGTCTGGGATTTTTCTTGTGCCTTAGCAACAATATGTGCCTAGGCACAGATACAAAGATTTCTTCCTGTATTAATCTGATGTCTTCTCCATATTGCTTGTACCAAAGATTGAGGCAGTTTTGATAATTGACATGAACAAATTATATGGGATCTTTAACAATCATGATAAATACATGTATATAATGGGGGTTTAAAGCAGATGGAAAGAAAGTCATAGAATATATGACTTTACTGGCCTGTAGAAATATTAAACTTTTCATTTGCATAGTACAATGAGAGGGAAATGACAACTAGTCGTTTCTTCTTGAAAGCAAATGGCAAACTTCCTTACAAAAATATGTTAATTATAATTTAAGATGTATTTGAACAGTGCATGAAATATTAAATAAAGAAATGAAGTGAATTTATCATTTGGAATATGTAACAACAAGGCTCTACTTTAATTATCCACAGTAATATTCCAAGTCATGCAAAGCTTAAAAATATGATATTAAGCATGAATATGAATTGTGAAAACATTCTTGAACATTTAAGAATTAATAATAATAAAACCTTTATCAAGGTGACATAGCTGTTGAAATATGAAACTGGCATTTTCCTGGTACATTGAGAGGGAAAGGAAATGGCAAACTGCTGTGCAGGTAAAGCCTGCATGTGCAATTTGAGCGACAATATCTTTCCAGCAGGATTTGCTTTGCTTGAACCAGGGGTGGATATGGGGTCAGAGGCGGAAGCCAACAGCCCCTCCCCCACCACACACAAAAATGAGTGTGAAACAACAGCCCCTCCCCCACCACACACAAAAATGAGTGTGAAACAACCGAGGTTTTCTTTACAGTTAGACGGTTACAATTATACCATGGAAATACTTAAAATGCAGGTACTTTGGGGGGATTTGCCCCAGGGTGCCTCACTAGAGGCTCCATCCCACAGACCCCTTGCTCACTTGTCCCCCCCCTCCCCCCACCTTCCCAACGATATTCCTGGATCCACCCCTGAGAACTAAATAAAGAATAATACAGGTATGTAATCTGAATGAATAAACAAAAAACAATGACTAAATGAGTTAAAGCACGAATGTATGAACGAATGGTTGTATAAATGAAATAATGAATTTAGAACTAGCCGAAGACAACACAAATAAAAATGACTTTATGACTATTACATTACAAAACAATGCACAAGTGCAACCATTTTCTATAAGAAAACATTCTTATACAAAATAAATTTATTCAATGATAAAATGGATATTATGCCCCTGAAAAGTAGAAATTAATTTGAGCAAGATATGGAATAAAACCCTGTTACAAATATATCCTATGCAAACATTTGATTCAACCATAATGCCATCCTGTATTAAATTTATACGGGATTCTTATGAATTAGGAAACAAGAGTTGAGTCAGAAGCCATTACACCTTCATGTGATTGCTTCAGACTCTAAAATTGTATATGTATGAAATAGTTAAGCTTTAATTACTTAATGTCAGTGATTGCAAGCATGCTCTTACTATGTAAAATCAAACAGCTCATAACTCAAATTGATTTGTGAAACTAAACACACACACACCCACAACTTTTAAAAAGTGTCCAAAAAAAAATATTCTCCTATTCATGGAGTCGAACTTCAGCCTCCTGTATAAAAGGCAGACCAAAGTACTACTAACACTTCTGAAGACTAGACAAAGATTGGTACTAAACTAAACTGTGTGTGCAAACCGTGCCATCAAATTAACAGTATACAGCAGAAATGTGGTAAAAATCAACTAAAAAACCTGAGACACTTAACAAAGCAAGTAAAAAACCAAATGTGACCAACCTGAAAGCAATATTATATTATTTTACAAGAATATGGTAATTAAACTGGTATAGCTGAATAACATATTGGAGTTTTCTTGCTTTGCAAGGATGACATCATATCATTACTTAACTGCAGTGGATGGCAAAAGATGAGAGCTAGGGTGGTAGCTATATAAACATAAGGGTTCAAATATTGATAAAAGTGTTACATACATACATAGATACATACATACATACATACATACATACATACATACATGTAAAAACTGGACAATTTCATTTGCATAAACAAAAAAGCAAATACTATCTCTTATTCACACTGACTCCATGCTATTCTGCCATCCAGCCAAACGACAGCTAGTTACATGACCATATTATATAGTATATAAAAGAGCTAGAAACTGTATTTCAAGTCATTAACTGCTGAAAAGCAACAGAAAAACTTTCAACCATGCTATATGCCTCCTTCATTACAGTCCTAATGACACTGAATAGTGTGCATCTACCCTTCACATCTTGCATAACATTCATTCTTCAACTGTGATTCCTTAAAATTTGCCTGACAACCATAACATATCCCTACACTATATCAAAGTCATTCTTTCCGCTGACCTGGAACAAAACACAAAAGTCATGTAGTTTTTTGTATATATCTCTTGCATAGATCTTTTATTTATATTTGTATATGGCATTCTGATCAACAAGCTGTATTAGCAAATTCCACCTTGGGATCTGGCTCCATATTTATGAAAATCCTCAATTTGAGTGTGCACTCAAACTTAAATATTGTTTCTAAGAGAGAATATCATGTTTGTAATAATTTGATAAAATAAATCAGCTTAATTTCATGGCAATCTTGAAATAAATAAGTAACTACTCGAACAGTTTGTATATTGATTTGTTTTGTTCATTACCAAACATCTGGAAGTTGAGTTTGAGTGCATAATCATGTGGAGGATCTTCATGAATAAGGTGATGTGGTCTGAGGTTGCCTCTTGAGGATCTTCATGAATAAGGTGACGTCTGAGGTTGCCACTTGAGGATCTTCATGAGTAAGATTTGAATGTCTGAGGTTGCCTCAATGTCACATCCATTTTACAACAATTTTAAACAAAGGCTACTTTTGGAGTGAATAAGGAAAACACTTTATATAAATTCCAAATTTTTCTATTAATTTTGTTATCACACCTTATTCTTAATTCAGTACAAATGAATGTAAAAGTAGGTCCTGGTTCATTATATTGATATCTGAGAAAAGTGTATCAATATTAAACAGGGCAATATTATATTATATTGATGATTAGTTGAGAATGAAAGTCGTAATGGTATTCTGATTTTTTTTTCATGTCTATTTGCTAACCTTGTACTGCCCTACTTTTATGAGTACCACATGAAAATCTAAAACACTTTCATTATTTCACTGGGTTCAATCAAAATTCAATAATTATCTAAAGTGGGACCGAGATCTCTAACCTGGCTTAAACTGAGTGGGTACTCCTAGTTAAAACATATTGGTGATATGATGCTCCACACAAAATGTTTGTATTTCTTTTAAATTAAGAAAACTAAAACAGACTAAGTAAACTTGGAAAGGTTTATGTTGTAAGGCAATGATTCAAAGGTCCAAACCCTGATATTACTTTTTATGGTCCACCATGATAGTGGCAGGGGCATATAGTGTTACCTAGTTTGTCCATCTCTATATGCATTCATCACATCTTGGTTAAGTTTGTGCTTGGATCATTACCAACACTATGGTGTTTGGATTATTACCAGCACTATGGTGTTTGGATCGTTACCAGCACTGTGGTGTTTGGATCAATTCTAGCACTATGGTGGGGCAACAGTGTTTCATGAACACGTTTCTGGAGGGAGGGGGGGGGGAGACAAAATAACACATTTTTTAATGGAAGGTTGGATAGACTAGGCAGAATAGAAACAGGACCAATACCATGGACTTTAAGCTCTGCAAGTTAAAATGGCCATCATAGCCAGCTTACCTACCTCAGACTGTGAACCAAAGAAGAGATTAAAAACCTACATATCACACACATACAGAGGCAACCTAAGCATGTATAAATGTTCAAAAAGAAGGTTAATATGAAGAAAAAATACCTATGTCTGCAAAATTTTAACCTCAACCAAGAGGTCAAATAATTCACATGACATTTAGTTTTGAAACTAACATCTTACATCAAAACTGAACTTATTTCTCTGCAGTTCTTCATGGCAACTGCATGAAATATTTAGATCCTGGTATTTTCCATCGGTGAATAATTCTGGTACATTTTCCAACTTTACCTTAAGAAGAATTATTATATACAGAAATTTAGTTAAAAGTCTTATAAGATTAATTTAATTGGAAAAATTCTAACAATCTTATGCCTGATCTAAAAAGCAACCAGTCATATACACAGTCTTCAAAAAGTGCAAGATGAACTGGTTATACATGCATGTAGTTTCTTCCATGTCAAGGTGAATATTGTGCACTTTACAGCTTGCATTTTATATCATAGAATCTATACGATGGACCTTATTACCACAAATGCATAGATGGAAAGATTCATCACTTGTGATTGCAACAGGAACATCACATTGGTGGCACTTGTATCTCTGCAACAATTTCACATTGAAACCTTCAAAGCCATTGAAGGCACTGAAGCCAAGAAGAAATTCTACTCTCTCTCCAACGTATCTTCTTCCATTGAGGTCAAAGTCCATTGGCACAAATGCAACTTGAATTGGCACAGCATTTCTCTCCATATCTAGGTTAATAAATCCCAACATTTTGTTTGTGTTAGGCTTACAAATAGTGCCCTTTAGAACAACCAAACTTGTTGCATCTTCTCCTGGAAGCAACATGCTCTTTCCAAGGTTTCTTCCTTCAAAAAGACCATAAAATCTATTTCCTGTGACCAAGCTTTTTATATTATCTCCTTTACCATACCATTCCCAGGGATATTTTGAGCGAACAACTGTTTTGCTCATCTTGCAAAGCTCTGGCTTTACTTCCATTGCTAACTTCATCATGTCCTTACTTCCCCCAGTTCCATTGGGACCTAGTCCAAGCAAAGAGTACATGATGAACAAATAATACTTTGAATACAAAGACTCCACTGTCCCATTCCATTGCCTGACATGAATCAGCACCTCCTCTACCGAATAATTCTTCCTGTACAAAAAATGCCTAATTCCAATAATCCATTCTCTGTAGTCTAAGTCAAGGGCTTTTAGACTAAATTCACAACCACTTTGATGTATGTCATAAAATATTCCTTCATAATCCTTTACTATCTCTGTAATGTCTATATGTGTTGTAACATATTTAAGACTTGTTTTGTGATGGGCCTTAGTATACTTCAGTTTTCTAGCCGCTATCTTAAGTCTCCTATTCTCTATTGAATTGGGGATGATGAAATGTTCAATATCAGCTGCTTTCATTTTGAAAAGTGCCTCATACCATTCAATACACTTGTACAAGACAGGGTCGATTTCCATGGTTTCAAGAATGCTAAGACATTCTCTGATGAGATCACTTATTTCACATATACTCTCTTTGATGAAAACCCTGAGATCAGAAAATGTATCTTCATCACTGTGGATAAATTTAATGAGGCTACCTTGGATATGTCTGTGAGTAAAATCACTAAGCTGAAGACGGACAGTTATCTCACCACAGTAGCCAAAGCTGTCTTCTGCTGATTTTGGACAATATCGTCGACTCTCTGCAAAGTGAAAGCATGCAGTTTGAACCATGTGTAAAATGTCATTTACTCTGTTTTTAAACTGTGCCTCAGATGTTTTATGCTCTGGTTTGTCTTCAAGGCTTTTCCCAGTGTATGGGCTTATGCGCCTATTATATATCATACCGTACATGTGGTAGATATACTTCAGAATGACCCTCATTTGATCATCTACAGCTTCAACATCTTTGGCAAGCTCATCCTTGCAAAGACCAAGGGCCTTTTCAAAACACTTCTCAGCCTTCTTTTCATCTTGAATGTCATCCCTTCTGTACAAGCCATAGAACCTCCCAAGATGGGCATGAAAATTTGGGTTGTTTGGAAAGCATTCAACCAGTTTCTTGAAGACATTCAGCCTCTCTGTGTATGGTTTACTGCATTCTATATCATTCATCAGCTGTGAAAGTTTGGGCTTGCGCCCAGTTACAAATGCTGTGTCAGGATCTTCTATGTAGGAACTATCACGAAAAATGAACGTTCGAGCCAATATGTCATTCACAATATTGAGTGACATTGCTGCTTTTAACTTTCTCTTACTGGCATATTCAATGAATTCCATGGCAAAGTTGTGCAGATTGCTACGTGCTTCCTTACTCAAATTTTCACTGCTCTTTTCAATAGACCTTGGTTGGTGCCGTGTAAGAATTTGTTCCAGGATCTCTTTAGCGATGATAAAATGACAGATTCTGATCATATTCTTCTTGGCTTCATTTGTATCAGGCACAATAAATTCTGTCATCTGGGATGGAAAATCTTCAATTGTGATGGTTGCGTTGGGTGAAAATCCCAACTTCATGCCAAAGAACTGACATGGCACTGATGATTGACCATAATAATAAACTAGAGATAAATATCCCAGGACTGTTTGCCATAGTTGGAGATCTGCTGTTGGATTTTTCTCTAGCTGAAGGTAACCACGTACATAAGACTGCACACCTCTGTATTCATGCTCGTATGCTGTTAGTCCAAATTCATATACATAATGTGCTTTGCTTAACTTTACATCCATGCTTAACTCTTGCAGGGCAAATTTCTTGCTTTCTTCATCACAGTGGTCCTGAAACTTAAGAGATAACATATTTGCTTCACACTGAGATACTTTTCCTTGAAGCCAGAACTTGGAACAGATAGACTGTTTGTTTTTCATTGAATATGGATATCGCTTTACATACAAAATAATGAGGCACACATCTTTCACCATTCTGCGTAGATGGTCAACTCTTTGCATTTCCTCTCCATCCAAAAGCAAGATCACAGGAAGGTGTGTTCGACTGCCAAGAAACTCTACTCGACTGACAAGCTCACTTATTGGGGTTCCTGTGTGGAGTTTTGCTTGGGCACAGGGGAAACTTTGTTTCATTTCCCAGAGTAACCTTTGTGCAAATGTTGTTCCTCCAGACCCAGGCGCATGTGACAGCATGATCCTCTCTGACTTGAAGTTTTCTCCATAGCTTTTTACTTTTTCAACCATCTTTTGTAGAAGATCTCTCTCAACATCCAAGTGTCCAGAACCACACTCATACCAGATAGGCCATTTAATTGTGCCCCCACGAAAAAAGGCTTCACATTCCTGTTTCAGTTCATCAGGGTTCTTAGTTTTGGCATAGGGATTCTTCAAATAAAGAATTTCTATTTCATCTCTTAGCCAGGCAGCATCTTCATCTGTAATTTTTGCATCACCTGTCCCATTTTCTGTTGGAAGTTTATAAGTTACCACAGCTCTTTCGATTCTGTCTTTAAGTTCGTTTAAAATAGCACGGCAAATCTGTTCCAAATCCAAATGGATACGGGTCACCTTCTCAAGATCTTCACAAAGCATAGTAAATGGTCTTGACTTAGCCATTCGTCCACAATCACACAGTATCACTGATACAGGCTCAACTGACTCTTCCATTCTCATTATGAATTTGGAAATATGGTGAGTTAGATTGCCAACCTTCTCCTCCTCTGGCCAAAGAATAAATATGGTCAAATTTGTATAGCTACATGTGAAATTTTCCAGCTGTTGCAAATAGGATTCAACTGCAGCTTGATAGTCCTTGCTCCATTTTTTGGGCTCAGTATCAAGAAGGCTTTCAGGCATATCTGGACATCCTCTCATAAAACACCACTGGACACTTCCCTCAGTATACCTTGGCTGATCCTTCCAAGTGCAGATATTCAACGCTTTCATCTTCTTTATTTGACTTTCTAGAACTAATAATAACCCTGATCTTCTGCTGTCTTGATCAAAGTCGAAAACTGTCAGCCATGGAACCAGGGATAAAGATTCAAAACTGGATGATCTTTCTTTTTCACAGTTTATCAATATGTAATGTCCTTGCTGAAATTTTTTTGCAGCTGTCATCAATTTTTGGATTTCCTCAGATGGATGCTTCATTTGTTGTTGTGGTGTCAATGTGTGTTTTGGACGAAGGTCAAGTTTTTCTATCTTTGTGTCATGTTGACATCTTTCAGGAGGTGTTGGGAAAAGTTTCCTTTCAGCACCAATTCTTTTGGGTATTGCACCTTTTGCAGTATCTTTGGCTGGTGAATGAGTTGCTGAAGTTTGAGTTCTGATCCATGGCTTTTCCTCATTAGTCATGACATCCACTGTAGGTGAGCTGCTGTAGGTCTCTTCACTGTTTGATGTTGAATGCCTGTCAATTTTTTCTGCTTCATTAGTGATGCTTTCAGAGACTTTGCGGGCAGAATATTTCTCAATTGCCTGAGGAGTTGGTTTTACATTCCAATGATCATCCTGTCTATTTAAAATGTAGAGCTCTCCTTTGGCACGTAAATACTTAAGAAGCTTTTGTTTACCTACATCCTTGAAAGATGATATTTTCTTTGAACTTTTGTGACGACTGAGGAAAGTTGTTTCAAGGGCCTGTATGCTTACCTCTTCTGAGTCATGTCCTGTCATGGATTTCACACTCTGATAAGTTATTACCAGATCTTCATCTAAATCAAAGTGCTGTTCCTCTGAAAAGAAACAAAGGACAAGATGCAGATGATTCATTTTAGAAGAATCAATATACTTCAACCAATATTTTATGTGGGGGGAGAGGGGAGTGTGGGTGATAGAGATGGGGAACATTTCCCAAAGGCAAACAGTCATAAGGCAGAGATTCACTTATTTTTGGCATCTTAACATCTGTAAGCTATGTATGAACTGAATCCGTTTATTCAGTAGCATTATGTGTTTATGTGTTTAGATTATAGAGTACATGATATACTGGTGAATAGATGAGTGTTCATTTAATATGGAACAAGTAGTATTTTATGCCAAGTACTGTTTAACATTTGTGGCATATTGCCACTTCAAAAATCTGATGTTTGACTTGATTTTGTTTATATTTGCATCTATGACATGAAAGACTTAGTGTGATTTTGCTAGGTGTTACATCACATTTTGAAACATTTTTTTATGAAAGTTGTGGTGTCAACAAAATGTCAATAAAAAATAGAGAGAGAGATTTATTATATATTTCATAAATAGATAATGAAATATATCAGTGGGAGAAAAATTATATTGCCACAGTGGTGATACTACTTTTATTGATACAGTGGTGATATCACTTTTGGAACTACTTTCTTTTTCCATTTAGTAAGTACATACATATCTGCTCTTATGTATGTTCTTCAGGCCTGTATTTCCATATTTAGGCCTATTGTATTTTTTCTTCTTTTCCTTCACTCTCTCTCTCTCTCTCTCTCTCTCTCTCCCACCCTTCCTCTCTCTCTCTCAATCAGAATGAATAGATCTTAAAAATGTGTCAACACTGTTGACCCTCTAGTATACATCTTATGTAATCAATGAAACCCAAACAACAAAAAGCAGGCTGCAACTTAAATCAAGTATTAACTTTTTTAAAATTAGTTTTCTACATGAATCATGCAAATTGTCAGTGACTGAACTTACATGATCTGATGCTATTCGATATTCTGTGTCACCCATACAGTATCGTATACCTGTTACACTCAACGACAAATGGTACACATTTTTAAGAAAAACTCTTGATTACATATAGTAATAAAATTGTTTAAGTAGTGATTTTAACTGTCATCACAATCATAATCATGTCTGAAAACAATGGAGAAATCAGGCATCGATTAGTGTCGATTGCAAACCAAAATTAAATGACAATCAAAATTAGGGTTCAGCGTCTCTTACAGAATAGACCACAAGCCTGCCAACACACACAAATTTACATCAGAATACAGAAATAAACAAAAGTTTCACCCAAAATCCTTACAAGTAAACTCACAATCATTAAAATTTGTTGTTTAACGATATTACACTCTGAAGTCTGTTGGAGCGCTGTCATTTTGCTATAGTACCCCCCATCCCAGCAATGTTCACTGTATCAATCCGCACAAGAAACGTGTTAACAAAAATAAAAATCTCTTCAATTCCTTATATCTACTAAAAAAAGGTAGATATCCTCTATATATCCATCTCTGGTTAATTACATACATTTTGTTTTCTGACTTTATTTTCGATTAGTATGGGTTTTGCCAGTACTAAAGATCCATAGCACTTTAAGTTGTTCAAAAACTTTTAAACTGTACTCAGGCTGATTACATATGTACCAATTATTCTGCATTTTTTCAGCATATCTATGTTGCAGATACAAGGTAGCATAATGCAGTCCTGTTTACGATTGAAAATTACATTATTGAACTGACCATTTATTTTCATGTCCTGCATCTACAGCTTAAAGATTTTTTTGAAATGTCTCAGGTAATTAGAAAATATTGCAAGCTGGAGGAATGAATTAAATAGAAAATACTTTCAAATGATGATTCTTTAATTTTTGTGCTTTCCTTAGTGATTTCATGTAAATGCTAAAAAAAAAATTCTTAACTGTGGATGAAAGTACATATATTTAGCAAAATCTGTGTGGTAACCCTGGTAACATTTTCCTGTAGTTAGCTATATTGGTCAGTAATGAGAATTGTTACTTTTACATAAATTCCTACCTGAGGTGTTTTCTGCCAATGCCATTGAGATATTCTTGTTCCCAATGTGAATTTCTTTACAGTTTTCCATTTTTATGACATTCATTGTTACATTTGCAGTTGGCTGTCCAACACCTGGAAATAAAATTGGATGAATATTTTACAAATTGATTAAGATGCAAATTAGAGAAAATGTTATTTGATTCACAAATCATGCTGCCAGGAGCACAGATTTAACAAATAGGGACAAAACAGATGAGCACAGGAATATCTGTTTTATGTACACATTATTAGTATTATTATTATGGTAAAACCTTCATTATCCAGTCACTGATTATCTGGACTTATTGATTATATGGACCAACGGAAGATCCCCTATGTGTACATAAAATGTTATCTGGACAACCAATTCTTTGTACAAAATCCATGTCCCCTGATGTGTTGAGATAACTGACATTTCAATGTATGAATATTATTATTATTATTATTATTATTATTATTATTATTATTGTATATATTCGCATATAAGCAGAAACCAACTGCAAACTGCATAGACCCAGATCTGACGTCGCATAATGCGACAGCAGATCTGGGTCTATGCAGTTTGTAAGGACTAATCAGTAGAACAAACAACATAGACCCTGATCTGACAGCACATTATGCGATGGCAGATCAGGGTCTATGTTGTTTGCATTTGGGCCCAGCTTATACGTGAGTATATACGGTATTATTATTATTTTAAGATGAGTGATGAACCTAAGGTACAGTACAGGTAAAACTATTTCATTTCCAACTTTCATAGATCTATACATCTACTCTGAAGTTTAACAAAAAAGGGAGATCTACATGTACAGCCCAGTGGGTGATTTTTAAGAACTTTTATAGGTACCTGGATCTACATGTATGTCCATTAAAGCAGCCATTTGTAATCCTTTTTTCTTGGATTTCCTCTTTCTTCTCTCAGCCATTTTGCTCTATCTGACAATCCTTTGTCTGAATAGATAACAAACCAAAGCATATTGGAGATTAGAAATAATCATTAAATAGAGATTAAAGGGAAAATATAATAAAAAAAGAAAACATTTCCATCAGTTCATAGTTACCTAACTTCCTCAAAGTGATATCGGCACATACAAGGCACAGTACGACTTGACTGATATCGATGCATGTCAAATATAATTAGAAGCTAGTCAGGATCTAATTATGTTTTATATGTTGCATCTTTGTTCGTGGTTTAAAGTCTGAGCCCTTGCCCCCATCAAAGAAGGTAATGGCCTTATATTTTTCCTAACAATTGCTTGACAAGAAGACTTGTGCAACAATTGGAGTTTTTCTACCATTAGGTATTTGACACATACCTCCCCCCTTTACTAACAGGAAAGTAGAAGGTACATATAGAGTGATGGGTCATACTGAAATACTATGATCTTTATTTACATGGAAATTCAAATTCCAATACTTTATATTTACCTACAACTCTAAAATTACACCAGTCAGACTTTGAAGATAGTTAGCAAATATAAAATAATTTAAAATTGTTACATATCATAAATAATGGCACATGCTACTAGGGGTAAAATGATACACCTGTGCCACGTATCAATACATTATCGATTCTCAGTTTAAAGAATAAAAAGGCAAAGGACTAATAATTATTACTGACTGCTGAAGATTAAAGTAACTTATATAGGGTAGATATCGTTTTGTATCGATTCTTCACCTCTTGTATTGATATGTGTATCAATATGGCAAAAGTATCGATGCATCGATATATCGATCAATCGTTTCACCCCTACATGCTACATTGTATTTAATTCAACAGTTTTCATAGAGGTCATTGAAATATCTCACAAGTTAAACATAAAAGCAATCCAGTCATATTTAAAGATAATGCTTAATTGTTTACAAGTTTGGATGCAATATAAGTGTAGCTTATAGTAGTTGTTGTGAAGAACAACATTCAAGAGGAAAAAGTGATAATTTATTTATTTCAAACATAAAAAAGATATACATTAATGTTTCAGAAAAGATACAGATTCACATGTTACTTTCAATGATATTAACATTGAGATAATTACCATCTGCCCTGATAGTAAGATGGTTACAACAGATGAGGAAGTAATAAATTACATATTTGATGTCGGCTAACACACAATTTTGTATTCAGCTTTACAGTACAACTTGAAGATACTGTAAGCTTTTACAAGATCAATTTACAATGATTTGTCACAACAACAGATATAATTTATGGAACACAAGTTAGATTTAAAAACAACACAAATTGACTCAGTATATGCAGTAGCTGAAACAGAGTCAACCATATGAATATCAAAATTTGACATGCATTGGCAATCACTGCTGTATTTCAAAGGATGAAAAAATGCTGCATATTGTTGAAAATAAAAGTACCCGTTTTAGACTGTTGGCTTGTTGATAGCACCTAAAAACAATTTATTAACCATATAGTATTTTCCAGATGTTTTATTTCATTTTAAATGGCTGACAAAGAACAGTATTTAAAACATCTTTACTATGATCCTGAGGATCCAGTTGATTACAAAACTATCAATCAATTATGGGAACAAATTAAACAAGAAACAAAATGTAATGAATTGAAAGAATAATCATTATTTAAACAGTTTACTCGCACATTACATATACAAATGAGAAAAATATTTCCATAAAGAAGGGTCTATGTTTGTTGCATTGAGGACCAGTGGCAGGTGGACATTGTTTACATGCAATTGTATAAAAAAGACATTAAATATCAACGGATGTCAATATATTCTTATAATCATATATATTTTCTCAAAATATGCTTGGGCTGAGAAAGTAAAAACAAAAAAGGTAACTAGACTGCATACATGATGCTTTTAGAGAAATCTTGAGAGAGCAAAATCCAGAAATGATAAAGTTTCATGATGGAAAATAGTTTTACAACTGGAAAGTTAAAAATTCACTAGAAAAGGAAAACACAGAATACTTCTCTGCACACTCAGACAAAAAGTATCTGTAGTGGAAAAGTTTACCAGAATGTTAAAGACTCGAATGTGGAAATGTTTCACTGAAAATGAAACCCGACACTAAGCTGACATTTAATCAAAGCTAATTTATGGAAGAATTTATGTTTAAGGAAGGAAACAGATCAAAAGTATGGAAAAAGCTACTTGGGTACACGACTACAGATACATTTGGAACAACAAAATTTATAATTGGTGAAAAAGTCAGAATTTCAAAATACAAAACAATCATTGCAAGGGTTATCTAACTTTTCAGAGGAAATATTTAAATCATGGCAAGTATATTTTTTTAAGTTGTTTACACACTTGAAGATTTGAGGGGAGAGAATATATAGAGGGCTTGCTTTAGGAACAAGAGTTATCTCTATACAACAAACAAGATGACATGCAATGTTGAACAAATCTTGAAAACTAAAGGAATGAATAGTAAAAAGTAGGTACTCATTAAATGGAAAGGATATACTGATTCTTTTAACAGCTGTGTAATGGTGCAAATTTCTGTCGATTTCTGTAGAGCACAGTTTAGTTTGACAGAGAACCATTAATTAGATTTATGAGGACAGGTACAATATGTAATCGCTATACTGCGATGATTTTAATGTTCGTGTTGTGGGCGAGATGGATTCTTAATTAAGCATTCTTTATTCAATGGTCAGACAGATTGGAAGGAAAAGGTCGACTTGGATCTTGGTATCAAAAAATGTCAGAGTTGAGAGGGTACAGAAACCATTTGTAAGCTAGTGGACGTAGTATTATCTTTTTGAGATTGTCCAGAATCAGTTACATAAATAGCACGAAATCTAGAAGGTTACGCTGACCGAATTGTCGCATATTTATAAAAGGCGGTAGATCCGTGTAATCTGATTGGCTACGCTAAATAAGTGGGTGTGTTTCCCACACGAAATTTCATGTTTTTAATATGCCCCATCGCAAAATTTAGTCAGTCTAAATTTCTGCAAGAGAAATAGCATTTGGCTCAGAGATTGAATTTAGAAGAAATTATCTCGTAAAACAATTATCCAAGGGACCGGATGTCTGGAAAGTTGACGGACACAATTCTGGCGGAAAAAGCAAGCAAGGCTTGAAAGCACAAGGTATTTGCGTCAATCTCATGTAATTTGTTGATACCAATATAATTAATTGCTTGAATTTAATTGCTTATATTTGCATGAATTTATTTGTTTAAATTCGTAGATCAATTTTCTTGATATGGGTATAACTGTGTTTGAGTTCATTTATCTGAATTCGTACAATGATCTTCTTTATATAAGTTTGACGTATTATTGGAATTTGTCGTCTTGATTGTTATAGGAATCATGTATTCTAAGAATTTCATGCATTACTTTAGTTGATATGAGTTACGAGAATCCGTGTGAATTCACCGATCTTAGATGATTTCACGTATGATAAAGACTTGAGTGTGTATTGACTGAAATTAACGTTGTTAAGCCATGAAGTGAGATTTCATGTATGCTAAAGACTTGAATGTGTGTATTCGCTGAAATTAACGTAGTTAAGCCATGTAATGAATTTCATTCATTCATTTGTATAATTGAGATGAGAGCGGAACTGTTATGTCTCGTGTGATGGTAATGTGAGTCAGTGATGAAATAGCCGTTAGGAAGTACATTCATCTTATGAAACTAGGTTTGTTTGTGGTCTGCCATGTTGGCTTGACCAGATAGCCTTTGGTATCTGTTTTGAATTCCAATAGGACGATATCTGACATAACGAGAGTGGAGTAATGGTCTATTCCCAGTAGGATATCTGACAGAAGATTTAGGTTGCTACTCTGTTTATTTTGAAAGGGGAAATAGCTCCATCCACCCACCTACGTATCCAAGCACCTACGTATCCAAGTACCTACGTATCCACATACCTACGTATCCACGTACCTACGTATCCACCTACCCACACAAAGTTGAGGGCCGACAGAGGCGAGATAGAGAGAGTGTGGAGGGGAAAAATCGGAAGAACAAAGAAAACAGCAACGGTGAATTTGGAGGGTCCAGTGTTAACCAGGTTATGCTGTTATGCAGGGACAATGACTTCGATTGTACACTCGATTCTGTGATGAACTAATTCTATCGTTTAAACAGATCGGCTATTTATCTAAGTATATTTGTGTTGAAATTCAGTAAATGATTTATTTCCAAAAGAAGTGTATCTTCCTAATGTAATGTATTTTCCCAGTTGGTTTATGTAATTGATTAAATTGTTATACATGTATTTCATGTACGGGGGCTTGTGTTGTTCTGTTCTATATATCTGCTCAGATCTCTATTTATTCCATCTATAAATTCCATAATATATATTATTATTTACTCGATCCGGGCAATAACACCGAGGTCGATCATCCTCTAGATAACGATAACCAACCAAATAAAGTGGACACCTTGTAACGAGGTTAGTAACCGTAAAAACTCCGCCACAAGCTGGGAACCAAAAAAACGTGCCTATTAATAAATGACACCTCCATGAAAAAGAATGCATAATTAGTAGTAATAAATTGCATGAAAACAAGCAGTTTTTGAAATGTAACAAGTTACTATAATTTGACATGTCAAAAAAGAGCTCATTACAGCATGAAAAAGTTAGAACATGCATGACATGTGAATTTGTGTTGATCACAAAACCAGTGGGGAAATAAAATACATCCAAATCTTCACCAGTAAGTAACAAAATGGTACACATGAAAAACAAAATAAGGCAACTACAATGTAGACAATGTCCAATCATGGTAATAAATGGCATTATAAAAGAAATTAAAAGAGACAACATTCAAAAACTAGATCTAAAAAATACTGAATAACAAATGTAATGTACAAGACTGTAAGTTTGTCTATGAGATTTTGAATAAAATAAAGGGTAACATCAATTTTGATGTAATCATGTAAACTTTGCTTGAATTTTATATAAAGGTATAGCAACTGTGCCACTTACATTATTAACTGCATTTTATCATGTATCACATATATAATCAGTTGTAAACTATTGGAAATCCAAAAGAGAAAAACTAATGGAGGAAATGTAAAGATGAAATACAAAGTACCGCAGATGCAATGAGTTTGTACAATCAATGATATTAAAATGTTATTACAATGGAAGAAATGAAAATACCAGAGAGAGAGAGAGAGAAAGAGAGAGAGAAATTATCAATGAATTACATGTCACAGTGACCTTGACCTCTGAGCTGTTGAGCCCAAAATCAATAAGGTTCTTCCTTCTCCCAACTTTAAGTCATCCACAAAATTTGGTAACTATAGATGGTGGACTACTATATTTATTATGCAGAAACCAAACTGGTAACAGATAGATAAATGGACATCATAACATAATACACTCTGCCTTATGGCGTGCATATGAAAATTAAAGTGAAATACACAAGCACACACTCACACACACTGGGGATAGTTGGCGGTGTAAGTCACCCCAATAATTCAATGCACATTTACTATGAAGAGTGCTTTTATCTTTTGAGCATTACCTAAGACAATTAAGTTTCTTTCTTTAACCAACACTGCCCCCGTGTCTGTTCTTACCTCTCTGGAGCCAATGCACTGGGTCATAGCTTAGAAACTATTGAGATCCCCATCCTATAACCATATACACTTGGCATGAAAAAGTCAAATAATTCATGTAACCAGCATAAGCCTGAGCCTCTCCCTCCCTCCTGGGGACTGGTTCCTGGTTCATAACTTAGAAACTGTGCTTATAGCCACACACTCAACATATACACATACTTAGCATGAAAAGGGAATCCACCAATGCAGTCAGCATTGGTTCCTAAGAATTCAGCCACCTACCTACCCCACCACCATTGGGTCATAAGATTGAAACCATTGGGATCCACACTCTACAACCTTATATACACTTTAATCACATGAAAAGGCCAGATCACTTTTCAAACAGCTTTTGCTCTTTGTGATAAATCACTGTGTTCTGGGGACTGGCTTCTGGGTTACAACTTGGGTTCAATCACTGTGTTCTGGGGACTGACTTCTGGGTTACAACTTAATTGAAAACTTCTCAGAACTACACCTTATATGTAAACTTGCTTGACATGAAAAGGGTAATTCATTTATAATAGCCAATAGAATTGACATGAAAAAGGTAATTCATTTATAACATCAATAGAATTGACATGAAAAGGGTAATTCATTTATAATAGACAATAGAATTGACAAAAAAGGGTAATTCATTTATAATAGCCAATGGAATTGACATGAAAAGGGTAATTCATTTATAACAGCCAATAGAATTTACATGAAAAAGGTAATTCATTTATAACAGCCAATAGAATTTACATGAAATAGGCAATTCATTTGTAACAGCCAATAGAATTTACATGAAAAGGGTAATTCATTTATAATAGCCAATAGAACTGACATGAAAATGGTAATTCATTTATAATAGTCAATAGAACTGACATGAAAATGGTAATTCATTTATAATAGCCAATAGAACTGACATGAAAATGGTAATTCATTTATAATAGTCAATAGAAACATGGTAGGCTACAGGCAGAAAAAAGTTGAGACTGTGTTCTGTGTTGAAGAGTGATTCCCATAGGTCTATCTGAATTCTACATACGAGTGATTGCCATAGGTCTATCTGAATTCTACATACGAGTGATTCCCATAGGTCTGTCTGAATTCTATAAATAATTGATTTCCATAGGTCTATCTGAATTCAACAAAAGAGTGATTGCCATAGGTCTATCTGAACTCTACAAAAGAGTGATTGCCATAGGTCTATCTGAATTCTACAAACAAGTGATTGCCATAGGTCTATCTGAATTCAACAAAAGAGTGATTGCCACAGGTCTATCTGAACTCTACAAAAGAGTGATTGCCATAGGTCTATCTGAATTCTACAAATCCAGCATTTTGAAAGTCCCTCAGCTCCCATCACAAGTTCTGTTTGATGTAAGACTGGTCTTTTTTTCTCCATATTAAAGTTTTACTAACTTTACACATGCATTTAAACTGCACATGGAATGTGTTAGGATTTATGATAACATGCTATTAAGGATTATTTATTGATTTAATTTGGTAAAAGGCATATGTTATAAACTTTTGAAAATATATGTATGTATATACATGCATGTGTGTGTATATATATATATATATATATATATATATATATATATATATATATATATATATATATATATATATATATATATGCGCATCAGAGTACCCGAATATGCCACCCATCTATACAGAAATGGGCTTTCCACTTTCATTGTCAACTCCTGCATTAAAATGTTTTCACTGTTATGCACTTTTCCATCAGTCTACTTGCAGAAGCCTTATTTATAGACGGCAGTTGCGTAACAACCACCCAGGCCCAAAATTTCCATCAGATTTTTTTTATTATTTGGATAGGGGCCCTAGAATTAAGTTTTGCGGGGGGGGGGGGGGGAGCAGAATTTCTTGCTACGCCACTGCTAGACGGGCACTAAAGTTTGCACAAGACAATTCAATCCACTTACCCACGGCTACCTTAATGAAACAAACAAACTGAGAATGCTGCACCTACAACCCTACTTGTTAGCATAGATGTAACGCTGACATTTTTCCTTTCGAAAAATTACAGTGTTAAAAACTGGAGTCTTACGCATATTGTGAAAGTGTACTTACAATTGTATGACAAATGCCAAATTCATTGAGGGTTGAAAATATACCATTTTTAATCCAGACACCCTCTTGGATGTCCACCCATCCAATTACGTAATGAGTCAACTATATAATTTGGGAATTAATTTGGTCGGAATGGGCGCACACGACGTTAATTCAAGCATCATTTGGTCGGCTGTCCATGTAAATTTATGCGATTTTTCATTGGCAAATGCCGTGAAACTCGATGCACCTTTCGATGAGGCTTTTGTAAAATGTAAACAGTCTATAATAAAGTTCAATTTAAATAGATTTAAAACATAACTTATTTTCTCCTACCCCTTACCTGGCACACCGGCGTTTTTTTTTTTTTTCCCCTCGTTGAAAGGGTCAGAGACATAGATGCCTCTTAAAGGGTGCGTCCCTTGAGGGACTTTAAATTATATTTCCTTTCACGTTATGTATCCTGCAACTGGCAGATCCACGGGCCACAACTTGACATCGATCACTGTTTATGCTCTGGGATTTACAGCGCCTTTCGTTACCGTCATGCCTAGAAGTTTGCATCTAGGTCATATCACAGGATGCAACATATGCACGCAAAACATATTATTGCACCCAAGTCCAACATATTGTGTGATAATTATTGTAGGCAATTTTTGTTATGAACTGAGTGCACCGTATAGTTTATAGTTTATACATGTAATAATTCTCTTCCACCATCCCCTTATATATATATATATATATATATATATATATATATATATATATATATATATATATATATATATATATATTGTTACGACTAGGGGTAATGTAACAAAAGAAAATACTCAAACAAGCTTTCAAGATTTAAAATACAAATATTTAATTTCCTAAAATATTAAAATATTTCAACAAACAATCGAAGTGAAAGAATTAAAAATAACTTACAGTATAGAATATCCTTAAAAGTCCTAAATTGTTCTAAAGTTCACTGATCCGGAAGATAATCCAAATGTTCCGAATGAAGTAGATTCCGAATGAAACCTTTACTGTACTGATGTGTTAATAAGAATCAGTTATATCCAAGTTTTATAAATTCCAAATAGTCCTTGTGAATATGGAATAACACAAGTTCTAAAAATGTTTCCGATAATTCAACGGAACTGTATAATTAAAGTTGAAGAAACAGTACTAATCCAGAATGTACTGTATGATAATATATATCTCTGAAACAGAATGTCCGAACACAAAATGAACCAAATTCGTTTATGACCTCTCAGGCTGTCAAACTATGCTAGGAATGCTAGAATGCTGCTATAAATCCTATAATATAGTCTCTTAATACTTAGAATCGAAATAAAAATCCATTTAATCCTTCTAGAAACAACCTTCTCCAGACCAATCAGAAATTAGGTTATGCGTGACATCTCTAAAGTACCTCTACACTGACATTATTATCAATCAACAAAATATTGACTATTAACTGAATCATAGAATCTAGGTCAGAACTTCAACTCTCACGCGCTAAACCACGTGATATACTAATACTACAAGCGACAATTCTTCCAGCTGTTAGACTATTATGCAGAGATCATAAACCTATACACATTTGAATGTATGTAACGCGAACAAGGGCATACGAACTCTCGCACGTGTGTTTAGATTTACTTTAGCTAATATTTGTACAATGGCATGCCAATGAGAAATTATTAATATTTTTTGTATTGGCATTACTGTTCATAAGCAGTGATATGGTAACTTGGGTAATCATAGACATGCAAAGGTCAGTTCAGTTTATCGCATTTTCTTTCGCTATACGAAACTCACAAAAGATGGTGAACATCGTTGGTGTACTGGTCATTGGGCATACCGGGCCGTCAAAAAAATCCGTTTTTACCGGTGTTTTACTGGTGTGAGCAAAACCCCGGGCCTGTCCCAGCAGATAAGTCCAGGGCCGAGTTGCTTACCCAGTACACCCCTGGTCAACATATCCTAGTATTGTCAGAATATTGCAATATTGTGTAATTTGTACATATTATCTTTCCCATTCCCTAATAAAATACAATAGAACATTTTATTTCATCCGAATCTGCGACAAAAGCAACAATTTGCCTAAAATGTATATATCGGGAAGTAGGGGGGGGGGGGATCATAGAAAATATCCCTGGGGTGGGAGTGGGTATCATAGATTTTATAGATTTTGTGATAGAGGTGAATCACCAGGTCCCCCCCCCCCCACACACACACACACACACACACAAAAACTATAATCATTTATCAACAAATACCACAACATGAAATACCAGAGTGATTGTAAAGTGTGAATTCATTTTTTATCTAGATAAATATATGTCAGGGAAGATGTGCAGTTCTCTAATCTTGACCCTGTGGTTTGATTAGAAAACAAATTAGAGGTGATAAAATGAAATCATCAGAGCTGTTTTTTTCTTTCTAATCCTGACTTTAGTAAAATAATCTCTGTCTGTGTCCATGTATATCATTTTATTATAGTACAATTAAACCTCGTCGACAACTGAAAGAATTTACTCGTACATTAAGTTCTTTTCTGTACATCGTGAATAACAGTACAAAGTTTTAGTTTCGAAAGTAGTTTATTAACTTTCCGAAAAGTCTAGTATGCAATGCAGGTGTGTGACGTAAGACTTTTGTTTGTAAACACGCACACATTGTGACAATCAGGTTAGAAATTATAAATTGACGAATGAAATGACTAAGTTTTGTGCATTTGCTTTATATCCTTGATGTTTTTCGTTTTTAAAATCGTCAAAGGGGTACAAACAAATGGGAGGGTAATCGAATACTATAGTATATCATACACAATGTGGGAAAATTTAGGGTTACTATTGAAACACCGAAATACTCTCAAAAACCGAAATACACAAGCATATACATTTTTCGATGCATATATCCGTGTACACACCGAAATTATGATATATTAAATACTGCCAAAGATAGCATAATACATGTTTGTTTTTGTTTTTGTTTTTTTAATTTAAAAAACAACTTTCCTATTATCACATATTCTAGTTTGTTATAATCTCCCTCTTGCGTGTATTATCTTATATTTTAAGTTCGGAACTAATATTAATTAAATTAAATGTTATGATTTTCTTTTAATTGTCAAAAACTATATCATTAAAAGTGAATGTAAATATATAATATAATGTTATATAATATAATGTCGGCGAATACTTTTGGTATTTTGATACTTTTTACTTACATTATGTGAATATATTACGAATCGCCGTTTATCATACCTGTCCAATCAAGAACGACCGAATGAGGTCATTATATTAATTGTGTTAAAAATAGGTAACAAGTAAATAATTTGTATCAAAATCACTTAAATCAAAGTTTATTCAAACAAATACAAATCGTATTTTTGTTGTGTGCGCCGTTATATACACCGAAAACATGTAAATACTCGTGTATTTCGGTTTTTGAGCGTATTTCGGTGTTTCTAGTAACTGGAAATTTTGTTGTTGTTGCTACAAACAATTTAAAAAAAATTGACCATTACTATTAACTAAATAATCCGCTAATATACAGACTGACATGTATGTGTCCAAGTTCACCATACACGATATAGTTGGGAGTTGATTTCTTTACATTGAAAGCCATTTTATAACATTTAAAGTGAATATTGATTAAAACCACCAAACCTCTGTTATGTCCTATGTCTCAACCCCGCATTAGGCTGTTCCAACCGTTATTACCAAACTTCCTGTAATGTTCCAGGTGAACTTTGGACTTGACCTAGTGGGCTAGTTGCTTAATGTTGTGCAATTCACATACATTTGATATCGCCAGTATAAATACAACGCAGTTGATTCGAGACTTGCTCCTAACGGGATACGCCCGTTCAGTAGGAATCAATCTGCTGTCTTAATTTCGGTGACTTTGTAGATCTATAGTTCAGTTGGAGCTTGAAGTTGAAAACTTGTGTTCACAACCAATATTATCGTTTCATATATTTGATTTGTTTGTAACTGAATTCACATCACCTTGTCTAGCATATTGGTAAGTGAAATTAAGCGTGTGACGGTCCAAAAAGTGTCCTTGCTTAACAGCACAACCAGGGAGAGGCTAGTACATAGTGGTATGTTACAAGTCTGTCATTTCTTTCAAGCTAAAGGAAAATGCAGATTTGGTAAACATTGTCGATTTAAACACATTTTTAAAGAAGGAGAAACATTGTCTGAAGCAACTCTTGATTGCACAAGAGATTCAAACCTTTCAGTAGCAGATCCAGAACCCCAAACTCCCAAGTCAAGAAATACAATTTCCAGTCCCACAGGTATTAAAGAAAATCAGAATGAAGCATTAAGTGGTAGAAGCAGTTCAGAGAGGCCCATCTGTTGGGCATTTTCAGAGCGTGGGTGGTGCAGATTTGGACAACATTGCAGATATTTGCACATCAAAGTTAAAAAACCACAGGTGAAGCAGAATAGAGCTCCTGGAGTTGAACTTCATAGTTCGAAGGCAAAAGGAGATGATATTGATCAAGTTCGAGAGAGTTTTCATACAGATGAATCAGAAGAAACTTCCAATCAAAGGAAGATTTGTAAAATCTTTAGTGATCAGGGGAGTTGCCGATATGGATCAAGGTGCCGATTCCTCCATTTAAAGCCTGTAAAATCAAAGGCTTCTGCGTCACATGTAGAGAATGAGGAGGAGAAAGAAGGGGAAATTTCCATTCAAAAAGAATCGTTTTCAGGTTGTTCTGGGACACCAAAACAAGATCATACCGAAAGCCTTCAAGAAAAGGAAACAGATGCATCTATTAGGCAGACAAGACCTAAAAGAATTTGCAGGTTCTTCAGGAGTGGAAATTGCATGTTTGGTAAAAGCTGCAAGTTTTACCACCCACGAGATCCTTTAGACATAAATGAGTTGAATGAGGAAAAGAAAACTCCAGCTGTTAATGAAAGCTTGGAAATAATTAAAGATGACAACATTGAGCAAGATAGAGTGACAAATGCAAGGAAGAGAATACAGCAGAATGTTTATGCAAAACATGCTCCCTACAAACCCCAGGGATTTATTCCCACATACAAACAAGGTGAAGCTACCAAAGAACAGTTATTGGAGTTGCGAGAGACTGAAATCAAGCAGCTGAAGAAGAGATTTACCAAGGATACCCTTGTGGTAACTGAAGAATCAGAGGAGAGATTTACATGCAAGATTGCCTTTTCCTCAAGTGATCCGGATTGGGTTAGTTGGTTTCCTTGCTTATATTTCTCAATCCTAATCCAATGTATTGTTTCTCACTCTGAAATTGAGAAGTCAATATCAATTTAATTTACAAAGTAAAATTGAAGGTTCAAAACTATTTGATCAGTTTTCTTCGACATGATACAGTAATTATCAGGATAGATAAAGTTCTGTAATTTATTTTTTAAAACAGTTATTTTCAAGAGTGAATTAATTTGTGATCTATGTAGATTTGCCTTTTTTAAAAATTTGAACTACTTTTACATGCATTAAAACTAAGGCTGCAACATTTACACATGTAAACGGCTAGTTTAGTTTACCACCTGTAAACGTTTACAAAATCTGTAAACATGTAAACGAACATGCATTTGGCTATCATTGATGCAGGAAGTACCTATTGCAATTAAAATCAATTAAAATTAAAATTTTATTTAACCAATTAAAATTATATATTTCAGCATCACTGCTTTAAGAGGATTGTTGAGTAGGATTTTTCTGTGATTTATTTAAAAAGTATATATCTACGATTTTCACATCAAATGTGGCATTGCTCAGAAAAAGCAGAAGTTGAGAATTGGTCTAGTACACACTGCACAGCGTTATAAATGAGGTTTGATTTACTAATAATGCTGATATAAATTTGTTTAAATTACAGTAATCACCTTTAAACAACATGTTTGTTAACAGAACCTTTGATTAGTAACATTCTGTTTTGAAGAAAGACGGTTTCAAGTTTTCAAGCCACTTGAATGTTTTTTAGTGATTGTAGATCCTATAAAAGCAACTCGTGTGAATATCTGGTTCCATTATCGATTTTTTCATCATATACATATATGTAACAGTAGGAAACACTATCACAACAATCCTAGGAATGTTTAAATTACTGTTTCTTAAACTGTCAGATATATTCAACAAAGACATGTCTTGCAAACTGAATCCTGTCATAATAAGAGGTAAAATATGTACAGTATATGAAACATTGCAAGATCAGTGATTTATGGCATGCGCATTATAATAGCTGTCAGCTGTTCAGAAAGTCCAACGTGTAAGTAGGGGGAAAGGTTGAGTGTCTAATCATTTTGATTAAATGACATCATTTCAGTTCTTGTAAACTGTGTACACGTTCCGAAAGTTTTTTAAACGTTGCAGCCTTACTTAAAACATGTGTGTGTGTGTGTGTGTGTGGGGGTAACAGCTATGATTGTTATGTAAATCAGTACAGATGTGTTAATTCATGTTTATTTTCTTTCCCTCTTATGACATCACATCATTACAAAATTGCAATAAATCTTTATTATATCAGATACTTTGATATGCTTATTTTTACCACAAGACATTCATGTCATTGATTAAACATATATTATTTTAAACTGTGAAGAAATTACAAGTTCTTCTTTGTACTCTTTTTTTAGCTCTTTGATGTGAAAGTGTTTGATTTGAAGCTGGATTTTCCTACACCATACCCAGAACAGGTACATGTAGTTATAATTTCTAGCTTGAAATTAATATAAATTAATAAAGATACTCTTATGTTTACAATAATATGTGTAAGAAGTACAAGACCTCTCTCTTTATGCTTAGCTAGCATGTTTTTTTCCTATCAACTAACTATAAAATTTCAAATCTTCCAGCATTCATTCATTTTAATACCTAAATACTAGCCTGTACAGTCAAACCTGTCTTAAGTGGCCACCTCAGTGAAGTGAGAAGAGTGGCATCTGAAGACAAGTGGGTGCTTTAATAATTTGATTAAGGGTGAGTTTGCAAGATGGGTGATGGCTGAATACAGGTGATCTTCAAGGCAGGTTCAACTGCATATAATTTATGTTCAGTTGTTAAATTTTAGATATGGTGTGAAAAAATAGTGCAAATTCCTACAGGGACAATTCTGCTACATTAATTACCAATTTTCATTGGCAGCCCAAAATTTTTATTGTGAAATATCCAAATCAAAAGTGAGTAAAGCTTGTTTGCTGAAATTTGTCCTCTCCTTCTGTAACACAGGTTACCGGATTAGAACTGTCATTTACCTTTGTCATTACTAGAAGTCATCTTGATAATACAAATGCTTTGCATTGCTTTTAAGTGCATTTAAGCATAATAACTATTCAGATCCTTCAGCGTATGTGTGCATTGTTGAAGAGCTGACAAGTGATCACACAGCTTCATTTTCACAACGAGTATGTATACATTCCTTAATAAGATACAAAAAAAAAATTGTTATAGCTGTTTAGATAGTTGACAGTACATAACTGCTGATAATTGATAAACAATTTTTGTGCTTTGAATTGCTTAAATTGAACATGGGGCCAGAGATTCTTCTGCCAAGGTATGCTTGGAGTGGTGTTGAGTGAAATGCTAATTGATTTTTTATGACTTAACTTTTAATGAACCAAAGCACATATTTTATGACATTCTGTTTCATTTTTTTTATTATTGAAAAGTGAATATAGCTTTTTATTAGTGAGGAGGTACATGTAATGATATAATGGATTTCAAGCCTGTGGTAAAATGCGCAAATTTATACAGAATTCGAGGAATGTAAGGTATGACTATTATGCAGGGCATATTTTTGTTGCAGCCGTTGAGTGGAAAATTACCAACTATCTATCAGATAATGTGATGAAATTTCTCACAAATTGGCACTGCATTAACAGTTGTGTTGAACATAATGGCAATTTGAAAGCTTATATATAATTTCTTAACACTTAAATATCTCTGGTGGAAATCTGGGCAGTTAATTTAAGACTAAATGTTTCTATTTGAATATAATTTATTAATATTTTGTAATGAATACAATGTATCTGATTTGAAACAATGAGGTTATTCAAGTAATGTAACTTAAGTTGCAGTTCTGAAGATTTAGTCTTCTAGAAGTCTGGTGTAAGGCTTAGCTACTAAGGCTCGTCATTTTTACAAAAACATTTAAACATTTACACTACTGTTGGAACATGAAATTATTCTATTTAAACGTGATTAATCCACTTGCATGCCAGAAATGGCAATTTGTGGCAAATATGAGTTGTTTTCATTATGGATATTGATAGGAAAAGTAAAGTATTCTTAATTAAGTTCAAGAATAAATATTTTTCACAATAATTTTAGATTACCTGATAAGACTATCTACCTGTTTATCTAAGCTTCCGCTTGAATTATGACAGAACAGTGAGCACTACATGTATCAAGAAACTTCAGCAAGACGAGGTGTATTATGGAATATGGACTGACTCCATGCTCTCATGCTTTAATGGTTCCATAAATAATATTAATGTAATCAAGATTAAAGCAAGAATTAAGCTTCCATATCCAGCTGAATTGAATCTGTCCTGGTACGTAAATTTCCTTAAACGCAAGCTGTACATGTTGACCAAAAGTTACAAAATGTGTATTAGAGGACTACACTGTTACAAAAGTAACGCCCACCACAGTATAAAAAATAAAATTGCAGTTACAAGTTTTTGAAGGATAGGAGGTTAGCAACCAAAAGCCTTTGTGTTAAAATTCTCACAAATACTTGTTTCATGATTATAAAAAAAGCCCAATTTTAGGGATGGGGCTACAAAATTGTATTGTTGGACTCGCCATTGTCCTACCATCTTTTTGCATTCAGTTGGATCTTACAGCAATAGAAAGATTTATTTCCTTGTTTTGTTTTTGTTTGTTTTAACAGCACTTTGAACCCATTATTGGTTATATCATGCTGAGGAAATTACAGCTAAGTGCCTTTCTCAAGGACACGTCGAGACAGTCGACTTAGGCTGGCCTCAGTGGGTATTGAACCAGAAACCTTGAATTACAAGTCTGATGCTCTACCAACTGAGCTATCATGGCTGCCCTCCTTGTTTTGTACACAGATTCAGACATTTGTGTTTCATAAGCAAATGTTCCAAACTATGCTGTCTATGCCTATCATTGATGTAATGTTATTCTTGTTATTTCAGCTGTTTTCGGTTATCTTGCTAAGTGATCAGAATTTGCCTGAGACAGTCAGAAGGTTGGTACAATCTATTGCATACATGCGTGTTGTCCATTTATTTCTAGCTTTGTTCTGCAGTCTGATGGGTGGAAATTCATTCAATATTAATAAATAATTTTATTGCACAAAGCATATATGGTACAGAATGCGATGTCATCAAATAAGTGTTACGTCTGTGACAAATGTCAGTATTTCCAGAAATAGTCAACAAAACTTAAAGCTGGTGCTTGTGTCATTTACTGTTAGCAGTAGAGAAAACATTTATATGTATTTAATTAATCATAAGTAAAATAAAGTTAAAAACAAAAATCTCGGCAAAATGTCAAGGACATTCAGAAGTTTAATTGTGTCTGCAATGAGGGTGTCATGATTGATTAATTAATTCTTTTCACCATGTCTGGATGTAACATTTGTGTCAAAGGTGTTGCATCCCAAAATCTGATAAATTTTATGCTGATCTTATCAATTTCTAAGTGTATTTGACTTTGCGAGGAAAGTACATTTGTCGACTGAATTCATGATACAAGTTGTAAAATGGTAGCAGCAATAGAATTTCCATCATTTTACAGAATTTTCTAAATCAGTTTGGTGTCAGAATGCTATGTCTTGGATTCTTGTAAAAATTTGGCAGCAAGTGGACAAATAACTGACATAGTCTACATCTAGCAGTGTTTATTTTGTGACATCTATACACGACCCATTTAAGCTAGCCTGATGTGGTACAAAGCACATTTTTTGTTGGTTGGCAGACAAAAGGGAAAGTATGCTTCCCTTATCTCCACAGTTGCACCTGTGTAAACAAGTGTTTGTATGTGGAATATTTGGTCAGTAAAGATAGAAAATAGTATAATGGGTATAATTTGGTGAAAGATTTCAATTGATATGGCATTTTGCTTTAAATTCATGCAGAAACAGTTCAAAGTGTCGCATCAGATTTAAAGAACTTTAGATTTTCCAGCATGTGTTCAAGCAGGATTACCAGTGTCCATGCCGATTGTTACAATCTCATTAGATTTCAAGTTTAAATAACACTTTTTGATTTTTGGATCGATTATGATTTCATAATAGTACTTCTTTTAGGAAGTATCACACAATCACAACATCAGTTGAACGTTTTAATAATATTGTAAAAATTATAGGACAAAGATCCCATTGGTGTCTTATGTTACATCTTTTGCTGAACAAAAGAATGCCATGGATGTAACAAAGGACATCAAAATTTAAATTATCAAAATTAAGAATAATGAACTCAATAAAACTGCAAAACAAGGATATAAAAACGATTGTCAGCCTAAATCTTTTGAGTTGATGATTACTCATTTGCAGAGACCTTTAATCTTTAGTGAAGAAACAAAAATAGTGTCCTGTGTCGTCTCCAAACAATTCATGATTAGTTTTCATATTCTTAATGTCTAATGTCTAATATAGTAAGATATGATCTTTGGTGTCTCCTTTATTACACAGTCATGACATCAGTTGGATATTTTCAGTGATATTGGGAAAATTGTAGGACAAAGATCCCATTGGTGTCTCATGTTACATCATTTTCTGAACCCCAGAAGTTGGTTGTTTATACCTGTGTGGGACTATCTCCATTCATATGTCAATAAATTGCCCCTAATCTGGTGTTTCAAACTGAAGTAACATGGGCAACTTATAATAACTATGAAATTTTTGGAAAACATTGTCTTAGCTCTAATGTGAATTTTATGACATCAAATTCCATACCATGTGTTTATTATCTGTATGTGAGACCATCATTTACTAATTGTGTCAAAGTTAACAGCTTAATAGTCAAGTTACTCTGTATTTGTATATATGCATTTTTTCTCCCTAAAAGTGTTATGCAAGTCAGTATCAAATGTTAATTTACAGAGATGTGAAGACATTAATGTCAGCTCAATTGAAAAGTGTACTTATGCCCATAAATTCCTTAGTTTATTATACGAACGTGAATTTTGAAGCTGAAGTTGTGTGTGGAATTTCCACAACATTCACTTTTATCTCTTACTGTGCAGATATATTGAAGTGGTAATACAAGAGTGGTTGGAGAGCAAAAAGCAGGAATTGAAGACCAGAGGTGTCATTGAACTGGTTCTGAGAAGTTTCCTCAGATGGCTGGACAGAAATCTTGAAGGAATAGTCACAGAAGCATTAAGACAGGTACCAGATTATTCTGTTAATAACATGCACACAACTGAAAGCAGGATAGTTTGTTAGTTTGTCTTGACTGTATTTCTAACACATTATTGGCAATGTCATGCCAAAAAAATGAGAGGTTAGTGACTTTTCCAAGGACACACAGAAGCAGCTGACCCATGTTGGCTTGGGTAGGTATAGAACCTGTTACCCTTGGATTATGAGTTCTATGTTCTTCCAACTTAGCTACCATGGCTTCCCGAAAACAAGATAGACTCGGGTCTGTTGTTGCATAATGTTCTGGCAGGTTGGAATCTGCTACAAGAAGGAATATTGTAGATCCTGATTAGTCAGATCATATTACACTGCAAAGCTGTGCCTTCACTGTTAGCATTTGACTCATAGTACACTGCAAATCTAGGCCTTCACTGTTAGCATTTGACTCATAGTACACTTCAAATCTAGGCCTTCACTGTTAGCATTTGATTCATAGTACACTGCAAATCTAGGCCTTCACTGTTAGCATTTGACTCATAGTACACTGCAAATCTAGGCCTTCACTGTTAGCATTTGACTCATGGTACACTGCACATCTGGGCTTTCTCTGTTAGCATTTGACTCATATTACACTACACATCTGGGCCTACACTGCAGATCATAGCCTTCATTGTTAGTAATTGTGTAATGTTAAATACTCTAACAAATACAGTGGACCTGTACAGAGTGATAATCTGCTTACAAGACCATTGGTAAAGGTAGTATAATGATGCTTATAAATAAATATGAACACAGAGCACTTAGTTTTCACTTATACATTTTTAGACACAGGCATACTATGTCTCATTTAGAAATTGTGTGTTTTAAGCATGAAAATTTCAATGAGCACTGAGGCATTTAAAATAGTTAATTTGAAGCATTTAAAAATCAGTGTTTGTAATAATTTAAAGAAACAACATATTCACTTCAGCTGAAGAAGGAGCTTGCAGCAAAAGCAGCTGGTTTAGAGTTCATTCCAGTGAGTCAGTTAAAAAGGAAACAAAAACAGTCTGAATCAGAAGCACAGTCTGATAATGATCAAGGTACAACTGGATCCCAGTCTAGCAGTAAGCCTAGTGTAGTGGCCAAAACTGGAGATACAGATGTCACAGTGTACAGGAAGATGGATGTGCAGGAGGTATACCAAGGACCAAGAAGGAATCAAAAAGCCTCAGATGAAATGAAGGACAAAATCATCACATCTGAGGAAGAGGACCAAAACTCTTTTCTTTCACGCACAGAAGACTCACAGAAAGGATTCATGTCAGATGCAGAGAGAAAAGGAACTGAAGTGGCACTTCAAAACCTACAGCTTCTTGACAGTGCTGCCACCCTACTTTTTGAGAAAATTGATGTCATCATCCAATGTGAGAGATGCGGTAATAAGACAGAGTTCAGCACACCAGCAGGGAGGGTTAACTCAGTTGTCTGTGTAAAGTGTAGTAATACCATGGTGGCTTTCTTCAGATCAGCACTTGTACATCAGTTTTCTTCTGTTCTTGGCTACTTGGAGCTAAAGGGATGCAAAGCTTTCGATCTCATCCTGCAAGAGTCGGCTGTCAAACTGAGCTGCTTAAATTGTTCAAAAGAAGTAACCTTGAAGGTAAAATAATAAGTCTCAGTATGTTTATTGCCTTCATTGCAAGGTAGTTAGACTTAGGCATCACTTTTCCAAAGATGATAGTGTCATTATCACTCGTGTTAAGATTTTGTGAAGCTTATAAAGTCATACTCGTAAAGAACTACACTTTGGAATTTTCCATTTGGATCTTGCTTTTATTAAACGTTAGGGTTCAGCTTTTAATTAATAACTATTTGTGTTTTCTTTGAAAATGTTTCTCTTTCTCAGAAATGTATTCTTTACTATAGTCAATATTCTATTTAATGCAAAAATGGAGTATTGCTGCAAATTATATTTGAAAGAAATGTTGTCCCTAATATCATTTCTGCAACCTCAAAAATAGATTTCATTAGCAGTCAGTGGTAACCATCAGAGGACAACTGGGCAAGCCTCAGATTTGTAAATTTTCAAATTGTTTTTATTGAAATGGATCATATGAAAATTATGATTGCCTTTGTCGATTTTGGCAAATGATTGTGCCAGCCATAGCTTTATGGCTCTGTTTTGCAGGCAAGACATAGTCCGTTTTGAGGTTTATTATTATGGTATGTATGAATATTATTATAGTAGTCACCCATTATAAAGTCCCTCAGTATACTGCTGACCCACTAATAACATGGTATAGTTGTGGATTCCATTCAGTTCTTGGAATTTTATTTAGTTATTGGTGCTTTACTCGTGTTAATTCTTTCACTTAATTTTAGTGCTTGGCTAATGAGAACCCAATTTTAGTACTTGGCTAATGAGAACCCATTTGATATGCATTTATATTTCAATGTGTACTGTTAGGACAGTAATATATTCCCTCACTTTAATGTGATTCACTTTTGTGGCTCCCAGGAACAGAATTATCCAGACGGAAACACTGTATAGAACTTCCTTTGATGCTATAGAATGAATGTCCATTGATTAATTGCTTGATATTTTTTAATAAATATTGTGTGAAGTTGTCACGGAGCATTTGAATGTGGGTGAATAGTGCATAACACAGTTAAAGATTAAAAACAGAGATACAATGAATTTACAGTTAGTGTGAAGTGAATATACATATATATTGAAGCATACTATGTATATCGTAATTATAATATGATGTATTATCAATGTAACAAAGTAATTTGTCCAGTGTATTATTGTATCATAATTGACATATGTTACCCAGGAAACCAAGAATTGTATGTAAGCAATATAAATAATTCACTACTTGCTTAAATATTTCATGATTTTAGAATTGGAGGAGCAGTGTTCATTAGATTTTTATTAAAGATGATATAATGGCTTTCTTGTATAGGTTACATCTTAGTAATGAAAATAATTGTTCTCCTAATTACCTCTTCACGTATATAGATATTTTTTCATGAGAGGTTCTTTTAACATAACTTTTCTAAATTTGTATTATAAAAGTATTGTCATGAGCATTAAGAAGAGAACTTAATTTACTTAAACTTAGTTATTGTTGTTAATAGTAACACAATTACAAAGCCTGTCAATTACAGTGTGCAAAATAACAATTACAAAACCTTTCTATTATAGTGTACAAAATAACAATTACAAACCTTTCTATTACAGTGTACCAAATAACAATTACAAAGCCAGTGTACAAAATAACAAAATTTTATTTTGCTGCTACCATGCTGAAAGTACTGAATTTTACATGAAAATAACTGTTTATCATAAGCAGTGAAACCTCCCAAGACCAATAGACCTTGATATCAACCAAATAATTTTCAATTGTGAAAGTTATTGGTTTACTAAGAAATCATTTTATGAAAAGAACGGGAATTTAAGACCAGAAAACTAATTCAGTTTCAGGAGGATTTCCAATTACTGAGATTTTGGTCTTTAGAGGTTTCATTATTTGTTTTTTTTTGGAGCAGAGAATTGCAGTAAAACTGTTTTGATTGTCTTGCTTACAGTCCATCTCCCCAGGGATTCTATCAGAAACTTGGTGCCATTCCTGCCATTACAAGATGAGGATGGCTACAGAAGGTGTTAAGTTCACTAACCTCACCCCAGCAGAAGTAACCCTAGGTAAATGAATTTCATTAATGACTAGGTAAATGAATTTCATTAATGAGTTTAGAAAACCTTAAGCTGTGAATAACTCTTTAGTGACAACCTAATTATTTTTGTGTACCATTTCTTTATTGCCATGTACTTGGAGGGTCACAACTGGTAAATCAAATAGCTACAGATTGCACATTTTTAATGAATTAGATACATGGCCAGTGATAGATTTGTAAAATCAAATAGCTACAGATTGCACATTTTGAATGAATTAGATACATGGCCAGTGATAGATTTGTAATGAATTAGATACATGGCCAGTGATAGATTTGTAAAATCAAATGAGCACTAGGGCTCAAACCAGCAGCCCAGAAAATGAGTAGAATCATTTTTTGACTTAGAACTTTCCATTTTAATGCATATGAGTGATTTCCAGTTCACCTGATTATTTCCACACAACCTCAATAAAATATGTCTTTTAGCCATAGCCAGTTAGTCCCTACCATCCAGGTTCCTGAAGCACCTTATCTAGGCTTTTAGTCATAGCCAATTAGTCCCTACCAAGCACTTTATGTAGGCTTTTAGTCATAGCCATTTAGTCCCTACCAAGCACTTTATCTAGGCTTTTTGTCATAGCCAGTTAGTCCCTACCAAGCACCTTATCTAGGCTTTTAGTCATAGCCAATTAGTCCCTACCAAGCACTTTATCTAGGCTTTTAGTCATAGCCAATTAGTCCCTACCAAGCACTTTATCTAGGCTTTTAGTCATAGCCAGTTAGTCCCTACCAAGCACCTTATCTTGGCTTTTAGTCATAGCCTGTTAGTCCCTACCAAACACCTTATCTAGGCTTTTAGTCATAGCCAATTAGTCCCTACCAAGCACCATATCTAGGCTTTTAGTCATTAGTCCCTACCAAGCACTTTATCTAGGCTTTTAGTCATAGCCAATTAGTCCCTACCAAGCACTTTATCTAGGCTTTTAGTCATAGCCAATTAGTCCCTACCAAGCACCTTATCTAGGCTTTTAGTCATAGCCAATTAGTCCCTGCCAAGCACCTTATCTAGGCTTCAGTACATGAATGAGTATCCCCATAATATGCAGTAAATTCATTGCTGGGACCCTTGTAGCAAACAGCGACACTCTTATCGGTTATCTGTATCAGAATGTAATTACTAGCTTAGCACATTACATAATTATTCACTGCCTTGCATGGGTTTTTACCAAGCTGACATGATGAGTCAATATAAATTACAGTAGATTACCACTTATTTGTTTTATTCAGAAAGACAAGATTTTAAAATACCTATGGGAATATAGACTGACTTTTGCAAAGTTTTCTGTGGGGTAATATCCAAGTACTCCAAATAGGACAACTATATTTCTTGATTAGAATCAACACTGTAAACATGTTCTGGAATTCTGCACACAAGAAACTTATGAGCGACAACCTGACAAGCGAATAAATAGGTAAATAATGAGAAATAATAAAATGTTCCTATTTCTGCATAGCTGTCATGAAAATGCTGCCTTTAAATATTTGTCATCTCTTGATAATTTCTTTAATTACATCAGTTTTTCACAAGTATCAGGAACATACTTCAAACTTTAGGGAACATTGCACAGCATGAGCAACAGAGAAAAATGAATGACCATAAAAAAGGAAGTTTTAATTTGTTTCCATAAAAAACTTGTTTGTTAAACACATCTTGCCACTCTGTACTAAAGAGCATGGTTTTACCAAAGTATATTCTTTTTCTCTTTCAATCTAGATACCAGCATGGTTCATCATGTTGCAGTCCAGAAAAAGCAGAGACTTCCCAAAGATCCAGCCATTCAGGAAGGTAGACCACTGCCAGATTACGGTACCTGTAAACACTTCAAGAAAAGCTACAGATGGCTAAGGTGAATATATTGTAGAAATTTGATAAGACTGTGATAAGTTACATGCTGGATGTGAGAGAGAGAAATATGCAAAATGAAATTTAGGATACATTTTCCATATATCCTATACCGAGCTAAAGGCAGTGGGTTTGTTTTATTGTCTGTCAACCAGCATATGGCTTGTTATTGCTACTTTTTCTGAACCCCAAGGAGGATGGTTATGAAACTTGAAACACATTCAGCCTGCTGTCTGAATGAAAATGTTGTCCTCTGATATTCACGATAACTCAGTTGCAGTTATTTTATTTATTTTTCCACAACTACCTGGAGAGTTTGAAATATTTCAGATCTTACATTCAGTTTATATGGCAACCTTTGAATTGTTGCTGCTGTTCAGCTTGCAAGATTTCAGTCCTTATATCCCACATCTGTGCCCAATATTCCTTTAACAGCACAGGTTTCATATAGTCACTTTAACTGTAGTTCATGCAGAAAAGGATATCAATAAATGATTTAACTATTGTAATCAGTTGAAATTCACAATACTGTGTACATATCTTAATGGACTAATGTTGCTATACAAATATGGAAATCAAGGTTTATGCACTTCTTGAAAACCTTTAAAGTACTGGATTTTGGCTTTTTAAATTCAAGGCTTTGAAAAAACCTTGAAAATGGGTATTTTAGTTTTAAAGTCCTTAAAAAATCAATTTTGCTCCCTCAAAAATTATTTTGGAACATTTTTTTGTCATATGGTTCCTGGAATATCAGCATGATCGGTTCATTGATGCTCTTACTCTGTTGTGTTGCCAATCTCTGGTGTTTCAGCTTTTTGGGTTGGTATCATTATTCCATATATGATTTTCTCTTTTACTGTCTATATTTGAGATCCTGGAAATTTATTTTTGAGGCCCATGAAAGTCTTGGAAAAGTCCTTGAATTTCACTGGAGTGGAAGCATACAAACCCTGGGAAATATATATAATTCTTCATGTTATTATGTCTACATATGTTTTTCCTGACAAATAGGTTTCCTTGCTGTGGAAAGTGTTACCCATGTGATGTGTGTCATGATGAAAAGGAGGGTGACCATGAGATGAAGTATGCCACTCGCATGATCTGTGGCTTCTGTTGCAAGGAACAGGTAGAGTTGCTTCCCTTTCAAGCCAGTATGTTGGCTTAAATCAGAGCACCTAACGATGTAAACATTTTGTTAGAACAAATAATTTGGACTTAGTAAATGGAGATTTTTATACCATGATAATGCTTTTCGTTTTAATGTAAAGCATGCAGGAAAGAAAAATTTAAGTGTAAGTTCAAGAATTTCACAATTGCTTGTTTAAGATATTGAGTGGAAAATACTGCTGTGTGAGACATCAGGAAAAACAATCTAAAGTATGATCAAATTTCATCACAATAATTCATACACCATGAAGTTAAATTTAATACTTAGTTTTCTGATGAGGTTGTCTCTGATAAAATGCCTGTTGTTTTACCATACAGAATTTGTTTTGGAAGATTACATGTCCACTGATGTTTTTTTTTTTTTTTTTGTAAATAAATGATACATGCTTATATACCTTATTTGGCATAATACAGTAGAACCTGTCTTGAGAGACCACTGCTATGAGAGACCAGTTTTTCCATGTACAGATTTATTTATTATGTGGTGTTACGACCTGTAATGAGAAACCACCTGTCTTCAGAGACCATTATTTTTTTGCAGAAGGGGTGGTATTTCAAGATGGGTTCTATTGTAACCACAAATGCCTTAATAAATGCACAACTATCTTTTTAGTAAAATGTTACAAAATTCCCATGCGAAGTGCATGTTTTTTTTATTATCCCAGCACACCTCATGGGAGGGGTGCAGCTACTGTAACCTGTGTAAAACAGCATAAGTTTCTTGGAACATACCGCTATGCCTGTCCAGTGTCTCATTACCACTTAATGGGTTGAATCATTCTCAGAAACAAATTTAAAATATCCTTTATTCATTGCATCCATCTTCTCTGTATTTGGTAGGGGAAAGTGTTTCCCCCTCCTCTCTCAAATCCCACCTCCTAAACATATATCCCCCCACCCCCACCAATGAAACTTTCTGACAGGATCTTTACCATATTGGAGAGATAATGCACTTCCAAAGTGGAGAGCTCTAAAACAGAAACAAAGGGAACTAACTTTCCAAATGTGTACAAACACATGACGTGAACATTGTTGATAATATTGTTGGTGTGTGCTTATTACTGTATATACTCGCATATAATATCTAATGCAAACTGCATAGACCCAGATCTGCTGTCGCATAATGCGCTGCCAGATCTGGGTCCATGCAGTTTGTAAGGACTAATCAGTAGAACAAACAACATAGACCCTGATCTGCCGGTGCATTATGCGACAACAGATCAGAGTCTATGTTGTTTGCATTTGGACCCGACTTATACGGGAGTATATACGGTATGATGAGCTTACACCTCATGAAATTTACCAAACTAATTCAGTGTCCAATGCAGGTATATTGTATATTGTATTTATAAAATATACATATTGTACTTGTAAACTATACATACTTTATATTACTTTTCATCTTTACTTTTTTAAAAAAATTGTTTTGCCTTGTTAAAATTACAGCCATACTCAAGTGAAAAGCCATGCATTGCTTGTAATCATAATGTCGTGAAGTCACGTACAGAACATTGGGAAGGTGGAAAAGGTTGTCGGGACAAGATCACTATGAGCAAGTATGTTACAGCTACATTGAATTATCCTTTTGCTTTTTATTTTCTTGGGTGAATAATAATTTAAAACTTGTGTAAGTCCGTTCTGTGAACTCCATGCTGGATACTGAATGGTCTAGTATTTTCTTTCTAACGAGATCCTTAGTTCACTTGAGATACATAAATGTTCTAGCAAAGGAATTCACAAGTTATGAAATTTATAACATTTTGGAATAACATTGTACGGTATACAAGCTGCTTTGAAGATTGGGCATATATATTGTATTGTTCAAGGAGTTTCTTAATGTACATGTCTAATGAACAGGAATTGGAGATGCCATTTATCAGATCACTAAATAAGCTATGTTACCCACCTGTTGATGTTGCCATATGGCATTTCTGTGTATTATGTCACAGTTTGACATGGAAAAATTATGATATTTTGATCTTAAACTTAAATATTAAGAATATTAATTAGGTGATACATTTTGATGTCTGTTGTGAAAATGTTCAGTATCCAGATGTTGCAAGCTTGAGGATACAAAACGTGTGTGATTGTTTTTGATGAAGAATCATTTTAGAAGTGCACAGGGATAGATAAAATGCCCCCTTTTCCAATAAAAAAATATTGTAAAATCATGCCCCCAATTACAGCAATTTATCTCTCCAGATTCTTGCACCAAGTTGGTCTAATTTTTACCCACAATGCTAGGTGAAGAATGATAAAAATTCTATAAAAGTCCATGTCTATATATATATATATATATATATATATATATATATATATATATATATATATATATATATATATATATATATATATATATATATATATATATAGTAAACTTGCTTATTTTTGCTTCTGGCCCATACAACTACTGCATACTTTGCTATTTTAGTAATGCAAAGAAATTATTCCTTTGAAAGTAGTCGAGTCTTTTATGCGTTTAAAAAAATGTAATTGCCTTTTATTTTTCAGGAATGATAAACAAAAGTACACCAACATGTCCAAGACAACATCTAACAAGGCTCTGCATTTGGAAGAAATGTTGAAGGGGAAGAAAAATACCAAACTGCGACATAGTTAAATTCTTATAATTTACCTTTATGCTTTTGTTTCTTTTGTTTATTTGATTCAGATGTTATTTTGCACACAGAAATTGAAAAGTTAATTCAAAAATGTTTTTGTTTTGTTCAAAATCATCATTTAAAAAAAAAGAGCTTTAGTGATTGTCCCATACACATAAATGTAGCTATGTATTTCAACTTAATAAAAATTGGTAATGGTGGAAACTATTGTAACTATGCATGTATATAAATAGTACAGTTATTAATGTAATCTGCATGAATATTAATGTGTTTTGATTGAATAATATCTTATTAATATTTAATAATTTATGATTTTGAACAGGTTATAGTGAGTGATGTAATTGACTTGGCTATATAAAATTGCTGCTTTGAAATTTTGTTGATATCGAGATACAACTAATATTAAGCAAACAATAGTGGCATTCAATCATGTCACTAAATGAAATAATTTGTTTGGAACACTGATTACTAAAAAAAAATACTGTGCTGTAAATTCTTCTAAATTGAAATTTGTTGATTGAGAACTGAAACAATTTTACAAAATAAAATGTTCATAGTAAAATTAGTTGAATTAGAATTATAAGAATTTTTTAGGAGGGTTTTTGTTTTATTTTTTCTTGCATGGAATAAAATCTGCTTAAAAACCGAGCAGTTTTTTAATGCTTTTATTTACAATAGATGTATGTACATTTACAATAGATATATGTACATTTACAAATGCTACATGTACATTTACAATAGATATATGTACATTTACAATAGATATATGTACATTTACAAATGCTACATGTACATTTACAAATGCTACATGTACATTTACAATAGATATATGTACATTTACAAATGCTACATGTACATTTACAATAGATGGAGCCTTAACATTATCTGTCATTAAAGATACAGGAGAGAGTCAAGATGACTTGGTTAAATTTGCTATAAGATGCTTCAGTTAAGTTTTAGGTGTGCTTGTTTTATTTTTAGCAGTGGGTATAGATGTAATTATCTGTTTCAATGTCGCACCAAGAGCAGGGTACACTGGCTTTCCATGTATTCCAAAATCTGGGGGATACACAAAGTTGCAAAGGGACAAAGAAAAACACTAGAAAATACGCCAGGCACTATTATTATATTGGTTAAAAAGAACACAAGGTCATTTCATTGTTTGCTTTGGTAGTTTTGCTATCTGACTTTGTCATCTGCACTGCACTACCATCTTTTCCATGTATGCTTACATTGTTGTAATACAAGTTTTATCAACCACACAGGTAAGCCATAAAAACATTGACATGTCTGAATATCTGGTTAACTTGAAAAGAGCTGCACTGGAGTTTTCTGTTTCGATCTTGCTCTAATTAAATTTTAGTCTTCACCCATTATCTACCAGTGTTTTATATAATAATTCCCATTTTCCTCTGAATTATTAGGGACCTGCATCAGTATGTGGGAGTCCAATAGTAATCACTTTTTGCATTGTCCATTCACACTTCATCACCAAAGCTAAGCCGGTCAGATGCAAGATCCAGGGGAGAATGCTGGTTGTATAAATGATATCCTTTCTATGCTAAGAAAGTTATATATATGGTCTTGTAAAGAATATAAAAGACACCAACATTATTAGACAATGTAGTAACTATGTGCGCAAAGCTTTTCTTTCCCCTCTACAGTTTCTATACATGTGTGATTTGCATTCACAAGCTTACATATGTCAACTGTCCAAGTGAGCAAAAACTGGTCCACTTGGGTCTCTTGTATGCTCACCTGACCAAGGTCCAAGGGAGCTTATGGTATGGCCCTGCATCCATGGCATATTGTTTGTCCTTCATCAACACTTGTTTGTGAACACTTTAGAGGCTTCATTTCCAATCTGATTTTGATCAGATTTGGTGTGTAAGCTTATATCATCAAGACCTCGAATAAGTTTGATTATTAGTGACATCTACGCTTATTAGTGAGGTGCTCTTGCATCTGATTGGCTGAGCTTATGAACACTCTAGAGACCATTTTTTTAAAGCAGATTTTGTATGTAAGTTTATATTGTCAAGATCTCAGATGAATTTTGATAATAAGCGATGAGTTTGATCAAACTAGCTTACTGTCAATTGAGAAATTTTATTCATCCCTAAACAGAACAAAATTTGGAAGAAGAGTTTTAATACGCAAAGGATATAATGAAACACTTCAACTTAAAATCATTAGGTGAGCTTCACTACTACTAAGTGATAAAAGACACTTCAATGTTATGATATAGTTTCGAAGAGTTTCATTCATCTGTGATTAGAAGTTATGAATTTGATTCATGCTATACTCTGCTGTCCCAGGTTATACATATGATGCTTGTCTTTAAAAAAAAAAAAATGAAATAAAGTTCTTGACAATACAAGATATAAATATATACCATGTATACTTGCATACAAGTCTGATCCAACTGGAACCAGGACTTTACCCCCGTGTCAATTACCCCCTCTGCATATTACCCCCCAGTTAATTACCCCCCTGCGACGACGAAGAGCTGCCTTGGTTTCACCTCAAAATGATTATATCCTGTGCTCAATCAATGTAACTAAAGCAAAAACATATTGTGTTGCTATACCACAATAAGATTCTATCCAGTCATTTTAATCTGTGCTCATTCTATACTATTGTGTTGCACTATGAATACTTTTGAGGGATCGCACATAACATTCAGCTGTAATCATATCAATATAACATATTTTATGGTACTATAACATTATGATATGATGAATTTAATATTGAATATTCCAGGACAAGTATAGTTTTCACGGCTGAGATTAATTAACTAAAATAAAAATTTACAATAAATTCTTTTGAAATTTATTGTTTATTCTAGGGTATAACAATTATGTTATATAGTAATAGACCGGGGAGGGGGGGGGGGGTAATTAACCGGGGGGTAATATACAGAGGGGGTAAATGATGGGGGGGGGGGTGATGGCAGGGGGGTAAAGTCCTAGACCCGATCCAACTGCATAGACCCAGATCTGCCATCCAAAATGCACTGGGTCTATGGAGTTTGTTATGCATAATCAGGAGAACAAACAACATAGACCCTGATCTGCTGGAGCATTATGTGATGGCAGATCTGGGTCTATGTTTACAGTTGGACCCGACATATAAGCAAGTACATGGTACTTGACAATTGAGTGGTATGAGAGGTGGCATTAGCATGGCTTACTTAAGATACATGTACGCAAAGGCCAATGATAGATACATGGAAAATGATTAGGGAATGAATAGAAACTTCTTGCAGCTATTGTTAGTAGCATACGAACTAATATCAAAAGTGCATTGTACATATATCTCAACTCGGAGATTAATGGTTCTGCGGGATGTAGCATCCTGGAACCATTTCCAGCTTCGTTCATTAATCTCGTCATTTGGTGTGATTGTACGTAATCTCTTATACTCCAGATTAACATTGTCCCCAAAATCAGCCATAATATTTCACTTACACTTAATAATCCCTTGGATCTAAGTTCGCATGACTCCCATTTCTGGTGCAAATACACGATTACTTTTTCCACTATACAGCAAACAAATTCGATTCGCTCATGTAAGAACAAAAACCACCTTGATTTTGAAGCAGACATGTTGACACCTTTGAGCTTGACTGACAGCATGACTGGACTATGGAAAGTACAGTTGAGATATGAAATGCTTAAACATTGATTCACATGATATACCTTTATCTAAACAATGCCTTGCTCATCAAACAAAAGAAGTGTTTAATTTGCATACTTGGAGTGTTCACTGCTGATATGCTTAAGTGACTGCTTAAGGCCAGGTGAAACTAATATTTGGCTAGGAAACAACTGGCCACTGACTGCTGAAAGCAGGTGACCATTAAATAGAGGGCATTTATATAAGATATTTGCTGGGGGGAGGGAAATTAGAATGACTTGTGACCAGGTGACCGCTGAACACAGGTGACCGTTAGGACAGGTTTTACTGTAATCGATAATACAGAAGTCACTACATATCTGTCCTAATACAAATCTAGGGTGGTTAAGGTGTAATTACTGACTGAGGCACTAAAAGCTACCGACAATGCATAACAAACAACAACAGTGGTTGAACAAAAAGGCTGTATCAGAGACCCAAGTAAGTACATGTATAAACAATATTTATAAACAAAAATCTTTGAAAGCTAGCAACTATAAAACTAAGGAATCAATGGGGGAAAAAAATGAACATCCAAAACTATTGATTATCTGTTTATTATACACCACAATTTTAATAACAGCCATTTCTGCAAAAATAATAACTGCTAACACATTAATATAATACAGAAAACGGGAGACTAGCAACATACCCAATAGATTTATTAATGTTAACTGATTGTTTTAAATTTTTGACAAATTGTGTTACATAGCAGCCTGGCACCACACTAATTCAGTCTAACTACACTATGTTCAGTGTAGAGTAGCACTTACAGGTGCAAATGGGGAAATTTAGTCTTGCTTAACATGTGTCTAAGACTTTTTAGACTTTCAAAACTTAAAAAGTTTCTTTTTACTTTTCCATTTTCATTGTAAAAATAAAATCTTTTTTCATGCTTAGGACCTATGTTGTCAACAGAACAGCATTTGTCTGCTTAACATTGTATCGCAAAGAAGATCTAACAACAACAAAAATATATAGCAAACAAGGCCATGTAGTCACACAACTGTCCGAGCCCAAAACTTCAACTCGGACTCAAAACTCTAAAATGAAAAATCATATAGTTTACCAATGTTGTTGAAATTCAGCCTGTATGTAAAGATTCAGCCTGAAGAGTAAGGATACAAATAATTAAAGGTAATCCTGATATTTTTGTGATTCTTACGTTGCTTCAAGCAAAATTATCGAAGATCAAATTTTTAGTTTGCCTTTACGAAGCCGGGTTGAGTGCTGTGTCGGCATTTCACACACACATACATGTGTTTATGTATGTGTGTGTATATATATATATATATATATATATATATATATATATATATATATATATATATATATATATATATATATATAACACAATGACAAAATATAACAAAATATTACTGTTATCCTGTTGCATATGTTTGTGTACAGCCTCACTGCATCTCAACCAGTCTTTCTTCCTAGGTCCAAGGCAACACTTGTAGTGGATTTCAAGGCACCTACCCCCTGGAAAGGCCATGGGGGACAAATTTGTACATACATTTTAATTATTTGTACATTCTTGGTTAAAGGGAAATGCCATGTTGGATATTTTTTAACTACATACAGTATGAAGAAGACATTTTCCAGACTGTTCACACCTGAATCGAAAACAATTTGTATTTCAACAAAATAAATTGCTTTAATTAATGTATTATCACTGTCACTGACAGTTGCCATTGGAGAACACCCATAATGTAACAATACTGTTTTGTTTACAATGGGTACATGTACTTCAGTTGAAACTCATGTGTACAGTACTTAAATGCAGAACATAAACTATATACTTACTAGTCGGACATTCTTAATGCTGAATCTAAAATAGGAATTGATGCTTGTAACTTTTGGACCACAAAAAGCATGATTTATCTGTTTTCAAGTGATAGTTCCAGTGATCACAGCATTGTCAGTTTACTTTCACTCGGGTGAAACTCACAAACTCGAGTCCTAATTTGCAATACTAGAAGAAATGGCAAAGTTGAATTACGAGCAAATACACTTGACATTTAGTGTGCTTAATTTTTCACATTATTAAAAAATTTCACACACATCATTCTTAGCTGTAGTGTTTATAGCACTGCATGTGACTACACTGAACACAAACTGATCTTGTGACACAATGAACCATTCTGAGATCCTCTGATGCTTTCAGATCATTCATGTATTTTACTTCTGCAATAGGGCAGTGCCAAACACGTGGTAGATACACTTGACTTTCACAAGTTTTAACTAAAATATTTCTGTATGCATTAGTTTTTCCGAACATTATTATATTTCCCATATTTATGAAGGTAATATCCATCAAATAATAGAGAGTGGAAATTTTCATGGGCTTTCCCTTAAAGATTCTGCATTTAGCATAGGTTTTTTGCATGGTGTATACATACTTTTGTGCCTGGAATCATGAATTGTAGTATGGGGATTAATCTTGATGCTACAACCTCATCAAAGAAGTTGGTTACTATGACCCTAGTTCATGTTTTGCTGACTTTGGTAAAATTTTGTTTTAAGTTTACTTATTAAGCACTGTACGCTATACTTTATGAGTACTACACCCTCATTGTAAAAGTAGGTCACTATGGCACATATTGTATGCTTCAATGACTTTGGTTAAATTTTGTGTTTAAAGTTCATTTCTCAGACATTTCTATGCTACAAATTACAAATTACAAAAGCTGATAATGATATTCATCTGTTTTAGTACCACACCCTTACAATAAAAGAAGGCAACTGTGATCTGTGTTTTACTTTCCAAGTCTTTACATTTAGCCCATAACCACGTAGGTCTTGGGAATGCTATATATAATTCTGGTTTTTAAAATTTGAGCAGGAGTTCAAGTTTTGTACTCCAGTAGTTTCGTAACTTCAAGGCCTGCTGAACTTGAAAAGGCCTCAATGTGGTATCAAAAACATATTCACTCAAAGGACTTCTCTAGTACAACACTGGTGGCTAGTTATAGGTCAATAAAACCATAACCTCAAGTCAAGGGTGGTACTATGTTTTTATTCCCTTAGAGTAAATTAATTAAAATTTTAAAAAATGTATTGTGTATGCCATATTCCTGTACCATATCCTAAACAATAGAGATACAAAAGTAAATCTATACTGTCAATAGGAAAACAAAAATGCATACTTTGTTACAAATATAACTTAAGGTCAACAACACAAAGAAAGACAAATCAAAGTATTAAATCACAAAATTATATTGCACAAATATGCCAATGTAACTGACGATAAGCTACAAATTTAATTGTCCTTATCCATCCAAGAAATATGATGGAGCTGCATTTCAAGTCCCCCTTAAATTGTTGCAAATATAAAGACAGACCCAAACATGGCATACACTGGCATATGGTGCAAATGCAGTAAAACATGCCTCGCAAGACCATCCGTTCCGTCAACTAAAAGCAGTTTCTCACAACAGCTGGACTCTTAAAAGAAGTCATCATATTGTACAACAAGAGTACCGTGAACAGCAAATTATACACCTGCCCTGTATTTAATACTCCTCTACGTAGATAACTTAAATTTTGTGCAGAAACCACTACTTTGTTGGGTTTTTTTCAGTCACAGTGACCTTGACCTTGGAACATTTGAACCCAAAATCAAAAGACTTTTCTTTACCCCAAGTGTAAGCAATTCACAAAGTTTGATCCATGTCTGGTTTGGTGTTTTATGGCACAGCAACACAAGCAGGTTATTTAGAGCCAAGGCAATTAGAGGGAACTGCCTTGCCCAAGGACGCACCATGGTAGTCAACCTGGGCTGATCCAGTGGTAGGGTTTGAAACTGCATCCTTTCAGTCATAAGTCTGGCATGTTAAGCACTGAACTACCATGGCTCCTTGATGCAGAACTAATGTTACTGTGCATAACTGTTTGTCATCTTTCACTTGCAATGGGTTAGGGTTAGGGTTGCCTTTCACCTTTTGACCCCAAAATCAATAGGCTTATTCCTTAACCCAAGTGCAAGCCATCCACAAAGTTTGGTATAGGTATGTGATATAGAACTAATGTTATTGTGTGGAAACCAGTTTTATGCTTTCAGTCACAGTAGCCTAGACCTTTGACCATTTGACCCCAAAATTAATAGGGCTCTTTCTAACACCAAGCGTAAGTCACTGACAAAGTTTGTTAACCATAGCTGATGGGGAACTAAAGTTATTGTCAGAGTGACTTTTACATTCGACTTTTTGACCCCATAATCAACAGGACTCTTCCTTACCTCAACTGCAAGTTATCCATCAGGTTTAGTAACCATAGCTAATGGAGAATTCAAATTATAGTGACAAAACCATGTTTCTACTTTCAGTCTATGTGACATTGACCTTTTGACCCTGAAATCTATATGGTTCTTCATTACCCTAAGTGCAAGCCATCTACAAAGCTTGGTAACTATAGATCGTGGAGAACTCTAGTTATTGTGTGGAAATGAAACTGGTTAAAGACAAATGGAGAGACATCATAACATAATACAATCTGTTTTATGGCAGGTGTATAAAAACCTTGATCTGTGCATTACGAATCTGGTCTTACCTCACAGGTGGTCGCCCAAAACAGTGGTCTTTCAAGTAATGTTTTACTGTACTGTAAATAGCTACTGATCTATTTCCAACTCCACATTAATCACTGGATATTCAAAACTCTTAAAGACTGGTGACTAATCTTGTCAGTAGTTTTATGTTATTCATTTAATTACACCAAGATAGTTAATTGTGTCAGATCTTGGTTGAGCATGGTAAAACACATAAGCAAATTTCACTAAATATAACTGATAAATTCACATTGTTAAAACTCGAGTGTTTGATATACTTTTATGAAATTATCTATGAATATCAAAACTTTCTCATTTACACTGATATTTTTACAAAATACTTCAGTAATGAGTAATCGTTTCTGTTACATACTATAATAATGTAAAAGGTCAAAATGTCAGAACAATTTGTATCCATCTATTTTAGTTCACCTTTCAAATCCTAATTCCAACTTTAATAAAACTAACCATCTTAAAATCAAATGATTCATTGGATATTTGAAATAACATTTTTAACAATCTCTGTTCAAGATAAATTATACCAATGAATCACTGCTTATGTTATTTCTTGATGCTATCATAGTAAGATAACCCTGATGAAGCATACTTTAACATTATGCATGTTATGAATGTTGAGAGTTCACTCTTTGCAAACCTTGTGAACAAAAATCATTTGAAAATGTTCATTTGTATGATAGTTAGGGTTTATGTAATTTATGAATGAACAAATTAATTAAAAAATTCTATGTTTAAACTATAATGTGGTACTTTGTATGTGAATATGTGGGAATAAATGTGTAAAGATCATCAATTAAATATCACTTGACTGAACACAATTCAATGTGTTTGTAATGCAATCCTTTGCTATTATACCAATGTTCTTTTTTGACACTTTTTACAGATCTGATAAACTTGAGCCTAACAATTCTTTGACCGGGCCTGAAGATCATACATTATTGATGCTAAAAGTTGTAGTATGAGTTTGACTCAAACCAAACAAAATAATGACATAATGAAAGTAAAATAAATACATGATTAGTCCAGAAAATATTCTCTTGCTCTCAAAGGCTTTATGATTTCAAAGCCTTGTATAAAAAATCAGTTATAAAGAAATTTAATGATATAAACTGTTATAATGTGTGATAACATCATTAAGGGGGCAAAAAGCTGGCCATGGCCTGCATGTCAAATCCAGCCCCAAGCTTCAATAATGAAGGCAGTAACAATTTTAACATTGAGGTTAATCTAGGGTGTGAACAGATGGATATGCACACAGATGCCAAAGTGATTGCAATATGAAGCTTCCACTAAGGCGAGCTTTGCATCTATATAGCACAATCTCATGTGTAAACCACATACCATATATATTCGTGTACAAGTCAAGTCCAACTGCAAACAACATAGACCCTGATCTGCCAGTGCATAATGTACTGACATTACTCCTAACCACCTGCACAGACTCAGATCTGCTGGCGCATTATGTGACGGCAGATCAGGTTCTATGTTGTTTGTTCTACTGAGTACTCCTAACCAACTGCACAGACCTAGATCTGCTGGTGCATTATGTGATGGCAGATCAGGTTTTCTGTTGTTTGTTCTACTGATTATTCAGAACAAACTGCATAGACCCAGATCTGCAGGTGCATTATGCGATGACAGATTTGGGTTTATGCAGTTTGCAGTTGGATCTGACTTATAAGAGAGTACAGATGATACATTTCATGACCACTTATTTTGTGAGCTTCCTTCTGTTTAATTTTTCACAAATACAAGAATATGTGATCGTAGTAAGGAGATCTGTTTAAATATAAAGTCAATGCCTTTGGATTTATTAATCATAAAAAATTTGAATTTGCATCTGAAACTCTTCATGTTTTCACATGAAAATCAGTTATGCAAAATATAAGTGATTTACAGTATTTGTTTTGATGTCACTACCATTGTTGAAAATCTCATGCATGTCAAAACACCAATTGACTTCCTTGCAACAATAAATAACAATTAACAATGCAAGAAATATGCTGAGCCAACTGTGAATAAATCTGCAAACAACTAAGGGTAGGCTCGGTTATAAAACAGACTCAATCCTTCAGACCCATCGAGTATGGGTTCTTCTTACATATCTTGTACCTTTTTCTGTCTGTGTGTAGTAGCAAGAACAAATCCCATTGATACATTTGCATAAACTATACAAGTCGAGCTGAAATAATTAATACATTACTTTGTTCAGGTTAGGACATTGTTCATTACATCAATATAGGAATCATACACATTTAATTTACAACAGTATATAACCTGACAATAGTTTTGTCAAATCCATGGCGTTTAATAGTTTGTAATACAATGTTAAAAAATCCAAAGCAGAATGTTATTTTCTGTCTTGTTATGTGTTATGTATTTCTAGGAATGGCAAAGCTGTTTGGTAAATATACTACATAATATCTGGACAGGAAAACAGTATTTTACTTGCTGCATCTGTCCTGCAAAGCAGCATTATGGGTGAACCAATATTTATTGCATGAAAATTGATGAAAATAGGACTAAAAAGAAACAACCAAACAAATTAAACACACTTTGCTGTGTAAAAACATTTAAGGGAGCACAAAGGGGAAGAGTTCGAGTTAAATGGTTCAAAGTCTTTCAGGATGCACTGACAAATGTTTGCACAAATCAAACCTTGTATAATCATTATTCTTACATGAACAATCATTTAATACATAAATTCTATACCATTTCAAATGTTGTATAATCATTAATCTTACATGAACAATCATTTAATACATAAATTCTATACCATTTCAAACCTTGTATAATCATTATTCTTACATGAACAATCATTTAATACATAAATTCTACACACATCAAACCTTGTATAATCATTATTCTTATATCAACAATCATTTAATACATAAATTCTACACCACATCAGAGCAAAGAAAGAGTTTTTTTTAAATAGGCAGAAAAAACTACTCAATCAGCACATTCAACTCTAGTGCTGAAGTATGTTGACATCACAAAAATGTGATACATCAAACCAGCTAATACCATCCTGATCATGTAAAAATGTACCATATTTACTTGCTTTTAAGTTGAGTCCAACTGCAAACAACATAGACCCTGATCTGCCATTGCATTATGCGCCAGGAGATCAGGGTCTGTGTTGTTTGTTTTACTGATTACTCCTAACAAACTACATAGACCCTGATCTGCTAGCGCATTATGTGACAGCAGATCTGGGCATGTGCAGTTGGCAGTTGGACTCAACTTATAAGCGAGTAAAGATGGTAGATGAATAGTGAACCCTAGAAGAGATCAGTCCAAGTTTTAATGTAATCCTGACTTTGCTATGTCACTCTATAATAAAACAGAAATATAATTCAAATATAAACTATAGCAACAGCACTGCATTAAAAAATAATGTCCTTGAAAGATATCTGAAATGAAACAAAATTATCAGAAACCTACTACATTACATGTACTGACTCCATAGCTTTCCAATTTCACATTTCTTGTGCAACTTCAATATCTTGTTATAGTGTAAAATGTCACTCAGCACCATACTCTTTTTCCATGAACTTCTTAAGAATAATATACCATCTTCAATCAGTGAAAACCATAAAGGATCATTGAAAACTTTTTCAGCCTATTGCAACAAAATTCACTGCAGCAGAGACTTTCTTGTACTTTTTAGATTATTGACATGTTTACATAAAAAACATGTATCCATTTTCATCCAGTTAGCACCATGATATTTTTAACTGTATACACCTTTAAATCAATCTTGCAGAAAAGTTTTCTTTCTGTAATTCACTTTTTTCCCCCAAGATAATTTGTGATGGTGAAAGAGGCTTTCCTAAAATAATAAAAACTCTGTACAACAACTGAGATTTTCAGAGTAAGCAAAATGAAAATGCTGAGCTTGCAGACAAAGTCAACAACAGTGACTGGGCTGAAACTCATCCCAATATAACTAACACTACAGTGGATCAAAAATATTGCTTTTCAAAGAACTCAAATTAACTAAAAAGTTAGAACTTAATCCAAAAAAAAGCACTATCCATTAAGGTGCATTTATAGCTGTGATGAGGGAGAAATGAGAAAAGCTTAAACATTATTAGATTTGTAACTCGTGAAAAGTTTGTTTGGTATTTTTTAAAGCTGCATTTCCGTCTCAAAAAATAGTAAATTGAGATAATGGTATGACATGATTTTGAAGAATAATAAAAAGATATTTTTCAAAATTGTACACGGGATTCAAGACAAAAATGGCAATTATTACCAGGACCTGTAATGCTGGGCAGACAAGATGGTGAATGCTCCAGGGTCCTGTAATGCTGGGCAGAAGAGATAACATGTAAATGAGCGAATGTGATTTCCAGTACACTGTTCATCATGTACATGTATCAGGATGTAAACAATAGTCATCGAGAGATAACATATGCCCCTGGTCCCCTGCTTTTATCAGACTTCTACTGAATGTACCCTATGGTCAAGCACTCTCAATTCATTTACTGTAATGCTACACTTTGTTACCAGGGTAACATAAAAAATACTGAATGCAGAAAAAGTTTGGTTGAAATACTTTGAATGGTCTGAGAGTGATGTTCTGGAAATAAAAATGTTTACAGACAGACAGACAAACATAGTGATAGCTATACTCTTCAGTATTACATATCCGGGTGATGACAAATGGGAAAAATGTCAGCATGGCACATGCAACTATATATAGCCCAAAACCTTATAAATGTCCAAAGCCAAGTATAGAACATTGTTATTATCAATCAGTTGTGCCCGACCTAAAACCCGTTGTACATCAAAAAGAGTATCTGACAGAACTGAAAACCAAAACGATCATCTTAACACAGTACATGTTTACAATCTGAGAAAAACAAGTTTTGTTTTAAAAAGTTCCCTGGTACTAACTGTAATCAATATTACTTTTTAGTCCATAACACCAGGGATTTTCCAAAAACTAAACATTCTGAACTAGATGATATAGGTGGATTTTCATAGCATGACAACTGCGTAATGCGTCAGCAGATCAGGGTCTATGGTGTTTGTTCTACTGATTAGTCCTTACAAACTGCATAGACCCAGATCTGCCGGCACATTATACAACGGCAGATCTGGGTCTATGCAGTTTGCAGTTTGTATTATCTCATACGCAAGTATATACCGTACCTAGTTATGAGCTACACAGAACACACTCATTGCATTAGCTTAAAACAAGCAATTTCCTCATTTTGCACAATTTACAATACAAGTCAATATAAATACAGTAGTTACAATATCACAGGAACTTTAGAATCAAATGACTCTGGGGTCCAAAGAAACAGAAAAATACATGCATTAAATTAGGTCTATAAATTCATACTTTCTATGCGGCTTCCTCTGATCATTAAAACATTCAACACAAGATATTACTAAGTGTTCCATTGTTCAGATCTTACTAAAATAAAACATAAGGAATTAAATGCCATCTATACTCACTTATAAGTCCAGTCCAGCTGCAAACAACATAGACACTGATCTGCCATCGCATAATGTGCTGACAGATCAGGTCTATGTTGTGTTCTACTGATTACTCCTAACAAACTGCAGACCCAGATCTGCCTGCACATTATGCAACAGTAGATATGGGTCTGTGCAGTCTGCAGTTGGACTCTACTTATAAGAGAGTATATATGGTATCTGACAACAAAATGTGCTTAACTTTTGAACTTCTCTTGTGAGAATATGAAGAACTTTGACTTTTAACGGAAGCCACCACAGTAACTATCCAGACAGTTTAACAATGATGACTGCACTAATTTCACATTTGGTTTCACAATGTACAATGGATTGCAGCAACTTTGTTGAAATACCTGTGCTATTAACAATATCTGAATGACAGATTGTGAAAATAGTAAAACATGCTGCATAAAAAAGAAATGCGGCTAACTTCTGAATTCATTTTGTAAGGAAATCTAGGGCCTTGTCTTGATCGTTGTTGTGTTTCACCAAAGCTTCTTTGATTTTTTCTGGACTAAATCCCAACTGACTGAACTGCCTGAAAACATCTAGGTAGGTCGCAGACTGCAATAAAATAGAAATTAGCACTGCTAAATGAGTAAATAACAACAAATTCACATCAGTGAAAAATAAAACAATCTGAGTGTTGTCTTGAACAACAAAAAAAACCCATTCCTTTTGGAAAAAGTTAATAAGCGTTTGCTCTTCTGATAAGTACTTAAAAAACCAGACTCTTGGTGGCTTCTAGGTTACTTACCCTGGCTATAATGCTGAGCACAACCTCCTGGCTGTTTTTGGGCAACTTGTTTTGAGCTTTTTACCCAAAGGCCAAGAACATGTTTTTGGATGTTTGTGTTTGAAAATGCTTTAATGCCTAGAGTTAATCTATGAACTAAAAAAACCTGGTGCATCAAATTCAGCATGTTCTGCCATCTTTGTTCTCTCCACTCTCACTTCAAAAGTGATGCAAGTTCTCAGCCCGAGAACGATGTTCACAAACAAAGTTCTTCTCGTTACGATGAGAATTTTAATAAGAACATTGTTCACATGTCAAGAACTGTCTCATGCAAAGATGCCCTCTATAGCCTGCCTATAGTGGAAAATCAAATTAAGGAATCTCTTTGGTTGATCAAACTATAACCTTTGTCCTTATTAATAAATATATTCGGCACTTTTTCAAACACTCCACCACCCATCAAATTTAAACTCAACTGGTCACCACCAGTATTAAATTTAATTACCATATATACTAGCGTATAAGAAGATACCAACTGCAAACTGCATAGACCCAGATCTGCCGTCACATAATGCGTGGCAGATATGGGTCTATGCAGTTTGTAAGGACTAATCAGTAGAACAAACAACATAGACCCTGATCTGCTGCTGGTGCATTATTGTTATTTGCATTTGGACCTAGCTTATACAAGAGTATATACGGTAAACACCTTCTGTCACCCACCCACCCATCCCAGTTTCAATTCTGGAACAATTATAATAACATAGCCGACTCTTTTACATGGCCAATACTACTACCATCATCATACCTTAACTTGAATGTAATTGCTCATTAACCTTTTTCACAAATAATAGCTGACCTCTCAAGAGCACTGGAAACAGGCCATGGCCATACACTTTTTTTTAATGTAAATTATGGACTAATGGCTGTCCCTCCATATTACACCAATTTATCTATGCACCAGAGGGAGATGCACACTTTAACACATTCAACCCCAGTGGTGACTCAAAGTGGCATGGGGTGGTAGCCTTCTTTCAGGGGCTGTGACGTCACTACTGTTTTTCACAAACCTATATATAAGGTCTTAGCAGAAAGAGCAAAGTCTAAGCTTTAACATCATGTTGTTTACAAAGTTTCAGCTGAAAAAGGTGAAATACAGAAACCCAATCATTCACAGTGACAAAAATTGGTGTTACCAGGTTCTGATCCAGCATGGTCTGGATTTTGGTCAAATTAGTTTGGTTTAAATAGCACCCAGACAGTTTAAGTGTTATGAAATCTGGATAAGTTTGACATTTGTCCAATTTGTACTCCTCTTTATATGTCATAATAAAATAGCCAATCCCAACACATTTCTTTAGACATCGAACCAAATATCAAAATAAAGCTCATGCACTATTAGACTCCTAGGATCTACTCTGGAGAAATGAGGAATTTTTCATCTACTGCCTCTCAGATCATAACTCTAAAATTCTCTTTGTACCAAATGAGTTCAGAATTTTTCTGATCCCATTAAAGGCTTATATTTTAATGTAGGCATCATAGACTAATTACAATAATGGGCCTGTTAAAAAAAAAAAAAGCAGTACAAGAGATTACCTGATTGACATTGTTTTGGTGAATGAGCAGGGCATTCTCTGCCTGGTACATGTCATACCCCATCTCTGTCAACTTGTCAACAGCACATAGAAAATCCACAACCTGTTGTAGGAAAAGGTTAAAACAGTGAAAAATAAGTCCAAGAGTGAATCCTAGCTTTGTTTTTGTTTTAGTGCTTATTATACCAAGAAAACTTTTAACAACTCTCACAAACATGTTGTGCCTGTTGCAAACAATGCAAAGAAGCAACTTGATAAAGGCACAATCCCACAGAGTAACTTTGGTGGCAGCGTGCATTCATGCTTATAGTTGTGCTAATCACTCTTTCTGCCCTTTTCTAAACATAGATTACCATATACAGTAAAACCTGTCTTGAGTGACCTCTGCTAGGAGCAACCACCTGTCATTTACGACCACAATCATAATGCACGGATCGATTTTATTATATAAACACACTGTTGTGAGCGACCACCTGCAGAATGTGACCAGCAACCACGATTTATTGGCAAAATTTGCATGTTGACACTGCTATGAATGACCGCATCGCAAAAACAGAGATAAACACAACTGACCTTTATTTAATCCTTGGTAATCACGACCGCTTAAAAAGGAAAGACTGTAGGCTGGTGACCGCTTTTTTGTAAATTTTACAGATCATGCATGTAGTGTTATATGTTATAGATTGTAAACCAGACTAGAGTACATGCAGATTGTTCATTCAGAATTACCTCGGCTATTTCTGCAAGACTAAAGTATGATCCGTAGGATTTACCGCGAAGTTGTGAATGGCAGGTTGTTCTAAAATAACACTGCTATCGCGAAAATGAGACAAACACCACTGACCTTTATTTAATCCTTTGTAACAATGACTGTTTAAAACATAAAGATTATTCTGAACAAATAAAAAATTAGGCTGGTTAGCGGTTCCTGAAATTTTACAGGTATTGCATGTAGTGTCCTCTTTTTTAGAATGTAAACCAAACTAAAGTACATGTCACTAACTGCCATTGTAGTGCCTAAGTCAGTGTAGCAGTCACATTCATCATTTGTCTTTGGAGTTAATCCGTAATGCTTCGGGTTAATGATGTTATTACAACTGATCACTGATAACATTAACATCTAGCACCTTAATAACAATGGCAGAATCTCCAAAGAAAAAGAGACAAATTCTAACACTGGAGGAAAGAATGAATGTAATAGAAAGAAGTGAAAAAGGGGAGACCGCTTACAAAACAGCTACCAATTTAAACGTCGATAAAACTCAAATTCAGGGTGTTATAAACGACAATGAGTCAATTGGAAACTAATTCATATGTTAATACATGTATATGTAATCTTCAAAATATAAATGTGATTAATGTTTAATGATAGATATGTATCTTTATTGCTATATAAAATTATTTTCAGATAAATGCATGCAATATTTTAACAAGAACTATAAATAAAGAATGCAATATAAACAGTGCTGAATTTTGACCTTGAAAACTGGTCTTTTTGTACAAACCTGCAATGACAGACCACCTGTCATGAGAGACCGCTTTTTGTTGGCATAAGGGGCGGTCTCTCAAGACAGGTTTTACTGTATACTTGTGTATAAGTCAAGTCCAACTGCCAAAAAAAACTATAGACCCTGATCTGCCATTGCATATTGCACTGGTAATCAATGTCTATGTTGTTTGTTCTACTGATTATTCCTAACAAACTGCATAGACACAGATCTGCCCACACATTATGCAATGGCAGATCTGGGTCTGTGCAATTTGCAGTTGGATTGCCTTATAAGCAAGTATATATGGTATTGTTACAGCTCCAGTGCATATACACATTTAATGGTGATGTTTTTTAATATGAAGAAGTCTATTAATCATATGACATTCAGAACAACAATTCATATCACTTTTCTTGTCTCAGTTATCTTTAGATCCACATCCTGCAAAGGTGTCCCCACCATCCAAGTCTTACCTGAGGAATGGGTCAAACTCTAAAACATCTGTACACATATTACAGACCATCCCAATCATATCTTAAAATTAAAAGCCTTTAACAAGAGGGAGTTTTGCAACATTACCATATATACTTGCCTATAAGCCGATACCAACTGCAAACTGCATATACCCAGATCTGCCATCGCACAATGCGCTGGCAGATCTGGGTCAATGCAGTTTGTAAGGACTAAACAACATAGACCCTGATCTGCCAGTGCATTATGCGACGACAGATCAGGGTCTATGTTGTTTGCATTTGGACTGGGTTTATACATGAGTATATATGATAGTTATGAACACCAATATATGGACAGCATCACATAAACCATCACTTTTTCTACTAAAAGCTAAGGGATAAATATTTTTTAGTATTCAAGTGCTGCTTTCAAATGATATTACTTTCAAGGTTTAACAGACATCATCTTATTTAAACCTCATAATTTTCAAACTAAAAATGGGCCGTGAATTAAAAGATCTGGTATTTTATTTAACAACAGTCAAGACATTAAAATTATTCTCACCTGTTTTTCATCATGTCCACATTTATCAACAGCCCTGACCACTCTAGGATGAGAAAATCCCATTGAAACCAATTTATCAGCCACCATCTCTGCTTCCTTCGACAATGAGCTGTATGGGTTCATTTCAGCCATATTTAACATGTCACTGTCACTAGAACTACAGGGCATCTTCACTGTGGGGTTGTTCTTTGAAGGTGGTGGTGGAAGGGGGCTGTATCTGTTCCATGACTGAATAATATATCAAATAATATATGGCAAAATGTGAGCACAATCATGTAAATTTATGTAACAATATATAATCATTTTATACATATCCAGCTTGTCTGATGAATGTGACACACAAATATTACTTTATTTGTTAAAGTACAATGTACACCCAACAGTGTACAGTCTGGACCCAGATGATTCGGAACACTTCATTGTTTTCTACAATGGCCAAAATTTACCTCGGATGTGATGGTAAGGATATGTTAAATTTTCTGCAATGAAGATGCTTTAAAGCATTGTGTACTGAGAACATATATTATTAAGATCTAGTTGTGTTAAATGTCATAACAATGTTTTATGATTAAATTCATGAATTATTTATGTGAATGAAAGTATTAGCATCTACAGGAAATACAGCTTTGATATCAGAACTGCTGCATGACATGATGTCACTAGTAATATTATGATGCAGCTGATGTGAAATCTTAGGATGGTTTGCCATGTATGAGTAAATAACAGATATCTTAGTCATAAACTGTGATAACCAGTCTGCATAGGCCAGAAGAAAATGATATTCAGTGAATTTAACTGGAAGAAAATGGCTACAGCCTATGTGATATGAGCAGTAGTTCAGACCATCACATCTGAGGTGTTATTATACTCACAGAGAAAACAAAATATCCAAGGTCTTCTGAATGGATGCCAGATCAGTGGTCACATAATGTGCTGGCAGATCATGTTCCATGATGTTCTTTCTTACTACAATTTCAAGCAAATGGTGTAGACCTTGATCTGTCAGCACATTATGTGATAGCAGATCTGGGTCTATGATATTGTTCAGTTGAGTATTGAGTATGCTTTATACACAAGTCTGCACATGCTTTTATATTTGTTATAATTCTAAATTAAACTTTACTGAACATCAATTGTATGATTCCTGACAAATTATTTTGATGGTACAGATGGTAGTATGAGGTGACCTTGGACATGGAGTTAGACTGGCACTAGAATTTCCCAAGTAGTAGCCAAATTTTGCCATGAAAAAATTATATGTTCAATCATCTAATATACTGGAAAAAGGACTGCAATCTAGAATTTTCCATTCCAGATCTGACTCCTATACGACTTTACTCATTACCTATTATTGACAAGTATTTCCTTTCTGTTTTTTCTCTCTTTCACTTATTTTTTTTCTTTTCAATCTAAAAAAAGTTTAATCTATTGCTAAATTATGCATTTATGCATGTTTCTTTGTTAAGAAATTTAAACCCTTACAGCTTGTATACAACCTTGAAAATACATTACACTAGTAGACATAGACGACTTCAAGGTAGATATCTGCAGACAATAGCATAAGCCTCTAAATTTTCAACTTCTACATATGTCATTTTTACAGAATGGAAAAATTGGGGCCCAAGGGCTCCTACCAGGTCAAAAAGTGGGATCATTTAGAAAAATAAAAATGAGTTGCAAATATCCTGTTTCTTGTCCATTCAAGAAAATTCAGACACATAGAAATATCAGTCAGCCTTCCCTGCCATCAGCCTTACATACCAAGATTTGAATTCCTCATGCTTAAGAAATGATTTCCCTCTAGAATTTATTATGACCAGTTTCTCACTTGTACAGTACTATTTATTTACTAGAACTATTTCCACTGACAGTGGAACACATTCTTGTCTAGTGTTGACTTCCACCCTGTGAAGCATAAGTATTTTGATGTGAAATCAATGAGGAAACTTTATGATGAAGTACCACCAAAGAAAATCTTGGACTTTTTGAGGGAATGCGGTTCATAAAAAAAATCTGACCAAGTGTTTTAAAAATTTCACATTTTAACTTTATCTTTATTTTATATATCTGTACAGAATTTTAACATCTTTACCTTTTTTATTTTATATTGTTATTCTTCATGTTTACATTTTGTGGAAGGTTTATCTTCCTAAAGTTTGTGTGCACTTCTTCATTTTTTAATACATATTTTGAACTTTGCCTTTAGTTGGCACCATATAATCACTATTGTGCTGATGTGCCATACAATGCTATGACATACATACATACATGCATACTTACATACATACATACATATATACATACATACACACATGCATACATACATACATACATACTTACATACTCCTTAATCACTAGTACAGCTTTTTTCACTTTCATGATGACTTACTTGTAATTTTTTTATTTTCTTTAAAAAACAACATCAACAGTAAGAACCAATTATTATATAATTTTAATTAGTTTTCATTCACTTACTTTACTCCATGTTTCAAAAATTGTGGTAAGCTTCATTCACTTAGTACATTACATTTCAAACTGTGGTAAGCTTCATTCACTTAGTACATTACATTTCAAATTGTGGTAAGCTTCATTCAATTAGTACATTACATTTCAAATTGTGGTAAACTTCATTCACTTAGTACATTACATTTCAAACTGTGGTAAGCTTCATTCAATTAGTACATTACATTTCAAAATGTGGTAAGCTTCATTCACTTAGTACATTACATTTCAAATTGTAGTAAAGCTTCATTCAATTAGTACATTACATTTCAAATTGTGGTAAGCTTCATTCAAGTAGTACATTACATTTCAAATTGTGGTAAACTTTATTCACTTAGTACATTACATTTCAAACTGTGGTAAGCTTCATTCAATTAGTACATTACATTTCAAAATGTGGTAAGCTTCATTCACTTAGTACATTACATTTCAAATTGTAGTAAAGCTTCATTCAATTAGTACATTGCATTTCAAACTGTGGTAAGCTTCAGTCACTTAGTATATAATATTTCAAAATGTTGTAAGCCTCATTCACTTGGTACATTATATTTCAAACTGTCGTAAGCTTCAGTCACTTAGTATATAATATTTCAAAATGTGGTAAGCTTCATTCACTTAGTACATTACATTTCAAATTGTGGTAAGCTTCATTCAATTAGTACATTACATTTCAAACTGTGGTAAGCTTCATTCACTAGGTACATTACATTTCAAATTGTGGTAAGCTTCATTCACTTAGTACATTATATTTCAAACTGTGGTAAGCTTCATTCACTTAGTACATTACATTTCAAATTGTGGTAAGCTTCATTCGCTTAGTACATTACATTTCAAACTGTGGTAAGCTTCATTCACTTAGTACATTACATTTCAAACTGTGGTAAGCTTCATTCACTCAGTAAATTACATTTCAAATTGTGGTAAGCTTCATTCACTTAGTACATTACATTGCAAACTGTGTTTTACCAGAATCACTAAATATCACTTATCCCCGGATTTACAGTATTCAGAAATTTAAAAAAATTATGCATGAGAAAAATACCAACATTTGATGTACCAGAAAAGACAACTGCATCCTGGAATTATCCTTTTCTTGTCTTGCTCATTTGCTTTTAGCCTTCACCCATTAGCTAACTATTACTTCTTTTTAATTCTATTCTTTCTTTGAGGCTTTCTTCTTTCAAAACTAATAAATATCTTACTTAAGTGTTAAATTGGGCAATCCTACAAGTTGCTTGAATTAGATACCGAGTCCCTTGTATCATGGATTGAATGAAGTCATTTCAAAGTTTTTCTATTTTTATAATGGCGACCATAATTGATGGTGGATTGGCATCTTTTGTATAAATCTGAAAGCCCTTGATGCATAGATACTTTTTGTCAAATTTGGTCAAATTCTAAAAATAAATTTTTAAGAGAAATCATTTAAAGGTTTTTCTATTTTAGTAATGATGGCCATATTTGTTGGTGGCTTGACATCATCATACTTGCCATAACACGACATGTCACGCGAAAAACACGATTTTGGACTCCCAAACCCTGTGACACGATCGTGTTTCGAAAAACACGATTTTCAGCAATCTTAGCAACAACAAAAAATTTCCACCCCAAAAAGAAAAATAAATAAAAAAAACGTATATTTCTTGATCAGTATTATATATACCCGTAATATGTGGTATATATAAACAGTAAACAGTACTACTCAAAGCTCATGTAAAACTATCGTCGAGGCAGGTTTATACACCTGTTTTAGAGGCAATTAAAAGGTAAGGCGGTCAGAGATAAACAGCCACCTTTCAGAGATTTACTTAATTGGCTCACAATAGCTAGAGTGATGTGTCGTGTCAAATCCTTTTGAGCACTGCTGTGGGAGAGCCCATTAGGCTAATTTGCATAGGTAAAGTACATTAAGTGGAACAACCCAATTTAAAGTTTAGTACATCAAAGAGATGCGTGTTGAAAAACACAAACTGATTGCATTGAATGAGAATGTTGAAGCCATCTTTATTCAAGTTTGTGATCAGCGGCACCGTTTCTTTGAGAATGTTGATGCCATCTTTTTTAAAGTTTGTGATCAGCGGCAATGTTTCTTTGAAGTCGGATTTTTACTTCATATATAAAATGGAAAAGTGTACAAGTGTGATCGAAACGTAGTAGCGATTCAGGAAATATGGAGCCATCTCCGAAGCCATCAAAGCCCAGCAAAAAAAAATCCAGAACTCCTGGTTGATGGAGTTTGACTTTGTGAAGCACAGCATCAAGGGGGAACATTTTATTCTGTGCACATATTGCAACCACCATATCACCATACTGACATTAGTCATTCTGGAGTGTATGACATTCGTCGACACAGCAACATCACCGAGCATCGTGACACGGCAAAATTTAAATAGTTTGTTTAAACAGTCGTCGACACACAATGTAACAAGAGCTGAAGTACTTTTCTGCAATTTTCGTTGCTGAGCACAATCTGCCATTTTCAGTAACAGATCATTTTACAGACCAATGCAGGTGATATTATTTGACATTGCTAAGTCTACCATTTTTGTTGTTTGTAAATATATTAAATGCTTCAGAGAAAATCAGATGGTATTTTCTTTTATTCAGATTTGAATTTCCAGTCATTTGCTATAGGCTGATTTGAAAAGAAAGCTTATTCTCATTTGGATGACTTTTTTGGGGGGGAAGGGGTCACGCGCACTGACCCCCCTTGGGACCCCAAAACACACTTTTTGAGTCTCTAAAAAAAAACAACACTGTCTGGGAATATGGCATGTATGCATCATTTGTATAAATTTGAAAGCCTTTATTACTAGGAGTGTGATTTGTCAAATTTGGTCAAATTATGTTCAGCAGTTTTTTTGATGAAGTTGATTAAAGTTTTTTCTATTTATTTATTAATGGTGGCCATATATGATGGTAGTTCAACATCATTTGGACAAATCTAAAAGCCATTCATGCCTGGGTCCTTTCTTTCAAATTTGGTACAATTCTGCAAAATGATTTTTGAAAAGAAATCAAATAAAGGTTTTTCTATTAGTAATGGTGGCCATTTTTGATGGCAGATGGCATCATTTGCATAAACTTCAGAGCCATTTTTGCCTGGATGCTTTCTGTCAAATTTGGTCAAATTCTGTTGAGCTGTTTATAAAAAAAACTTCTATAAACATTTCTTCTATTTGTAGTAATGATGGGCATATTTGATGGCAGATTGGCATTATTTGTACAAATTTTAAAGCCTATATAATTAGGATGTGTTTTGTCAAATTGGTTAAATTATGTTTAGCAGTTTTTAGATGAAGCTGATTAAAGGATTTTCTGTTTTTAGTAATGGTGGCCATATTTGATGATGGATTAGCATTATTTTAAAAAATCTGAAAGCTCTTCATGCCAGGATGTTTTCAGATAAATTTGGTCACATTCTGTTGAGCAGTTTTTGAGAACTCATTTTTAGGGTTTAGACGGCAGATGGGCATCATTTGTAATCTTAAAAGACCTTTTTGCCTGAATGATTCCTGTCAGATCTGGTCAAATTCTGTTGAACAGGTTTTGTGAAGAAGGCATTTAAAGGTTTACTATTTTCAGTAATGGTAGGCATATCTGATGGTGGATCGATATAATTTGTATAAATTTGAAAGCCTCAAATCCCGGGATGCTCTTTGCCAAAGTTGGTCAAAATTGGTCCAGTGGTTAATGAGAAGTTTAAAATAGCAACTGTTAACAGAACCACTACTGACATGGGGCCATTACATAAACTCACTTGGCCTTATGGTCAGGTGAGCTAAAATCTAAAACAGATCATTTAAAAGCAAAACACATGAATACATCTAAGTGCAAAATATAAAACAAGAATCCCTCAATGGGACTGATTTGTACTGTCCAAAAAGAATTTCCAGTAATTCAAGACTGGACCATTTCTTCTTTTTAACTGCCGAGTGTTGAAACCATCTCTTATATTCTTGAGCGATAAGATTTTAAAATTAGCCACTGTACCAGCCATACTAGATGTAAGATCAGTACCATTTTCAGGCTGCACAAACTAGACACCATTAGAAGACTTTTCTTGAAAAATCTATGTTGATATAACTATCCATTCCAGAAAATTTGAGACAAGATTTTCAATATGTTCATTGTGGAAGCCATATTTGAGGTCTGATTGGCACCATTTTCATTCAGGACGAACTAGATATCATAATTAGTCTTCTGGTGAAAATCGCATGTCGGTTATGACTTTTCATTTAGAAGCAGTAGAAATAACAAGATTTTCAAGATAGCTTCCATGGTGGTCACACTGGATGTCAGATCAACACCATTTTCATTTAGTACCAAATAGACATCATAAGAAGTCTTCTGTTGATATGACTTTCCATTTAGAAGGAGTATCAATAACATTTTCAAGATGGCCACTGTGGTGCCCATATTGGATATCAGATTAGTAAAATTTTTATTTAAGACCAAGCAGACACCATAAGAAGTCTTCCAGTGAAAATCCCATGCTGATATGACTTTCTGTTCAGGAGGAGCAGCAAAAAGATTTTCAATACGGCTGCTGTGGTGGCCATATTGGATGTCAGACTGGCACCATTTTCATTTAGGGCCAACTAGACGTCATAAGAAGTCTTTCAGTGAAAACCCCATGTTGATATGACCATCCATTCAGATGAATTAGCAATAACAAGATTTTCAGGACAGTCACTGTGGTGGCCATATTGATGTGCAGGCAGAACCATTTTTATCTAGGACCAACTAGACATCAATAAGAAGTCTTCTGGTGAAAACCCCATGTCAAGATGACTTTCCATTGAGAAGAAGTAGTAATAACAAGATTTTCAAGATGGCTGCTGTGGTGGCCATATTGGATGTCTGAGCAACACCATTTCATTTAGGATCAATAGTTACTAAAGACCTTGGAATGAATGTGTGTGTTAACTTTCATGGCAATCCTCCAAGTAATTTAGGAGTAGCGATAACAAACTTGTGCTAATGGACAGATGAATATTGGATGTCAGACAACAGAAGACAAACAGGCCTTCCCATAAGCTCTTCTGGTCTATGACCAATAGAGCTGAAAAGGAAATTTATATCCTGTACATGCAGATAGGCATCCCTAGCCAACACAGTGGCTTAAACAAGTGCTTTCTTGCATATGAAAGAGTTAATGCCTGTTGCAAGTGAAATCAACTGACCAGTGGGAAAGCTTGTTATGTGACCAGTTAGATATTCAATACGGTGACTTCCATGAAGTAAACCACATGCCTAGACTTGAAAACAAACTGTGTGAAAGTTTAAATTACAGAAACTTGCATGTGATATGTGTTGCAGTCTATGGAGGCCACTATGATTATCCCAAACTATCTTCCTAGATAAATTTAATGAGCAATCTGACTGGATCAGTTTTTCTAAGCTGCATCTTAACAGACAGCAGAGTGGTAGCTACTGTTTTGTCTAGCTACATATACCAAGGGTCACGATTCATTTAAATCAAATAGATTTCCTTTTCTAAAACTCAACTAAAATAACATTTAAATAAGCATATATTTTTAAAAAATGTAAAATCATGCTAAAACTTGGCAAACTTGTGGTTTATACAAAGTTTATCATTGTACAGTAAAGATTGTTTATAACGTTTCACAGGGTACTGGGTTCTTTATAACCTTAGAACTGAGAAACATTATATCTAAATTCATTGTTTATTATTCAAAATGTTTATGTCCATGATGTTGGACATGCATGCAGTAAACAATTTATACTGTTATGATTACTGTCAGAAACATTTATTTGAACTCATATGTAATGGTAATTAAATTTTCAAACAACATACATTTGTATAAATACATCTTATCTCGAAAAAATGATAACGCAGTAAGTTTTACCATTTGCTGAAAGTGTCAATGTACATGTATGTGTACCAGCCAGTGAATCATAAAAATCACTTTTATGTGAAAATGTCATTGTTCAAGAACTTAATTTCTAGTAAATTAGTCCTTTATTTATTTAGATGGAAAGAAGTAAATTAGTTCCTTATTTATTTGGATGGAAACAAATTGTCAATATTCATCTATTTTTTTTTTTTAAATTGAGATTTTTTGTTGATATATTTTTCAATGACATGCAAATGCTCATAAATAATATCAGGTGTGTCACTCTGAGCATGAAGGTACAGTCTAATGTCCGCTACATGATCTAGAACATCACTCTCTCTCTAGATACAATGGCAGGCACCAAGTCATCATCATCCTTGTCACTTCCAGTAGCAGAAATGTCAGATGCTTCCTGGTGATCACTAATTTAACAAACAATACCTTCAACTGTTGGTATCAAAGATGTGACAATGTCACTATCAGAATTAACATAATCTAAGAATTCAACATCCTGGTTACAAGTCCCAAGTAGGCATCATGTGTCATTCACCATAGCAAGGGGAACATCATCATCATCATCATCATCACTATCACTGGTAATGACATATTTTTGCTCACTAAACCCTGCCTTAACAAAACAGTTTGCAACATAACCTGTGGAAACAGCACATCATGCACATTTCTTTTCATGTTTTAATTGCACTGACAAGCAACCTGTGATTCTATATTACCAATTATGAATAAGGTATGATTATCACGCCTTTGTTATTTAAACGACCGCCATTTTTTACATGGTATCAGCATGTCAGGTGATAACATTATAATTTAGCTAATTTTCTCTGACGGACCACACAAATCAAATGCTATAACCAATTATATGTTGTAAACGTTATAACAAAGCCTTTGGAATATACAGTAATTAAGAATTTGGCTGGGGAAATTAAACTGGTATGTTCTAACTGAGAAAACGTTTTATCCAAGAATGTAACAAACAATCTTTACTATATGTATGTAGCACTGCTGTTCTCTTGTCAAGTGTAATGGGAGTTGCAATTATTTCCCAAGCTAACTGACGAATCCCTAAACTCCACCCTACCACCAGCTGCCATTTAATTGTTGTTTATTTCAAATTCAAACAGGTCACAAGCCAATCTTGTCCATGGCAATGTGTAATCCATTACATAATGACATCCATTGTACTAAGCTTGTCTAAGCAGCTGTCTGCTGCCACAATAAAGCTGCAATGTTTAGCAAAAATGGGTTACAAAAAATGAAATGTTGCCATTTATTCTAAATGATTAGAAACTCAACCTTTCCCCCTATTCATCTGTTAGGTTTACTGAACAGCTGACAGCTATTATAACGTGCATGCTTTACCTCACTCAACTTGTGAATGTTTCATTTGCTGTACATTTACCCATATTATGACAGGATTCAGTGTCTTTCTTGAATATATATGACAATTTCAGTAAAACATTCATAAGAACGTCGTGATATTGTTTCCTACTGCTATGTATATGTACATAATGAACTACTCCATAATGGAACCAGACGTACTGGCTGATCATGCAAAGGGTATGATTTAGAAGGATCTACAATGACTAAGAAACTATGCAGTGGCTTACAAACTTTAAACAGTATTTCTTTAAAATAAAATGTTACTAATCAAAAGTTCTGTTAGCAAATATGATGTTCAGAGGTAAATAATGAAGTTTAAAGAAATTTCTGTCAGCATTATCAGTAAATCAATCTGATGTGTAATGTTGAGTAATGTGCACAATAACCAATTTTTATCAAATCAAACATACTTTAAGAAATGATTTAACACAAAATCCTATGAAACAAAACTCTTGAGCAGAGATGCTGAAATATATGATTTCATTGGAACAGGTAGTTCCAGCTTCACTGACATCCACATGCATGTTCATTTACACATTTATAGATTTTGTAAATGTTTACAAGCAGCACACTAAACTGTGCCATTTACATGTGTAAACATTGCAGCCTTATGCCGTAATGGTTAGACACCTGGGCAGCTTGTCTAAGAGGCTGTCTGCTGTCCTAATAGACACCCGGACAGCATGTCTAAGAGGCTGTCTGCTGTCCTAATAGACACCTGGGCAGCTTGTCTAAGAGGCTGTCTGCTGTCCTAATAGACACCTGGACAGCATGTCTAAGAGGCTGTCTGCTGTCCTAATAGACACCTGGACAGCATGTCTAAGAGGCTGTCTGCTGTCCTAATAGACACCTGGACAGCATGTCTAAGAGGCTGTCTGCTGTCCTAATAGACACCTGGACAGCATGTCTAAGAGGCTGACTGCTAATAAAGGTTCGACACCCAGACTGCTTGCCCAAGAGGATGTCTGCTGCTCCATTGGTCAGGTACATGGACAGTTTGCACTATATAACATATATTTTTAATAAATTCATCATTTTTCATCCAAATTGTGGAAATTTGTTAGTATCAATGGAAAATAGATCTTTAATAAAGTTATAAAACTTTTAAAAGATAACTGTGGTTTTAAAGTCAATGCTATGCTAATGAGTCTACATGGTTATTTCAGTTCTGGTTATTAGTTAATTCACAGATTTCTAAATCATAGCACACTTTTGCCTTAAAATGCTTCATGAGAGCTTTATTGTGTGGCAATCTATTCAGTGCTTATATTCCTTGAAATCGACAATATCTGCCCATAAAGGGACTAGTTGTATCTCCTTTTAAAAATGCATCTTACCTGCTGAGATGAAGGTCTATCAGGGGGAAACTGTGCCAGTGGTGGGGATTTCCCATGTGGGGACTGTACTGGAGACATATTGGCTGGTCTGTCAACAAAAGATTCAATCTGGTTAGAATTACTCCTCGTATCTCGAGAAAATTTATCTCTAGTTGAGAAACTACAAGATGCGCTTTTTGGATGAAGATCGACATATAAAGGATTGAGCACCCCTCCATTCACACTGTGTTGAGTCTGATTGGTTGGCAAACTCTGAGGCAAGATATCATACAGATTCTCGCTCCCATTTTTGTCTGTGGAATTTAAATTGCCATCCATAGACGCTACACTGTCTAATGACTCCAGACTATGACTACCAATAGGTGGCAGTTGGGAATGTTGAGAAACAAGTCCCCGTGACTTTGGAACTGGGGGAAGTTTGCTGATATCAAGGGGAGGGGAATCAGTTTCAAGTGAGAAAGGATTGTCACTTAAAGATTGATCATGTTTACTTGATAACTGTTTATATTCCATATTTACATAGATAGGATGCTTTTTCTTCTTTCTTGTCTTTGGTCTCGGCTTAATTGCACCCGGAGCAGGATGGTTTGTATGTAAAACTTTGTCACTTTCTGGATTACTGGGACCAGTTGTCTCAACAGATTCTGTCTGAGTGTTACTGCCTTTGCCTGAAGTTGAAGGGACAGAACTCTGTAAAACAGTCTTTAGTTCTTCCATGACATCAATCGTTTTAAGCATAACATTATCAAATGGATCGTCCTCCTTTTCAAACTGAGTAACATCAATATTACTTTTATTCTTCTGCTCTGAGGACTGTTCACTCTTCTGAGGATCAATACGTGTTGGCTGTAGAACATTATCCGACATATTCACAAGAAATGGATTATTAGAGACTGTATTAGCAGAAGAAATTCTGAATGGATTAGTTGATGATATACTGTTTGTAGGGGGATTACTGAATGGATTTGCTTTGCTCTTCGAAGAAAAAGAACTGTTTTTTTGATCATTGACATTATTTCTACTTCCATTCCTAGCTGGCAAATTTTCATAAACATTTTCTTCTTGAACATCTGATGCAGTATTCTTAGCAGTATTAGTAGCAATGTTTTCATAGTGATGTTCTGTCTCCCCCTCAGAATTGTTAGTTGCCTCCTCTTCCTCCCCCACCTCCTCCTCCTCATTCTGATGTTGTGCCTCTCTTTCTTGAGCCTGGCGTTCACGCTCCTGGGACCATCTTAACACTGCTTCTTCTACTTCAAAGGAATACTGAAAATACATATGAAAATGTACACTATCTACTTCTGCTACCTCAAAAAAATATAGGAAATATGCTGAAAAAAGACAAGAAAGCAGCATAGTCCTCTTCCAAAATTCCCTACTACGCATAATCCAAGCACAGCCAAAATCTTCGCTCCGCTCCACAGATAAACCACATCATATGAAAAATGTGCAAATCTATGTACATATTCTAATCAATTCAAGTGCAGTATAAATACCTTTCTTGGTGTAAGTAGAATTTTATGATATAAAGTATATACGAATGCGCACACAGATGGATTTCTATAATTTCTGCATCTTCTTTATTAAGTGCAGACAGGTCAATAGTGTTCATGTACATGCTCTGATGGGAAGTCTGGACAAAATCGTCGTAATACACTTGATCAACACTAGTGGTTTCCAAGATGCAAGTTCCACTTCCATCAAAAGCACAGATTAGTGACACCTGCAGATTGTATAAAAACCAGTTTTCTCCACATCAAAGGACACTCTACACAAGCATCCTTGCCTATGGATACATATCTTATTGGAAGTGATTATACAAGAAAGGTGGCAACAATATAAATTACATGAAACAGATCAGAATAACTTAGTCTTCATAAAGGAGGTCATAGTAAGTCATCAGAATCTATCTATTAAAACCAAATATTAACATGACAAAATGTGCTCCTAAGAAGCAAATTAACTTTTGTCCCCCATCTATTCATCTAATATGGTGAGGTCACAAAGTCTACAATAATGAAATATATGACCTTTAAGACAGAGCTATAAAGTTACTGAGCAGAAATGTAAAGTAAATAAGTTTCACTGCCATATTCAAAATGCATTAGAGGAAAAGTGTAGAAAATGGGTGGGCGAAAAAAACTGATCAGTGATCTAGACCTTGAAGATAAAACCTTGACCATGATACATAAGATGCATTCAAACTGAGAAGCATCAGTGTACCATTGGTTCATCCCTGCACCTCAAACAGCTTTTATGATATAAAGCAGAAACAAAAGAAACCTTAATATATTGATCTGTGACCTTGATCTTGAGGATATGACCTCAAATATGCAATGCAACACATCTTCTAGTGACAATATGTAAGTATACCAAGATTCATCCATTTATCTTCTAAAGCTTTTAAGTTACAAAGCAGATGGACAAATGTGAATGAAAACTAAAATACTAATATGTGACCTTGACCCTGAAGATATGACACCAAATGTGGCACATGACACACCTTTTAGTGATGTTATATAGCTATACGAAATTTCATCCCTTCATCTCAAATGGCTCTAAAGATAAAGAGTGTAAGGTAAAGTGCAATAGAAAAATTTAACATATACAATAACACCATGACATTGACCTTAAAAATATGACCCCCAATGCGATACACAACATATCTGCTAATGATGACATATATGTATACCAAGCTGTATCCCTTAATATCAAACAGCCCTAAAGTTACAGAGTGGAAAAGTAAGTGTAATGGAAAACATATAATACTGAGCTGTGACCTTGACCTTAAAGGTAGGACCCACTCACAATGTGGTACACAACACACCTTCTAGAGATGATATACAAGTAAATTATAGAGCAGAAGTGAAAGTCTGATGGAAAAAAGCAAAATATTGTGCCATGACTTAACCTTGAAGATATCACTCCCAATGTGGTACATTACACACCTTCTAGTGATGATGTACAAGTATACGAAATTTCATCCCTGAATCTCAAACAGCTTTAAAGTTTTGAGCAGATGGTAAGGTGTAATTGAAAGGTAAAACTTTGAGCTATGACCTTGACCTTGAAGAAGCATCCCCCAATGTGTTGTTTTAGTGATGATGTATAAGTATACTAAGCTTCATCCTTTTAATCTCAAATTGTTTGAAAATTATAGAGTGGAAGGGAAAGTATGCTGAAAATGTAAAATATTAAGCCATGACTTTGACATTGAAAATAGAACCCCCATTGTGGTATGTGACACACCTTCTAGTGATGATGTATAAATATACCTAGTTTTAGCCTTTATTCTCAGATGGCTTTAAAGTTATGAAGTGGAAGGAAAAGTATAATGGAAAACGTAAAATTCTAAACTGTGACCTTGACCTTGAAGATAGCATCCTTAATGTGATACATGACACAGTGTATACCTTGATCTCAAACAGCCTTAAAATTACGGAGTCAAATGTAAAACATTGAGCTGTGACCCTGACTGTGAAGATAGGATACCCAATGTGGTACTTGGCACACCTTCCATAGAGATGGTCAGATTTCTATCCCGACTGATAAGCTGGTCTCTTTGCTTCATGTACGGTGGGTATTTTAACTCATCAGGAAAGACTTTCCTGTTTTTTTTTATGGTGCCATAAGCATATTTACCATGTCTCAATAAACTTCATATCAATCAGATGATGTAACAAAGTTGTCAAAGCATACATGGTAATATTTTCCTCTTAATAGTTTTGTCAGTCTTTTGACAATTCTATAGCCCAGACCCTGCTAGCTAAAATTGACTTGATTTGCATCTTCCCCTGATAAAACTCATATTGGTGACAGAATCAAGTGTTGACTCTGCTGAGTAGCTGCCTTGCATGATTGATGTAAACAAACATGCAGAAGTGTGAATATGCAAATAGGCACTTACCGTCTATACTTGCTTAAAAGTCCAGTCCAACTGCAAACAACATAAACCCAGATCTGCCATCGCATAATGTGCCAGCAGATCAGGGTCTATGTTGTTTGTTCTATTTATTAGTCCTAACAAACTGTATAGACCCAGATCTGCCAGCACATTATGCAATGGCAGATCTGGGTCTGTACAGTTTGCAGTTGGAGCCAACTTAAAAGTGAGTATATAAGGTACATAAAGTAGACAGTCTACATCAGTACAGTATAGTCAATCAAAGGCATGTTTTCACTCATGCAGTAATAGCAGCTCATTTGCTCAACAGTGCATAGATGTTAAACTAGAACAGCTGCATTTGATCTGGGTCTGTACAGTTTGCAGTTGGAGCCAACTTAAAAGTGAGTATATAAGGTACATAAAGTTGACAGTCTACATCAGTACAGTATAGTCAATCAAAGGCATGTTTTCACTCATGCAGTAATAGCAGCTCATTTGCTCAACAGTGCATAGATGTTAAACTAGAACAGCTGCATTTTGAGCATTTTTACCGCCATTCCTCTCTTACTTTTCTTATCTTTCATACTTATTAGAAAGATTTCTCTTCAGAGTTTTTCTATGTCAAGAAAATAATAAGTGGTCCAAGTGGGCCTGAGATCGCTCACCTGGACGACATCTACCTAACAGCCAGATGCAAGAACAGCTGGCCCAAAAATCTGGGTTAGTAGGATGTTTTCTGCTGACATTTCTCCAATGCTGTTGATTGCATATGTTTTATAAACAAGTGTTTCATGGTTTCTCTAGTTTTTTTTATCTTCATCCATATATGATGGCACATCAGCATTTTCTGTCCAAGTCTGAAAGGACCCTATGCCAGCATGCTTTGTGTCAAAGTTGGTCAAATTCTGTTCATTTTTATAATGTTGTGTAAATGCTTTTCTACTTTTAGTAACAGCAGCCATATTTGATGGCTGACTGATTAAATCTGAAAGGCATTCAAGCTAGGACATTTTCTGTCAATTTGGTAAAATTCTGCCAAGTGCTTATTTAGAAAGTTATTAAAGGTTTTTCTATTTTTAGTAACAGCAGCCATATTTGATGGCAGATTGGCATCATTTGTAAAACTTTAAATCCCTACATGCCGGAATGCTTTCTGTAAAATTGGGTCAAATTCTGATGAATGGTATCTGAGGAGTTGTTTAAGGTTTATGTGCCCCTTTTGGTCATAAAACCATGTATTTTGGCCGTATGACTTCCAATAAGCAGAACATAAATTATACATTGTATTTAATTCTAACTGATAAGAGTACCTAGATTACATTATCGTAATTACAAATAGGCCAAAATATTTGATCAACTGCCACTGAACAAGCAATTTAATTTTTGTTTAAGTTCTCTAAACTTCACCAAAAATCAACAAATGCCAAAAGATTCACATTCAGTTTTGAATTAATCCCTTAAACATGTAGTTGTAAAGTTGAATTTACTCACCTGTAACATCAGTAACCACTATGGTTTGAATAAGTGAACACAGTGGTGTGAAGACACCTGCGCATGTGCTCGCATGTACAGTTATAGGGTTGTTTCAAAACAGCTTTGAAATGTTTAGGACTTTGTAATTTTTTGTTAAGTTTTAGAAACTAAAAATATATTGAATTGCCTGTAAGTGCAGATCACAATTTTTGGACCAGTTGTCAGTGTATGTATGCATGTTCAGTCAAACCTGTCAATAGTGGCCACCATGAGGAAAAACCAAACTAGCCTCTGTATACAGGTGACCTCTATATGCAGGTTCATCTTTCAAACTTGGTTTTTGAACAAAAACCATGCACTGAATATCATTTCTGTTTGGCCAACTTGTATAATTAACACATGAACTGAAATTTCGCCTGCCTTTGCAGACAAGTTTTGTCAATATAGAATGATTCCAAAAACTAATGAAATGGGACAAATTCATATCTCTCCACACAGATGAACTTTTTCATCAGATATAGCTTCAATTAACAGCTGAAATTTTAAAAAAAATTTAAACAATACTTGTCACACTGTTCCAACTAGCAACTCTCATTTCTGCTCCAACTATACAACTACTTTTCCCACCATCTAGCTAATGAATTGCTTCAACCCTCTCCCTCTAAAGAAAAAAAATTGCCTTGCTTACGATTTGACATACTGACACCTCAACAGTATGACTGGAATACAGTGAGTACAAGTGAGATAAGAACGGCTTACACATCGATTCACATGCTATTCCATTATCTAAATAATACCTTCCCCATCAAACAAAAGTTAAATTTGCATTCATAGAGCAGTCACTGTCAATATGCTGGCCACTGTCCATGGAATGCAGGTAACCATTATATGCATGACTTTTATATAGGAAATTTGCCGGGGAGGAGGATCAGAATGGCCATTGTGACCAGGTGACCGCTATATAAAAGTGACCGTTAGGACAGGTATGACTGTATGTTGGTAAGTAGGTAGGTATATATGGTTGCATACATGCATGTATGGATGTTTTCTTCCACCTATGCTTTTGTATTTTAAGTTTGTGTCTGCTTTGGACTTTACTGTTTGAAAGCATTATCTGTCTGTTAGTTATGAAGCAGTGGCCTTCATCAATAGTTTCATGTTGGCAAGACTGTATTCCTTTCCAGGTTGGCAAGACTGTATTCCTTTCCATGTTGGCAAGAAGTATTACAGGATATTTTCAATGAAGTTTGTCATGACTATCGTGATTTGCTGGGAAATCGATGGAGTCATCATTCAGGTAAAAGTACCGGAGCAGTGTTTAAAAATCTTCTGCATGGCAGTATAGCTTTAATACTTTGGTTTGAAAAAGGACCTCCTCATTTGACCAATTAAAGTACAGATAGGTATCTATATGATACCCGTAAGAATCTACATGCTAGGAAAAGCTGACATCCCAGACAAACTTATATCTGTCCAGTTCAAATTGTAAGTTTCATAATCCTCCTGTTCTTGAGCTGCAACTTTGTTTCATTTACAACATTTCCAATAGTGAAACTGGAAAATACAAATGGAAATACTCTAGTTGTATTGCAAATTATGTGATGGTTCAGACTGTTAAAAACAAGGACCAGTATTAATATCTTGCATATCTGCTGACCAATTTGGTTGTTCATCATCTGTGTCACTCAAGTCTGAGGCTATTTCAATCGCTGAGGACAAAATGCCAGATCCATCATTAGAAATGATATCAATATCACTTAAATCAAGTCTTTCATCAAAACTGAACCTAGAAAAAAACATTTTTGCTTCCAAATAAATCACTGTGACTGACAGAATAAGATGAAGTTGCCATAATGAAATCAGGGAATTCAATTTTTTCACTTCCAGTATTGTTTGTTGGTACAATTTTATCAAAACTTTGCATATTAACAAGAATTGAAGAACTAAACACCAGTATTCTTCATTTTGTCAATTTATTTAATATGTCCCAAATTTATGAATGATTTTGTATTTTACACAGCTTAAAATGCCATTATTTACAGCAATATGCAGTAGGAGACCTGCAATATTTGTTGCACTTTCTAAAAATGTGCATTTAAACAGCAAACGAGACATGTCATTATGGAACGATGCTCATAATTTAAATTTGAAGATCATATGAAGAAAATTTTACAGTGATACATAACTTACAAATGTTCAAAATGCCATAATTCTTTCACCAATTTTAGGGTACTACCCTCAATCAACACCAAAAGTTTGGATGTGACTTGCAAAAACCCCTCATCATACAATACTTCTTTTGCCAATTTGGGGTGCTATCCTCATTCAACAGCTCCAGTTTGGATGCGGCTTGGAAAATTCCCTCTAAGTATAATTGGCTGGTCAAATTTAGATTTACATCACCTAATAGTAAGAAACATGTCATTAAAACTAGATACCGTGAAATGCATAGAAATGTGCAGCTGGGTGCAAAGGTAAAGGTGTATCAAAGAATACCTGGGGACCAAAGGGTTAATATGTTTAGTGACAAATCCTATTAATTTGTCTCAAATCAATACATGGAATAATACTTATGTAAAGGATATTTTATTGGATGTTAACTTACATCTGGATCTTTGGGGCGAATGGAATAGTTGTATTCAAGTTCGGGCGGCAGCAAAATCTGAAAAGATAAGGAAACAATTGTCAGAAACAAAATCAATATTAAATTTTTGCATAAAAAACACATCCTGCAATAAAAATTCTCAGAAAACATCTGGGCTGTCACAACTCTATTAGCATTAGGCCATTGGTGCACAAAAAGTAAAGTCACTGTGTCTAACTCATAATTGATAATAATCCCCAGGATACCCTGAACAAAAAAACCCACACTGCCTAAAGCTGGTTATACACTCCAGTGTTGATCTTATTCAAACAGTTCCCATAAAATAACACCATAACACTATTAACTAAACCAGCATTCTCTGACGGATTTTGAAGCTTAAGTACAGGACCACAATTCTCGTAAAAATGTAGAAGATCAAACCTTGAAAAATAGAAGTCAAGTTCCATTTATGACTTGGGACAAGATTTATACAGGGATTCATATTTTACTCTCTGCAGATATGTAAATGAGGCCCCCATTCACTGCATTAGCATGTGGCCCCGATATAAAAGTACTACCAAGGGAATAGTGCAGGACTTACATCTAGGGGTTATTTACCTTTATTACCTATATATGAAAGAGATTTCTGAAGGTAAAATTTGGTATCTTGAAAGAGGGGATAGTTTTTTGTTTCTCATTCTGAATTTTTTTTTTTAAGTCACTTTAAACTGGACAATGAGAAAGTCAACTCCATTCTGTACAGTTTGATATACCTTTGAACAATTTGTAATGAAAATAAATCTACAGCATGCAATCAAACAGCATCAAAATTATCCGTATACTGGAGTTATTTCTTTTTAAAATGTGAAAAAAGGATAAAGTGAAAAAGTATTCATGTAAAAATAACATCATCACATTTTTAAGTCTGTAGAATATATCAGCAAACCATCTGTACTCACTTTTAATCCAAGTCCAACTGCAAACAACACAGACCCTGATCTGCCATCACATAATGTGCCAGTCGATCAAGGTCTATTTTGTTTGTTCTACTGATTACTCCTAACAAACTACATAGACCCAGATCTGCCAGTGCATTATGTGATGGGTTTGCAATTGGACTTGACTTATAAGCAAGTATATGTGGTAAGTTTCATTCCTCTATCATATACAAAAAGAGACATTTGATTTTCAAAAAGGTATAAGCAAAATTTTCAATCCACTCAAAGGTTTCACTTTCATTACAATTTTTCATTTTAAATGGCAGACAAAGGGAAAATAAATTACATTCAGTTTATTTTTATATCTTTTACAAATACAAAGATACTTGTGCAATCTTTGCAAATAAGAGGCAGTGTGGTGTACAACTTAGGTACTGTAAGGTAATGTGTCAAGTGCATGCATGCCGCTGTGGCACGATGCAGATATTTTAATGTGGCAGAAAAGGGAGGCATATCCCAGTGCACATTCTAGTCCCAGCTTCAGGTGAACAGTGCAGATGCTAATCTGCCAGAACAATATGTGACAAAAGATCTGGGTCTACATTATTTACAGCTGACTAAACAATATATATCAATAAAAATGATAAATTAAAGAGAATTTCAAGTATAAATGTTTAAAGGCCATACCCACTATATGAAAGCTGGATTATAGTGTTAGGTCTCATTTTCACATGGTCTGCTATTGAGTTCACATAGCTTTATACACTCAGATTTGTTACTTCAAGAAATATAGATTAACAGGTGCAGTCTGAGAAATATCTAGGCGATTCACACGACTTGCAAATTGCAGTAAGATTGGTCTGTGGTACACATGATTACCAAAAAGCAGTTAATTAACTGAGAGTAGTTGATATGAAAAATTAGCATACAATACCATAACATGATCACATTAACTAACAACATACTTTTCACACCTCATTTTATTTACACAATAATTAAACACCTATCGAGCCAACCATCCTCAGGTGAAGAAAAAAAAGAGGTCTACCTGCAAACTTTTCCCCCTACTGGTCAGTTACCTATCTTGGCCTCGAACTAATGTATGTCTATAAACATTCATCACAAGCAGATGTCTACTTAATTATATTGGGGTTTCTGATACCTGTACCAACCTTTTTGGGAGGATTGAACTTTGGTCCAATTCTGAATGGAATTCCATCTAGATAGGAGATGCTAGAGCCAAGAGCTGGAAATAGATGACATATTATTGGAAAGATTAGTTTATTGTAAGACATTACTTTACCACAGGTACATTTTTCTTTATTTATTCTTTGTTTTAATCTGTTCTTGTCTCAAAAGCTGTGGTTATTACTTTTTCTTTGCAAATTCTACTATTTCAAATGAACACATGAATATTACATGACACTCTCTACATGGCATTTAAGCTATTTCTGAAGAAAACATACTGAAAAATTCTTTTACTTCTATTACTGACTACAAACAATCAAAGAATCAGCTGAGGAAAGAGACACTGCTGTAATCATGCATCATTGTACTTGACATTGTATTAAAGAAAACTACCATATTTACTTGCATACGAGTCAGATCCAACTGCAAACTACTGACCCAGATCTGCTGTCACATAATGCTCTGGCATATCTGGATCTCTGCAGTTTGGTGGGACTAATCACTAGAACAAACAACATAGATCTTGATCTGCAGACACATTATGCTATAGCAATTCTGGGTCTATGCTGTTTGCAGTTGGACCCTTCTCGTACATGAGTATATATGGTACATGTTTTATGTTGCAATCATGTTTATCTAGAGACAAAACTCTTCATGAGAATTATATTGGTAAAAAATTACTGCTAGCATTTACATAGATAATGGCAGAGTGACTGAATCATACATAATACAAGAACAAGATGCAACTTGAAGCGATTACTTTCAAAGAGGTTCTCTCAAGTATATATTTTAATTTGCTTCCCTGCAGCACTATATATTCTGATGAAATAAAAATTTTGAACTGATTATTTAAAAATACTTCAATAGACTCAATAAAATGTTGTAAATCTCTTGATCTTCAATAGTTTTGTGATTTCTTTTTTCTAACTTTTGGATGCAAGATTAACTGAAGTACAAGATTAACCAAACAGTATACATAACAGCCCAGAATGATCAAGGTCAAATCAGGAGATTTTACAAAATGTGATCAGGAGATTTCACTTCAAACCAGGTTTTATTGACCTGAGTTTTAGTACTAAAAAGGACAAAAACAGAAATAATTAAATGAATTTCAACATATATATTTATTTAAATATGATTAGGTAGCAAAAAATCAAACAAGTACAAAATTCAAGAGCATAAATGAAATCACAACTGTCTGTGCACACTGAAATATTTTTTTTCACCTTGTAACATTTATTTTAACAGACAATTCACTGCATTAGGAATGCAAATGGTTCTCCAGAGCAAACTGCATTGCCTGCAGAACACATTATCATGAATGACATAGTTTTCTGCTTGCACTGGCATGGTAGGAACTAGCATATTAACTACCAACTGTAGATATATAGTAATTATATATCAACCTTGCAGCGGAATACATCAACTGATGTTTTGGATATGTGACTTTCAAAACTGTTATTACAGGACTTTAACATAATTGTCATTGTTGATTATACCGCCCCTGATGCCTACCATATATACTCACTTATAAGTACAATCCAACTGCAAGCTGCAAAGATCCAGATCTGCCCTACCATAATACGCTGGTAGATCTTGGTCTATGCAGTTTGTTAGGAGTAATCAGTAAAACAAACAACACAGATCCTGATCTGCTGGCACATTATGCAATTACAGATCACGGTCTATGTTGTTTGCAGTTGGACTCAACTTATAAGTGAGTATATATGGTATGTCTCGCCATTAACATGTGAGACCAAAAAAAATATTAAAATGTGCATTGCCTGATTGCAAATTATATTCTGATTTAGTCTGACATATGTATTACCGGTTAAAGTTTCTGTACGGTCCTTAACAACATTACACCTTTTTAGTTTAGGCTCTATATAAAGTTGCCCTGGAAACCAGTTGATGAAAGCACAATGGTTGAGGAGTAGGCAATACCAACATCCCCCAGTTACAATACCATACTATATTCAATTTATTAAACCTTAGGCAAGGGTACCCCAAAATTTTGAGTTCTTATAGCATGTTGACCACTACTTACGAAGTAGCTTCTTATCACTCTACATTCCTGTAAGTTCTTAAGTATTCAATGAGGTATCATATCAAAGAAGTAGCTTGCTCCTGCCATTGTTTGGAATTGTCACATCACTAAGGCACTCTGAATGAATTTCTTTCCTATGCTATACTGAAGCATGCAATCATCAGGTTGATCATATTGTACTAATAACAAAAACAGCATAGTGAGTTGAACAACTAGTATGGACACGGATGGTGTCAAACCCAGAAATTTAATCTAGTTTTTTTCCCTCTGAAAATGGAAGTTTTTTAAACGCTGAAGAGTGAGAAGGAAGGCATTGCTGATATCAGGAAAACCCTCCTCCTGCTTGGGAAGTTCCCATGCATGCAGAGAATGAAAGAAGGAAGAATTTTTCCAGTTACAAATACATGTAAGTTGTGAGCCCATAGCTGAGGTACAAATGTAACTGGTCTCAGGACCTTACTCCTACTTGGCATTAATTTTGTATACTTACAAGAACTCCTATAAATTGTGTTATCAGCCATTTTTCATGACTCTGAAAAGGAGATTAATATAAATTCAGATATAACAATACAGATGAAAAATATGGAAAAATAGAAATATTCACTTTCTATAACCTTGTAAAGACAGTGTATATGAGACATATGCTGTATCAAAACTTAACATTAGATAAGAATTAGGAATTCATTGTCTTGCAGGTTATAAATGTTCCTCATCATACCCTTGACCTTTTACCCCACTCTTACTTACATCTTTACAGGCTCCTTATTAACTTGTCTGCAAGTAAAAAAGCCACCAGTGCAAACAGGAAAAGAACTACAGCTCTCCCCCATTATAATGCGATACTTGCAGTCCATAAATGCAGACTGCATTATGTACCAACTGCCGTATAGCGAGAATAATAGAAAATTATATGAATGCATGTAAGTGTGTGTTGGGAGGGGTAAACAAAACACCAGTCAAATGTATAGTAATAATGTTAGTTAATGTAAATTACTTTTTCTTTCTTCGCTTCATGGCATTTTATATTTAATTTTGTCCAATAATAATGTTTTAAAAATGAACTATAGATATAATACTAAGCTTCATGTTGTTTTCTTTCAACCCATATTATCATACATTTGATAGATCAGATCATAGTGACATTAAAACAATGAAGTAACACCTGCCTGTAATAAATATACTTGCCAATCCTCATTTCTAATCTACAGCTGCATGTCATCAAATTTAAAGATATTTAAATTGATTAAAAATCTCAGTCACTTGCGCAAAAAATTAAATTCCGCTTGCACTTGAAACCAATGCATCCTGACGTTAAGAATGTGACTTTTTTAATAAAGAACTCAAAATCACATATTTACCACTTTTAAACACATTTTGCAATTAAATAAATGAACATCTATAAAAAAAAAAGTGCAATGAGTAAAGTCAAGTAATTTTTGTCAATTAAATATCTTGTCTTCAGTGAAATAATTCTTTGAACAAAAGGCTGTGTCTTGGAGGTCATATTCTTTGGCGAAAGAACAGCTTTAATTTTTTCATTGTGGCTTACAATGCCTTTGGTGACTGGGTGGATGGGGCAATTATCAATTAACAGAATCCCTTTCTCTTCTAGTTCTTTACTTCTTAAATCTTGCCTCACTTGCAGTATGAATTTCTTCAAAAACCAATTTTCAAATGGTATGCCTGTCATCCATGTGGTTTTTGCTATAATCATGCAAAAACAGCTGTTTTAATGTTTATGTGATGGAAGGAGCATGGAGATTTATATCTTCTAATAGCCAGAGGTCGTAGTTTGTGGTTTCCCCCATCTTCTTTGTGCATGCAAGGATTGTTATTCTCTTTCATTTGTTTAAATACCTGTTTCTTCTGCTCATCAGTATGCATGGCAATGGTTTTCTCTGGCAAGAGTTTATAGCACAGTCCAGTTTCGTCGCAATTATAGATCTGCTCTTCACAATATCCTCTTGGATAATCTGCCTCAGTTTATGTGGATATGCCTCTGCAGAAGCACTGTTAGCTGACCGTATTGCTCCACATGTTGTTTAAGTGCTTTTTGCATGATGAGATTGGAAGTGATATAACCAACTGGTGCTGGTTTTAAAACCTGAATCTTTACCTTTCTACTCTAGATCAAACTTCTCTGCCTGAGCCTTTAGTATTGTCCCTGAAATGGGCACCCTCTGCAAGCTTTCCTGAACAAATCAAGTGTACAGAGCACTATCCAGATCTGTATCCTTTGTTAATCTAGCTTTTTTGCCCTTTAGTCCAACATTTTCATTTAAATCAGTCAGAATAGTTTTTCTTCCATCTTAATTCCAACCCCACAAAGTTGACTCAGGCACACCTATGCCCTTAGCAACTTGACATTGTATTTTGACAGATTTAAGTCACTTTAAAACATCAAAATTATGTTTCAAACAATAAGTGTTTCTTTTCTTGGTCATCTCCATTGAGGGATTAAATGTCTCAATTCACTATTTATCCAAATGATTTAAGTGTACAGTGTTCTGTCTTAATTCCCGTGTAAATATAGATAATACTGAATTCACTCTTAAATGTAACTGATTTCACAACAAAGTGACACTTAATTGTTTTAATGGACCTTATCTGTAGCTACATCTAACAAAAGAGCATCTTTCAGTTGCTGCCACTTTCTGGAGATTGGTGATTGGATAATTGTACGTTATTCTTTCACAAACTCATTGCTAAGTTACAGGATTCTTCATTCAAGGAAATAGGACAGGGAGGTTTTGCGCCAAGCACCCTGCTATTTTTCGAACTTCTTCTACTGCATTATATCTTAATATGAAACACCGATGGCGATAATGATGAAAATTAAGAACTTGTTAGTTCCTGGATGATAGTTCATCTTTACCTGTGATCTCTTTGCACCGCATATCTCTGCAACAGCAAATTTCCAAATATACGTGTTGATTTCGACTAAAAGTGGCAGAAGGTATATTAAACGATGACATACATGCTAAATAAATGCCATTGATTACTCATCATCAGCACCCGATTTCTCGTGAATAAGCCATTTTAGTATGACGTATATTTTGGGGAAATTACTCTCAGAGACCGGTTTGCCACACCTCACAGTGGGTTACCCCCCTTTTATTCCCTTTGTTCTGGCATTATAGTTTAATTGAATAAAAGTATGTTTTCGTATGAGTAACTATTGATCATTCGGAAATTTCTCTTCTTTCATAAGTGTAATGCCAGAAGCGGCCCTTAATAGGACAATAAAAGTATGTCTTGTAGGATATATTCTGAAGAAAAAACAAACATTCATAAACGCAGCGAAAGGAACCAGAACAAAATTAAAGTCAAACCATTTAACATCTATATGTTTCATATTTAGTATTAGCCTCGTTTTCATTACAATTAAAGTCTTAATTTGTGCAAACTCTACGGCACGCATAGAAGTGTAAGTCGTGGTACCCACTTTAAGGTAGTGCTTATTTAATATATTTCACACAGCGTTCCTCTCTCACTCTCTCATATATATATATATATATATATATATATATATATATATATATATATATATATATAGATTGTTACGACTCTGTGGTCTAGAAAAATGTAACAGAAAGAAAGTGAAACCAACAAATCAAGTAAAAATCAACAAGCAATTTATTTCTAGATAATTAAGATGAAAAATCAAAAAGACACTTACAGTAATGTGTGTTAAAATCCAAATAATCCAATAAGAATTAGTGTTCTAATCACAAGTCCTAATATAGACTGTTCCGAATTCACGGCTGTATCCTTGAATGTTATGATGTGCCAATGGTCTTCAAAGTCCTGATGTACTAGTAGTCTTTAATGTGCTGATGTCAAAATGAAGTACTCCAAAATATCTCTGAATAGGTTCACATAAATTCAAAAATCATCAATTAAAAATCCAAAATCCAAAAGTCTATGAGCACTGTTACAATCCAATGAATATTTAAAATAATTCCTCTCTCAGAATTTGGAATGACTTACCACAACAGTAATAGCTCTTTACAAGACTGATAGTAATGTCGAAACTGAAAAACTGTCCACTAAACAAAGTATATAATAAGATTGGTCACATGACAGAATGTTCTAGAATATGTGTCATCTTAATGGAATGTTACTTGCATGGACATGACTTTTTACACATAACTCTAATGATTTTCCAGTTTTATCTGTAAAAAAAATCAACCTTGACCTCAAAAATATTGTTTATCAAAATTATGCTTGAACTTAAATTTGAAGTAAACAACCTAATTCAAGGACACGAGTTAAAACATGTTTTTTCCTGATAAACAACATTAAGATTTAAGAAAATATTAAAGTCAATAAACATTTATAATTTCCAAAAAATATCTATAATATTATATAAACATCATACATAACTATATATATATATATCACAAACTTTGATAACGGACCAATACAAAACAGTTTCCCAACGTTTCGAGCTAAACAAGCTCTTCGTCAGGGGATAATACAATTTGCATCCACAAAACAAACATTATACTCAAAAGCCAAGAAGAATTCTTGACTCCTACATGTTTCAATGACGGGGAAATAAACCAACAAAGTATAAACAATAGAAGAAAGAATACACAATTGAAAAATGGTCTAAAACGGGTAAACTACATATGCTATGCTGCCATCAGCTCAACAAACTTATGTGTGTGTGTGTGTGTGTGTGTGTATATATATATATATATATATATATATATATATATATATATATATATATATATATATATATATATATATATATATATATAAACAAAAACCAGCAAAAAAAATTAACCTCACGCAAATAAAATCATCATCTGTTTACAGCCGCCACATTTTCAATTTAATAATTAATGTTTGCTCATTAATTACTCACTCACCTATAATTACTACTATTTTTTGTTTTGTTTTGTGTTTTTGTTTTTGTATTTTTTGTTCTTCCAGGTATTATTATTGCTATGGTCATTACTCGCCCCACGATAACAATGAAATATCCGGGATGTAATCTGCGGTTACACCAATTTACATAAAATAACAGACGGCGATATGGCTCATCCCTTTTTAGGTCAAGACCAATTAATTTACAGCATCAGCAGTCGAGTTGAAGCCAACTTGACGACACATCAGACATTTTCAAGCTGTAATTCCCATATAAATAGTTATGTAAACTTTTGTAATGTCAACGCTTTTTGTGTTTATTGTTTGTCTTGTCTCTGTTTTGTGTTTGCCTTTGAAAAGGACTCAAAGAGAATCGAAAGCGCTTCGTTTTCAGTTTATTGCGTTTATTTTAATCAATCCCTGACACACGCGATCCCTTGCTGGATCCAGTGCACTTGCAAGGACTTGTATTCGCCATATGATTTGTACTCTTTATATATATATATATATATATATATATATATATATATATATATATATATATATATATATATACAAATGTTTGAATTTATTTGGAATGGTTTACCTTTCGAAAGTATTAATGCAATTCTTATTTTTACATTTTTCGAACGTTACCTTTAGTCTACCTTTCATTACCTTTATATCCACTATTGTGCGTATGTGCCGTAAAATGATCTTACATATATACATCTTTTACAAAGTCATAGAGTTTCCCTCCTGGCGCACCGTCAAAAGCAGCGGAAGCCCGCTAGTGATAATTTTAGACATTATTAAAAAATATGGTGAATATTCGCAATAATTTTGAAAATATTCGCGACAATTTAGCAAATAAACTTTTGCGAGTATTCGCAAAATCATCAAGCAATAATATTACGAATATTTGTAATAATGTTGCAAACATCCGCAATAAGTTTGCAAAATTTAGCAAATCTTTTTGGGATAGTTTTTGCCATGTAGGCAGATAAGTTTGTATTTATTTATTTATGAATGTATCCCTCTTTGAAAATTTGAGGCTTTCTGTCTGTGTGAATGTATGTATGTCTGTTTGTATGGATGTATATATGGTATTCTGCCTATCTATGTGTATATATATATATATATATATATATATATATATATATATATATATATATATATATATATATATATATATATATATGTATCATGTGATTAGGTGAGGTTTCCATTGTCATCCTATTTCACCTAACCATTAAACTGACAACATACATACATACATACATACATACATACATACATACATACATACATACATACATACATACATACATACATACATACATACATACATACATGCATGCATGCATGCATGCATACATACATACATACATACATACATACATACATACATACATACATACATACATACATACATACATACATACATACATACATACATACATACATACATACATACATACTATGAAAAAGAATTGCTAATACTCCCAATAATATTGCGAAAATGTGCAAATTTATTGCGAATATTCTTTTTATTGCGAATATTTTTGTTTTTCTTATTGACTCAGATTTATACTAATGGGTTTCTGTATCATCGATTCCACATTAAAAAAAGACTTTTGTTTCACGGGGTGGAAGTTGATGCACTGAACAAGAATGTGCCACACTGTCAGTGGACACTGGCACCTGGAAGTAGCTCTAGTTTAATATTTTCTCAGTCTTCATCCCTGAAGTCAGGTTCATTACAGGAAGTTTCATTATATATGTAACGGGTTTTTCATCATGAATACCTCTGGGTCACTTTCTGGGGGTCGGGTATGCAGGGGTGTGGAAGGCGGTTAAGGATATGCAACGAAAAACTGGGGATTTGCGGTGGATATATATATATATATATATATATATATATATATATATATATATATACACACACACACAAACTGAATGTTTAAACTAAAAATAAAAACATTAAGGTTTCCAAATATTATACTGAATCGCTTGCTAATGATCACCTGAAGAACATGTTTAAATAAATGGAAGACATGTGTTTTACTCATTCATTTATAAAAGAATAAGTTCCTAATTTAGACTTATGTAAATTTCAACATTCAAAAGTAGACAAGCCATTAACAATAAAACCATGATACATAAAGAATAAAGGATGGACAAGAAATTATTTATGTACATGTGCCCTAATAGATAATGAGTGGATGGTTCATGGAAGTGAATTTTGGATCACTTGTGAAATTTAGAACCGTAGAGACTTTTTTTTCCCCCGCGTGGACGACAACAAAAATGATGGACTGATTAATTGAAAATGCTAGTTCTCCCATTAGCCATCTACTTATTACGGGACCACTTTCCTTACTACTGCATAAAACAACACACACACACACACACACACAAAACATGATCATAGCTTGACCACTATTCTTGCTACCGGCCTTTTCAGAGATGTGGTCCAGAACTCTCCAAAAACTTACAACTGAAACACTGACATACTATCGAGGTGTAGAAATATTACTAGTATGATAATTGGAGATGATAAAATACTATGAGTGTGGTACTTCGAAATCACCAAACGAAATACAGCGGGAAGAAACTCTATACCAACGATATAAAGACTCAGATTTATTAGAGAAGATCTATTTTTATGTCATGAGAGAGTATGATGATTACACATTTCTGTGAATATGTGTTAGGACCATTAAATACATATCTTTCCGCCAGTATACTAAAACAAAAATGTACACTATCTATCTCTCGGGTGCAGTTTCAACGATTTTTTGAGTGATTTCCATGAAAATCGTTTGTTTGCAAAATTAGCGTGGTAAATCGAGAAAAGTTGTCTTATGTAAGTAATTGACCTGTTAAAGAAGTTGTCTTATGTAAGTAATTGACATGTTAAAGACTTTAATGTACTTGCTATTGCTCCAAATCCTGCGAACATTTAAAACCATAATTAACTGTAACGATAAACAACAAACTTGATGCATAAGTAAAACTTGTATGCATGTTTGTAGTTCTTTACAAACACATAGCACTGACTATGTCTATTCATGTCTGCGTTGGTCTCGTGTTGGTTTCATGTTGGCGCACTTCCAAATATAGATTCGATTCAATAGTCTTATTGACTGTTCTAATTGGTGATTGTCAGGCGCACAGAATTTACTTCCTTTTTCTCGGTAATCTCACAAGAGCAAAAGCCGTCTCAAACTTTGGTGTCTTCCTCAAAAGGACTATTTCTAAATGACTGTGGTTTTTACCCACTATTCAAACTGCATACTGGCTGCCAAGTTGGGACTACTATATTGTGTTGTATCCACATTAAGATGGGCACGGTTGTAAGTACTAATATAACGCTCAGTCCACCGATAAGGACAACACAGATGAATAAACCTAATAACCGGGGTGCGACAACAAAGACAGATAAGCCTAATAGTAGTGGTGTTCCATTAACTTACCGGAGGGATTTAAAGTCAACAACAAAACGAACAACAGGAATGGCTTCGTTGAACGTCTGTGATAGAACTGTCCGTGGAAAATCTAATCGCTTTGTGGTTGACTGTGTTAAACTGTCTGGAAATGTTTCTGATTTAAAGTCAGAGTTAACTGTGAAATTGAATTTGCCTATAAGCGATATTGGTTAGTAGATCTTATATCTTGATATGTTCGCAGGACCAGCTGAAAAGCGGGTAGCCACTGGCGTTTTACGTCATGTGAGGAAAACTAACATCATTGCTATTTCTATACAATCTCCAGACAAACATATGAAAGAAAATGTTACTTAAACATCTAATACTTAGTAATTAAACCTTTGTAATCGCTTTAGTATGGAGTCATAAAGTCCACTTGTGTGAGATGGATTGAGAGACCCATATGTAAATAACAGACATAAATTTAAATTCATATAGTATTTTGTTTCAAGTTTGGATTTTATGGTCTGCTATATATTCTACAAAATATAGAGGTCCGGCGTCTGTGGTGTTCATATTAAGAATTCAGTGTTTTATAAATTATTCACTGTTTTGTCCACCTAGCGACTTAGGCAGGACAATTATCCTTCTGAAAGGATAATTTCTCATTTCAAATTTGTTTGCAATAACTGGCCACAAAGTTTGATCAGAGATGCTGATATGCTTGTCAGATTCAATGTTGCCCTCTTTTGAGGTAAGATTTCCTAAACTGTGTTAGGTAATGCACCCACAAAATTTCCAAAATATTCTTGAATGGCGAGTTTGCAGTGTATAGACTTAAAAACTCTGGTTGCCATTCTTTTTTTGTTTTTTTTCGAAACATAAACTTTTGATATTTGTCTAAATGGACTTTTATTTCATTGCTACAAATGATTCTTTACCACTGGTTTTCAGCTGTTCAGTTATGCATCTATTTACACCATGAAACACATGATGTGTGATTGCTGAATCATAGTTTGCTTCCTGTCAGTGCATCTCCAGAATCCTAAACTCTTTAATCTTCTTTTGTCAGTGCTTCTTGAAACATTGACACAGACAGACTCATTAAAACCTATACTCAGGACCTGGAAAGATTGTCTAGAATTATCAAAGATTGCAATGAACAAGATGAAATAGTACATGATCACCATTTTTGCTCATGATTTTTGGTATTGCCAGTTGTTTCTCGTTTTCTGTGGGCCATATTTGTGAAATCTTTTCAAATATTTGTTGAATTGTAGAGTGCAATATTCTAGTAATTTTGGATACTTTTCTACCACTAAAAGAATCTTTTTTGGCTTAAGAAATTATCAACTGCTTCTGACCATTTGTCAGTTCCTTACCCTGAGATGTCATGTTTTGTTTTCATGATTAACTAAGGAGGTCTGAAAATAACATGCTACAAATGTACAGTTTACGATTTCAGTCAAGATGTTCATTGTGCACAAAGATAAAATCAGGTGTACAGAATAATTTTTCTACATGCAGTGACCATTTGAGATAAAATTTAACTAAATGATATATTGACTTTTCTTATGCTTGTGGCTACTCACTTTTGATCTGATGCTGTATGTAGTCTATGTAATTTATCTCATCATTCCAGGCACTTGTTTTTGTGAGTAAAAAAGGGAAACTATTGACAACTTGACAACACCCACTCCCATTGTTATGTTGTGTATGTAATGTACATTGTCATTCCAAATACCTGGGAGTCTCCACCTCAAATAACTTGCTTGGAGCACACATGTATATATAACTAAAAAACACAATAAACTTTAGGATTCCTAAATGAAATATCAAACTTCATCGTGAAAACCTAAAAGTAGTTGCCTACAAAACTTTGGTACACCCACAGCTGGAATATGTGTCAACAGTCCGGTCCACTTACACAGAAATTATTGTCTGTCAACTTGAATCCGTTCAAAGATGTGCTGCCAGATGGGTGAAACAAGACTATGGACAAGCATCCCATGTTTTTCAAATATGCTACAGTCACTAAATTGGAGACTTAACCAATGAAGAAGGGACAGTAGACTGACCCTTGTTTATAAAATCACCAATGACCTTGTTGCTGTACCCAAAGGAAATGATCTGACATTAAAGAGACAATCCCACATTTGCTATAGTCTTGCCTTTAGTCAGATCCAGCCTTCTACAGAGTGATATAAACACTATATTCCATAACAGCCTTCTACAGATTGATATAAACACTCTATATTCCATAACAGCCTTCTACAGATTGATATAAACACTCTATATTCCATAACAGCCTTCTACAGATTGATATAAACACTCTATATTCCATAACAGCAGCATCCACTGAACTCTATACATGCTGACAGTTAGCTTGCCAGATGTTGGTATCAACCTTGTAGTTAGCCACATCCATTATACCTCACCATTACCTCATTCATAATTTTTAAAATTATTTTCTCACCATGTATCCAAATATTCTGTCATTATTATTATTATCTATGACAACACCACAAACATGCAACTACAAGAGCTCCAGGATTTTGTTATGTGGTATTGGAATATAAAAAGAGATTATGTACTTGTAGTTTGTAGTGCCACATATGTTGTTTTGACCATACCATGTTTATTATGATTGTATGCAGTGTAATTGGTCATTTCTTAATGTTGTACGAGTCTTAGCATATGATGTGCATTTGAATATTTTGTATGCCCAACTTGCATTTTAATTTGTCTTATGCATGAGTCTTTTAAATAATGTCAGTATAAAAGCTCACTGCAGTTTGTTTTGAAAAACTGAATATAAATAAATTTTACTTGACTTAAAAGAGACGATGTCATTATGAGAAGAATTCTCATCACCTGATTTTGGTAGTTGCTCATGAAGCACAGGTTGTTTGAAATGAATGAACCGGTTATGATTTACTCTGGCCTACTTTAAGATTGCCCTTGTCACCTAATTTTGGCAGTTGCTCATGAAGTACAGGTTGTTGAATTAACAAACCAGTTATGATTGACTCAAGCCAACATTAAGACTTTGACAATGTATGTCATTTGCATTTCATTAATAAATGAATTCTAGTGTTGTCAAGAATAGATTACAGATGCTGGAAGATTTGAATTACCTTCCTTAGTCATGTGCTGGAGATCAATTTTTGTAAGGATGATTGCTTGTGAAATGTTGGAGTATTTAAAAAATAATTTTTCAAATTGATATTTTTATGTAGCTACGGGTCCAAGTAAACCAAAACCACTTACAAATGCATAGGTTGGTGTGCATTGTCTTTGTTGAATATCTATCCCCAAGTAACATTGACATAGAAAAGTATGGAAAAGTTTGTTGTCACTTTTGGCCCATAAAATAATAGTTGAATGAGTATTTCAGAATTCGTAAACTTTGTACAGGTTGAAGGTCAGAGACTCCTCTTATCAAATACACAAAGAAATGTATGTGTTGGTGAGAGTATGTTTTCATTCAGACATTATTATTTGAGATTACATTGGGTTCCCTTTACAGAAAGCATGTGCTGCTGATTTACAGCAGGACATCAATCAATGAAGATTTCCAAATGTCTTGTATATGTCTTATTATTTCTTTTACAGTACTGTTATTGTGATTATTTAAATTGTATAAGAAATTTTGTTTTCTCCATATTTAATAAGACACACAAAAATTAAGAAGTGCAATCATGTCATTTTACACCCAATGTCTCTCCGAGTATATTGCACTACGATACACCTGGATAAAAAGGGATGTTATATTGATGACATAGTCTAATGATGGCATAATTTTTTCAGCTGCATAGCAAGTGTTGATTTTGCAGAAGCAACTACCTTAAAAAGCACAATTATAATTTATTATCTAAATTTGCTGGCACAAGTGTCAGTGAATATCTCCATAGTTTGAAATTTTAAATTTTCTTGCTTGTGATTCGTAAAATTTTGCTAGAGGTGGCGATTATTGAAAGAATGCACATTTTAAATAAGAATTTTTAAATCAATATAAGTTGAAGTGATCCTATGCATTTGTACTGCAATTATAATGCTCAAGCCCTGAATTGAGTCAGTCTGAAACACTTGTTTTTTTTTTAGCAATTAATTTAGTCAGTTTGAAACACTTGATATTTTAAACAAACTATACAACTTCCTGCAAGTCAGAGACTACACACAATGCTGGCTTTACATAACTTTGGAAATATCCATTATTATATGATATTCTTTGGGTAGATTGTTGTGGATATACATGTGTAGGCATGTACATAATCATACTGTGTTCCCAGTACTTGGGCCAATAAATACATGGATAGTCAAACCTGTGTTCCCAGTACTTGGGCCAATAAACACATGGAGAGTCAAACCTGTGTAGAACAACCCTTCAGTGGATGAGCTAATAAAGGTCTTCATTGACAGGTGAGCTTTATGTTTGTGGAAGAGTTTTTGATTAATTGAAATTACACCAAATTTATTAATTTCTTTTTACCATATATCCTCATGGATAAGTTGAGTCCAACTAAAAACAAAATAGACCCTGATATGCTATCGTATAATGCACCAGCAGATAAGGGTCTGTGTTGTTTGTTCTTCTGATTACTCCTAACAAACTGAATAGACCCAGATCTGCAGGTGCATTATGTGACAACAGATCTGGGTCTATGCATTTTTCAGTTGGACTCTACTTATAATCGAGTATATACTATGTTTCAGATCTGATTTACTGTGGGCAGTCTATGAAGGATGGAGAGACCTTAGAAACATATGGTTTGCAGTCTGGAGGTACAGTGTATGCATTAGCACAGCAAATTCCACTGGAAGAAAAACCTGGTACAGCTTTTGTTGTTACCAATATTATAAAGTTATTTACACACTTTAGTAGTAATTAAGTGATATCATTTTGTCCTTTATTTTTGTAGTAGGCCTTAGAAAAAGTTGTATTCACGGAAGAAATGTAAATAATTGCAATTCCATATTTCTAATACTCTGGCAAAAAATGAGAAAAACTTCCATATTGCTTTTTTTTCGACAAAATGAAGTAGAGAAAGAGCTGATAAAATAGAATATGTAGAGTTACTGGGTCATGTTAATTTAACAAATGTTAATTTAACAAGACATTTCAAGGGACTATATATTTACCATATGTAACATTTTATGTATTGAAAGTCATGGATTTTAGCTGGATTTTATTTCTGTTGCTAGGGAGAGAACATTTGTGTAATGTGCTTGAGTTACCATTTTATTGGCACCTCTTCATCACTAGTAGTCACAAAATAAGGTTATTATGACTAATTCTTTATCACTGTGGTCTACTTATCTGGTACCATTTATACTTGCATATAAGTTCGATTTAGCTGCAAACTGCATAGACCCAGATCTGCCATTACATAATGCTGTGGCAGATCTGGGTCTATGCAGTTTGTTAAGAGTAATCAGTAGAACAAACAACTTAGACCCTGATCTGCCAGTACATTATATGACTACAGATCAGGGTCTATGCTGTTTGCAGTTAGACATGACTTATAAGCGAGTATAGACAGAAGTAGATTTTCAGAAGTTCACAAATATCAATTTTATAACATGTTTTCCTGTCTTGACACACAGCTCCCATGTCTGAGTTAGACCTCAGACGTCTCATAACAAGCCTCCAGTCAGCGCTCCTTAACCCTGTCTACAGATCAACTGTAAGTTATCTGTTCCTTAACATAAACTCATTCTAGATAGCAGGTTGAAAATATGGGTTTTAAATCCTTTTTTATGTAAACTCTGTAAATTTTAATAATTTCCACTTGCAAGGAAACTTGGATTCGGTCTGGATAATTAGTTGGATGCAAATATAATGGCTCTACAAAGCTGGGTCGGTCGTGGAGGTGGTGGTGAGGGTAATAATGGAAGATAAATTTAGTTGAAAGTCCAGATGGTTGCCATTCACATTGTTTGTTTCTATAGTAAAACACATCGAATGTAAGGAATCTCTCAGTTCTTCCAAATCACCTTTTCGTTTCCCAAAATTTAATACATCGTTATTATAATGTTGATATTCTGCTTTATCAGGCAAGCAGATTTACACCATACTAATTATAAATTTGCTTTATTCACATTTTTGCTGGCCATATTTTACTGCATTTTTTCTGTTCAATTTCAATTTTGTCTGATCCAATGTTTGTATGTATTTGGTGACTTTTAATTCCATGTGGTGAATTAAAAAACATAACTTTATTTAAATATATGGAAAAATCATCAGTTATGATTAAAGAAACTAAACAACTTTCTTGTGTATAATTATAACTGTGACGGTGAGGGAAATACATGTAGAACTGTGATGTAAGTTTGCTAAGTATGACAGTTCACTTGCACATTTTGATACCATGGGACTAGTACTATGGGATGAATAGACCTTGATCTCCCATCGCATAATGCGCTGGTAGATCAGGGTCTATGTTGTTTGTTCTACTGATTAGTCCTTACAAACTGCATAGACCCAGATCTGCAACAGAAGTCCTTAAAATCCAAAATCCAATGGGTGCTGTCATGTGCAAGGGTTCATAACAATCCATACAAGGTTGATGGTTGTTTCCAAGTTCTCTACTCTTTCTACCCCAGAGACATCTGCATGATTCAGTCTGCACAACCAGGTTTGGATTGGTCTGTGTTTTATGGGACAGCAACACAGGTAGGTTATTTAGTGATGAGGCAGTTTGAGTAAAGTGCTTTGCCCAAGGACAAACCATGATAGCTGACCCAGGATGATCCATAGGTAGGTAGGTAGGATTTGAACCTGCACCCTTTTGGTCATGAGTTTGGCACACTTATGACTGTGGCTCCTGCCTCCATTTGTTGCCTCTTATGACACACAGGAGGGCACATCAGACCTTTTTTTACAGTCAAGAGTACTTTTTATAAGGTATGGTAATTTGTTGTAATATTAACTTGAAGTGAATGTATTGATAGGTATACTTTATAAAAGACACATTTGCTTGTGAACATTGACACAGATGGCACATTTGACTTTGATTACAGTCTAACCCTTTTTATAATCCAACTGAAGCTGTCCGCCACCACCACCCCAAAACAAAGGATTAATTTTACAGATTATATAGGAAGGCAGAATGCCTTGATCAACAAATGTATTATGTAGTCAAATCATCCAGACACTGGCTGGTGACAGGACTTTGTTCATATAGTCCTGGGCTGATATTTGCTCTTTCATGGATTAGTTATAACTGATTGTGGGTCTGTGACTAGATACACTAAGGTGTATGTTTATGATGTTGATTGATAAAAATAAGACAGATAAGAATTACTTTTTCTTATCATTATTAATTCCACTCCCCTTCAGCTACAAAAATGAGAGGTAAGTGCATCATGTTGGATACAGACTAAAGCCTTGACCATCTTGTGAATGGATGTTAATTGCCTGCATGCACTTTGATATTGCTGTATAATTGATTCGGGGATAAGTGGTTTGAGGCATTTCAGCATTTACTGTGAAAGATCTGAATTTGTATGCCTCCTCTGCTTGCAGTGGTGGCATCTTGATTTAGTCACATCTGTCTGTCCATATGTATGTCCATCCATCCTGAGAATCTCTTTAGCAAGATGCAACCCCCCTCCCCCAACTAAGACATATTAAATTTTGCTTACATATTTGCATTCATATGTAGATCACATGAGTAGCCATTACAGCTATTTTTAAATTTTGTAAACATCTTAAAACTTTTTGGACTTTGACTTATTTTTTTAAAAATCTTGTTACCACAATTAAGAAAACCGCAATTGAGGCAGAAATTTGGTTGGCATATTTTTATTCATATTTAGATGTTATGTTCAGATTTTCCAGCCATTATAGAAGTTTTTTAGTTTTTACAATTTCGTTTAATTTCTTTGGACAATTTTTTTTATACAAAACCTTGTTACCATGATTAAGAAAAAATCACTTGATGTGGATAAATGAAATTGGTCGACATGTTTTTATACATATGTTGATGAACTGATTAGATTTTCATGCCAATAAAGCAATTTTTCAAATTGTTTTAAATTTATGAACATTTTTTGCTTACTCTTTTGTTGACATTGGGGAAAACCCCCTTGCAGGCTTTGGGATATAGTATAAGCCCAATGTGTTCCCCATCATGTTGTATGAGGTGACTTATGGGATACAGTATAGGCCCAATGTGTTCCCCATCATGTTGTATGAGGTGACTAATGGGATACAGTATATACCCAATGTGTTCCCCATCATGTTGTATGAGGTGACTAATGGGATATAGTATAGGCCCAATGTGTTCCCCATCATGTTGTATGAGGTGACTAATGGGATACAGTATAGGCCCAATGTGTTCCCCATCATGTTGTATGAGGTGACTAATGGGATACAGTATAGGCCCAATGTGTTCCCCATCATGTTGTATGAGGTGACTAATGGGATACAGTATAGGCCCAATGTGTTCCCCATCATGTTGTATGAGGTGACTAATGGGATACAGTATAGACCCAATGTGTTCCCCATCATGTTGTATGAGGTGACTAATGGGATACAGTATAGGCCCAATGTGTTCCCCATCATGTTGTAAGAGGTGACTAATGGGATACAGGAGCCATGGTGGCTCAGTGGTTAGCATGCCAGACTTGTGACTGATCTGGAAACCTAGATCTAGGTTTCATATTAGATTCAGTGCAGTTGGTCAGGAAACCAGTCTAATTTATAGGAGTACCTCAGATGCTTTAAACTGCATATATTTTTCATGCAAAACACCTGCATGATCAAGTAACCAAAGGATACTTGGTTGAATTCTACCATCAGATACACCCAGTCGGCTGCCAGAGTGTGTTCTGGGGCAAAGCACTTTACTCCAATTACCACATCACCAAATAACCTACATGTTTTGCTGTGCCATAAAACACCAAAAGAAACCAATCTAGAGTGGGGCGAAACATGTTTTAAAAACACATATCTAGTTTAAATTCTTAAGAAATAAATCCTGACTGATTAAGAAATAAAAGTAATAGTTTTGGGAAAAGGCATTAAATTAATGTGTAAGATAATGGCATGTGGCACTTACCTTGGTAATTACAATTATTTTCAGGTGGAGAGAATGCTTAATGACCCAGAGTCCTTAGAAAACATTATAACTGCTTCACCAGGGCTTGAGAATGATCCTGTAGCTCTCTGTAAGTTGGGAAAGCTGTGTAGTTTATGTAATTTAGTGTAAGTTAGAAATAGTTGATTTAAGTTCTGAATGTCCAGAATTTGTAAGGGTCTCTCAATTCCAAAAGGAAAATTTCCAGAATCATGCAGAATTCCAAGTTTTAGCATTTGTTCCTATAAATGTTATTCCAAAGTTGGTCTTTTTCTCTGCCTGCCATAAGGCAGAGTGTATTTATGTTATGGTGTTGTCAGTTTATATACATTTGTCTGTTGCCTATTTGTTGCAGCACAATAACTATAGTTGTCTGCCATTTACAGTTACCAAATTTTATGGATGGCTTGCACTTGGCGTAAGGAAGAATCCTGTCCATTTCATGGTTAAAAGGTCAAAGGTCAAGGTCACCATGGCTGAAAGAAGAAACATGGTTTCTGCACAATAACTTGAGTTCTGCATTATCTGCAGTTGCCAAACTTTGTGGATGGCTTGCACTTGGGGTAAGGAAGAACCCTATCCTCTTAGTTACCAAAAGATTCAAGGTCAAGGTCACTGTGACTGAAAGAATAAAGGTGGCACTCTACATTTTCATATTTTGCATAGGGTTAGATTTTTAAAGAAAAAGAATTACCCAGATTTTCCTCACTGGTTATCCTGGCTATTTAAAAAAGAGCTTGTGTATCTTAGGTATTGTTAAAAGAACTTTTAATTCCCTTTATTTTGGTGTATGATTAATGGGTGCAATTTGGGTTATAGAGTATACAGTTTGGTCTTACTTAAGATGTGCACCTCTCAAAATACTGCTAGCGCCGCTTTGTCATTTTCACTTCCTGGACTTCAAAGGTAAATTAAAACAAAAGAGCCGATAACTTTTTAAGTTTTTATATATTTTGTAATTCATTCATTGTACTTTCAGAGGCTGGTATTGCCTACTCTGGCAAAATTTGTTTCCCTATTTTAATAACTGCTGAAAATAGTGTCATTTTAACTAATTCAGGCTGATTTTTCGAGTACTTTGGAGCAGCCATTTCTGTCTGCTGTGTGCTTAGATCATGTACAATATCCACAAGTAAAATATGTAAAGAAACTTCAGCCACAGTACATGAAAATAGCATAGAGGTATGCCAACATTCTCTTCATTGTGCATGTTGCAAATTCAAACAACTTCACCTTACACCTGTCATTCTCTCAGAAGTACATAATATTTGTAGAGCATCCCCATAATTGGTTTCTGCTCAATAACTCTAGTTCTCCTTCATCTGTGGTTGCCAGTCTTTGTGGGTGGCTTGCACTTGGGGTAAGGAAGAAGCCTATTGATTTCAGGGTCAGAAGGTCACAGGTTAAGGTCACTCTTACTGAAAGAAGAAAAATGGTTTCTACACAATATAGTTCTACATCACAGACCTGGACCAAAGTTTATGGATGGCTTGCACTTCGGGTAAGGAAGGAGCCTTTCGAATATGGGGTCAGAAGGTGAAAGGTCAAAGTCACTGTGACTGAAAGAAGAAAAGTGGTGTCTGCACTCAAATTTCAGTTATCTACATAGAGCACTATTAAACATGGTGCAGGCATATAATGTACCATTCATAGTTATCTTTTTTTGTTTTAAATGATAGACCCATGATCCATTTTTCAGTCACATAAAAAATTCCCTGAAAGTGCGAAAGGTTACAATGTTTCTTTAGCTGATTCACCATTGCAAGATACAGAGGAACATTGGTAACTTCAGGTTTGTTGCATAATTGAAGAAAATTTGCTTTAACTGTGATTTTCTTTCATTTTATCACAATGAAGCATAGACTTGTTAAAAAATCATTGTTTCATAAGGAGTTGATTTAACTATTGGAATGAAATTGGTAAGTCAACAAATCTGAGACTAAATTTGAAAATTTGTGTTTGTTAGTGATTATTAAAAATGAACAAGGCTAAATCTCTTCATGAATCATTTTGAAATTGGAAACAATCACATTTTAGCTTTGAAGATTTTTAATTACACAGTCTTTTAAAATCCATTCAGAATACATACAGTAAATTACTGTTTGTTGGAATTCATTCATGCAGTGAAATAATGTTATTTTTTTATCCAATCTTGTCCTGAATACAAGTTTCAGTTTTTCACCTATACTAGCAATGCTTCAAGATCCAGAGCTGCTGGCAGTACTTGGTCATCCTGGCAACATCAGGAGGTACGTACAACAGTTTTATAAAACTAACCTAGTCTGTTGATTGTGCTTGTAAACATTGACATCACAGAACCCATGGGCAACAATTCCTATGCCCCACTAGCCTGGACAACTACAAATTCATTGATGGGCTAGTAAGCTATCATGTAACTGGCCCAATTTTTGATGCAAGTCTTACTGAAATGATCCTTAAATTACGGACTTACAGAATAATAGCAAAACTTACATAAATATGATCATTGTGCTCAAATCTGGATACTGGCTTGTCCGTGTTTGATCTAGATCTGGGTTTCATATTAGATTCAGTGCAGTTGGTCAGGAAACCAGTCTAATTTATAGGAGTACCTCAGATGCTTTAAACTGCATATATTTTTCATGCAAAACACCTGCATGATCAAGCTGTTGCTTCTAGCTTTTTCTAGTAATGGCATCCAACAAACAAAAACACTTAGAAGATGAGAGAGACAACAAGTCTCTTGAAAAGTTTAAGCAATCAGCATAGAATTATAAAAAGGAATATTTCGATCCTTGGGGGGAAAAAGCAGTAAAGGCAGCATTTATGTTTATTGAACATCATGTGTTGATTTAGAGTATGTCTCGTGGCAGGAGCGGTGATTGCCACTTGAAGTTGGAAAAAACCTCAAAGCCTATATCAAGCTAAGGGATCTAGCAAGAAGCATTTGAGCTCTGTGTGGGTTTGAAAGTGCAGTTTCTGAAACTATACTAGATGTAATTACAAACCTATTTGTTGAACATAATGTTTGCCTTTGCTGCATCAGTCTCAGATCACACTTCTGGACTTTTTTAATGCATGTGTCTAAGTTGACAATAGCTGTACATGATATTTCATTGCACCTTACTAAAAATTGGTCTAACTTAAGGAAAAATGTTGACTGCCTTACTAAGAAAGTCTTGTTAGGGTTGGCAGGTCTGCAATATTGCCACCATAGCAGCCATCTTCAAACTCTTGTCAGTGCTACTCGTCCTGAATGGATGGTCTTATTGACATGAGGTTTTCACTAAAAAAAAAACTTCTTATGCTGTCTAGTTGGTCCTAAATGAAAATGTTGCCCCTTAGACATCCAGTAGGACTTATAAAGTGTAATCGACCCTAAATGAAAATGTTGCCCCTTAGACATCCAGTAGGACTTATAAAGTGTAATCGACCCTAAATGAAAATGTGCCTATCAGGCTTCCAATTTCATGACCATGGTGGCCATTTTTAAAATCTTCTTACTGCTACTTCTCCAGAATTGATAGTCATAGCAAAATGGAGTTTTCACTTAAAAGACTTATTTTGATATGTGAAAATGGTGCCTATCAGACCTTCAGGATGGCTACCATGGTAGCCAGATGGAAAATCATGCTATAGCTACTTCTGATGAACATGTGGTCCTATGGTTTTCACTGAGAAACTTCTAATATGATATCTAGCTGGTCCTAAGTAAAAATAGTGCTGATCAATTGTGGCCATGTTGAAAATCTTGTTATCGCTACTGCTGTTGAAGGGATGGTTGTATCAACATGGGTTTTTTTAAAAACTTCTCACTATATATAGTTTGTTCGAAATGATGATGCCAATGTGACCTCCCAAACTTTGAAAAATCTGTAACAGTTAAATTTTCCGTAACATATAGATATACCAATATAAAAAAAATGTGTGCAGTATATAGTTATTTCTATATTAAAATTATGCTGATCTAACTGCAAAAATGGCTGCCTTGATGGTCATCCTGAAAGTATTTATATGCCTGCTTCTCCAGAATGGATGGTCTCATCAGCATGGGGTTTTCACTAAAACTCTATTATATTATAGCAATGTGTAGCTGGTTCTAAATGAAAAGGATGCTCATCTAACCTCAAAGATGGTACCATATGGGTAATCTAAAAAATCTTGGTATCACTACTCTTGCATGAATTGTGGCATTGACATGCGGTTATCACTTAAACACTTCTTATAATGTTTGAATTGGTTCTGAATGAAAATGGTTCAGATCTGACCACCATCATATCCACATGTCTGTGAAGGAGCTTGTGAAAACCAAACCTAGTTGACATTGGGGTAGATTCAAAGATCCTTTCTTGCATTTTTGTACTTCATTGAGCTTTGGACTGTTCCATTTAAACATACATGGCACTCACGGAAGGCAGTTTTGTTTATAGATATGTGCCAAGGTACTATGATTGCTTAAAGAGTTAATACAAAAATGATACAAAATTCTAAATTGCTTGTATGAGTGACTACTACATGTTGAAAGTGTCTTCCCTTGGTCCCAGGTATCTTTTACTGGAACAGCCTGGTGACTTGTACATGTACAAGTGGATACTGAGCAGACTTTGTATTTAGTTGCATTCAAATGAACAAGTTGATAGTCATCATTCTGACATTGATTTTAAGGTCAAAAGTCTTGACTCAGGTTTTTTGCTGTACAGGTTCATGAGCATGATAACACAAACAAGTATGAATGGATTTATATCAAACCCATATTGTTGATATATCTGAGGAATGCCTTGAATGATACTTTTCTTAGCAAATTTAGTATGTTAGTTTTGTTTCGGTTTGATGTTTTATGGCACAGTTTCTCAAGAATACCCGAGATAGTTTCAGTGTTCAGCAGCTAAAAGAATGAAAGGACAGAATAATAAATGGTTTTATCTTGGATTCCTGGAGATTCTTTTCAGCCAGTAGAGCACCAATTCCTTTGAGAGACTCGTGTCTCTTACACTATTACTTGTAGAATCACGTAAGTTTGTGTTTAGATGTTATATGAGGAGTACTGTAGCCATCAGTGAAAACTTGGTCACTGTGACTTATATTTCATGGTTCAGGGATATGTACTTGCCCTTGGGTTGAAACAGTATCTCTATGTTAGGGTTTGCATTTAGATCATTTTCTTGCATACTATTACTCATAGAGTCACATAAGCTTGTACATGTATTTAGATGTGTCATGTGGAGTACTGTGCCTTTACATAAAAATTTGGTCACTATGACCTATACTTATGGTATAGACATTTGGATGAACCATTGTATTTTGCTAATTTTTTCAGATACTATTGCGTATTGAGTCACATAACTTTGTGTTTAATTGCATCATGAGGAGTACTTATTACTTAAGCCATCAAAGAAAACTTATTTGTCCTTGCCTATATGTTGAGCTCACTTTCTCTAGATTAGGGTTTGCATTTAGGTATTAAAAAATTCAGACACCACTGCTCATAGAGATATTAGAGCACTGGTTACTCATTATCGTGCCACAATGCACTCAGCTCGCTTGATGGCCAGATTTGTGCCACAGTACCTAGTTGATATGGACTCTTTCGGGGGGGGGGGGCAGGCAGTAATGCAGATCCGATTTCATGTTCAAGCCTTGGTTCTCGGAATCATTGTGGGTTAAAAGCAGAGAGAAGGGGATCATTTCTTTCCATGCCATTAGATACAGATCGCTCATGGTCAATATCGAATCTGATCTAGCCTTCAGATATTCTTGAGGGGACTGCTTATGATGATCTAATATCACATATTCCGTCCTTGCATCTGTACATAGACACTTACTGGGAAGAGACATCCATTTAGTGGAGACATGCTGTATAGTACCATGATGGTTCCATGCTACTCTATTGCCAGTTTAGTACCTTCGTACCAAGTTGCTATTATGACCAGTTTAGTACTGTTACAGGGCAGCTTATAGCCATGTTAGGCCCATATACATTACGGATCCCTGTAGGCCTGGTACCTTATGGATTTGTCTCGGTCCAATGCCATCACTGACCAATGTTGAATGACTACAGGACTGTATGTCACAACTTATTTCTGGTACTGGCTATAGCAACATTCAGTCTCTGAAGCTGATACCATGAATGACAAAGTTACCGATGAGTATTATGAACTTGGCTCTGAAAGAAGGAAATATGGCTCTGTTTCATCAAGACTGAACTTTGCTATCTGATGTGGATCGCATATGGTCACAACAGATTCCGATATGGCCTTTTCTTATGCCAAAGGGAATGGGTGATGGGGATCCAGTGTCCCATATATCTCCCCGGCTCCATAATATGGGCTTCTGCATCACAATCACATGGTCTTTGCCCAGTATTGGATCCATGTTGGTCTGTTGTCAGTATAGTGCCACATTATCTAACTGCGAATCATTTTGAAGCTGGCTTGAATTCTTTCAAGAATCGCATTTCAGCCTGAGAATACCTCCTGAACAGGCAATTACAAATGATACTGTTGTCCCAGTTGATGCCGAAACTTTGTCCATTGGAACAAACAGTACCAGTCTCCATTCAAGTGAGGTCCCATCTCAGAAAATGGAAGAACCTCACTTGCCTTAAGTCGGGTGTTCCCTTGCAGGTACAACCTCCGAAGATAACGGTTTGTATGGATGCAAGCACAGTGGGCTGGGTTGCACATCTCCTTCCATCATTCCAGAAGGCTAGTGGAGAGTGGCCTACTCAGGATCATCCATTGCATATCAATATCCTAGAGATGAAAGCCATACTGAAAGCATCTCATAGGTGGCAGGAGAAGCTATATGGAAAGGGCATTCTCATTCTGTCTGACAACTTCACTGGTGAATTATTTCAGAAGGCCAGGGGGAACCAGATCCCCAAATCTCTGTATTCTTGTTTGGGATTTTCTTAGGTGGTGTCATCAATGACAAATTCATCATATTCTGAAAGAATCAACTAGTACCAACAGAATAGTCACTCCATCTCTTGATGTTCAGTCGTATATGTACTCACTGGGCTTGATCATTGAGGGATCTATTTGCGACAAGGTGGAATGCAAAACTTCGAACCTTTGTCTCACCAGTCCCGGTTCTGAGGGCCTGGGCAGTCAACACTCTTTTCATAGATTGGAATGGCTTGGATGCATATGCTTACCCTCCAATACCTCTAATTCCAAAGGTGCTACAAAAGCAAGAGAATCAAAGTGTTGAATTATCCTGATTGCTCCCATCAAGTGGAAAAAATAATGGATAAATGACTTTATAAATCTCACAGCGGAATCCCCAGGGAAAATAGAGATATTTCCTCATCTGTTTAAGCAACGACAACAGCAGGCATTTCATCTTAATCTAGAGCTGTTGAACCTGCATGTCTGGATCATATTCAACAAGCCCTCAAGAACAAACAGTTCTCACAACAAGTGGTGGAGAGAATCACTTGAGTGAGAAGGCCCTCCAGTTTGAAAACATGTGAGGGTACCTTGGAGAATTTTCTCACAATGGTGTCTGAACACATTTCTCCACTTAACACATCAATGCACTAAATAGCTAACTTCCTGCTTTGGCTCTTTGAAGTGAAGTAGTTACCGGTAACTCCAATCATGATAAAGGCTACCATTCCGCCATTTCTGGCACACGCTGTGTCATCCCAGAAGAGAGGATATAGGATAAAACACAGACCTTTCCAATCTTCTGTTGAATTTTGACACCCAAAGGCATTGCCTCTGTGCCCAAAGTGGAATCTATCATGGATGCTAACCTGACTGAATAAGGCACCATTTGAACCACTCTTGAGAGCTCCATTGGTTCACCTCTCGTATAAGATCTGCTTCCTAATCATATTAGCTACAGCAGGCAGAATCAGTGTAATATATACTTTGTTGATTGACCCCAACTACTTACAGTTTCGACGGAATGGGTCAGTATCACTCATGATGGTGCATGCTTTCATTGCCAAGAACAGGCAATCAGGGTCAGTATCACTCATGATGGTGCATGCTTTCATTGCCAAGAACAGGCAATCAGGGTCAGTATCACTCATGATGGTGCATGCTTTCATTGCCAAGAACAGGCAATCAGGGTCAGTATCACTTATGATGGTGCATGCTTTCATTGCCAAGAACAGGCAATCAGGGTCAGTATCACTCATGATGGTGCATGCTTTCATTGCCAAGAACAGGCAATCAGGGTCAGTATCACTCATGATGGTGCATGCTTTCATTGCCAAGAACAGGCAATCAGGGTCAGTATCACTCATGATGGTGCATGCTTTCATTGCCAAGAACAGGCAATCAGGGTCAGTATCACTCATGATGGTGCATGCTTTCATTGCCAAGAACAGGCAATCAGTCTTTTGTGATGAACCTCTTTCTAGCCTTGACCCTTCAACTCAAGGTCATATGAACCTCTTTCTAGCCTGAACCCTTCAACTCAAGGTCATTTACAGGACCCAGTGAGAGCTTTGAAGCGGTACTTGAAAAGAATCGAGCCAGTGCGAAGAGGGCGATCCTGTCTATTCTCACCTCTGAAAGAGGGAAAGGATGATATCTCAACACAGGCATAGTCATCCTGGATAAGATGGGTTATCCGTTCTGCATACGGAGAATTAACCTGAAATTAAATGAACTTGTTAAGCATTTCAGCTCAAGAAGTTAGGCAAGTCTCAACAAGTTTTGCATTAGAGTGAAACTGTTCCTTTTATGACATTATGACATTGATGGAGGTCAGAGTCAAGTTTCTCTTGCTCAGTGATCTTTCATCCCTTGAGGCTCAATTAGACCTGGTAGGGCCTATTGCTGCAGTGCAACAGGTTACCTTCCAGGGTCATTTGGCAGCTTCTTTAGGACACGGCACGAGTCTTGTGCTGGATTTGAGGGGGAGAACATTTTCCCTTTTCCTAAAGCTGCATCTCGACATACGGAGTCAATACTCCATTGTGTTCTCAATCTAGAAACTGTCTCACATAGCTTAGGGGACTCTAGATGGTCTCTCTGGGGTAAGAGGATGTAACTCCCTTCACCTCTTACTTATTCTCCTAAGGTTTTATGATCATGGAATGTATTTGAAGAAGATAACAATTTTTCTAACAAAATATGTTTCTTCGATAATAATACTTGCCCGATCATAATGGATATACATCCTGCCAACCTCCCCCCAGTTACATGCTACTAGGAGGGCATGCATTCTGATCAGTAGTAACTGAGGTACACACAGGTATTTCCCATCAATCCCTATATTAAGGGGAGATCACTATATCTGACTGCCACATATGTGGCCAGAAAACATTTAACTGGGAGGTCTGGATTTGTGAGGTAGTGGTAATACTCCTAGAGTAAATACTATCAAAGAAGTATATTTTACTAGAAAAATTGGTTCCTAATGAACATGCATAAACGTGCTTAACCAGTCGTTGCGAGCCCAAGTAAAATTTTCTTGAAAAGTTTAATGAACATGATCTTGCATGCTGTTTGAATGAGCCAATCTATGTTCCTCATCCAAACACAATTGACATGTAAAAGCTTATTTCATTGTGTTGTTGGTGACATATATTTGTTTGTGCATATTCATGAGAAATGAGGAAATATTGTTGTAGGCAGCCACAAGTGGAAAAGGAGCATTGTGGATTTTCACCAATGGCTTGTGACGACATTGTACCCCATGAATAAAACTGAATTTACAGCATTCAAACTGGCCATCCAACATTGTTGATTTTCTTATTAGCTCAGCAGGTCATAAGAGAGCTATTGGTATGTTCCTTCATCCATCATCTGTTGTGTGTCATCTGTCGTCCGTTTTGTTTCATTCATTCACAATTGCTATATACAACTTCTCAAAAACCACTTAACAGAATTTGACCAAATTTGAAAGAAAGCATCTTGACATGAAGATCTTTGACATTTTTTTCAAATGATGCCAATCTGCCATCAAATATAGCAACCATTACAAAAAGTAGAAAAACTTTTAAATGACTTCTTCTCAAAACCTGCTCAACAGAATTTAACAAAATTTGAAAGAAAGCATTTTGGCATGAAGCTCTTTGAAATTTGTTGATTGATGCCAGTCCACCATCAAATCTGTCCACCATTACTAAAAATAGGGAAACCTTTAAACAATTTCTTCTCAAAAACTGCTGAACAAATTTGACCAAATTCGATGGAAAGCATCATGTTATGATGGTCTTTCAGATTTGCTCAAATGATGCTGATTCGCCATCAAATATGGCCACTGTTACTAAAAATAGAAAAACCTTTAAATGACTTCTTAAAAACCGCTCAAAAGAATGTAACTAAATTTGATGGAAAGAATCTGGGCATTAAGGTCTTTCAAAATTTATGAAACTAATGCCAATGCACCATTAAGTAAGACCACCATTGCTAAGAAAATAGAAATGCTAAATACAACTTCTTAAACACTGCTTAGCAGAATTTGAACAAATTTTACAGAAAGCATCTTGGTATAAAGGGCTTTCAAATTTATACAAATGATGTAAATTCACCATCAAATATATCGGCCATTACAACTTAAAATGACTTCTCGGAAACTGCTTAGCGGAAATTGACCAAATTTGACAGAAATCATTCTGGTAGTGAACGCATTCACATTTCTACAAATTATGCTAATTTACCATAAAATATGGCTGCCATTACTAGAAATGGGAAAACCCTTTAAGTGACTTCTTTTCAAAAACTACTCAAACAAAAATTTGACCAAATTTTACAGACATCATTCTGGAACTTAACTTTATATTAATGATGCCAGTCTGCCATCAAGTATGGTTACTGTTCCTGAAAATAGATAAAACTTTTAACAACATATAAAACATGAATTTGGGCCAAGTCACGAGGCTAGGAGAAATCCAGGGGACAATGCTAGTTGTGAAACATGTGCAGATCTCAGTGGTTTCCATGTGGTGATTCCAGGGTCAGGGTCATGGGGGGAGGGGGGTTAAGGACAGACCCAGGAATCCATGCTGATTTGTACTGATGAATTCCCCTTGTAATCCCATGTAAGTGTATATACTTTAAGGGTGAGATAATGAACAATTTCTAAGGTATGAATTAGGGCTTAATCCCCTTGGGTTAGGATAGATCCAGGGGACAATGCTGGTTGTACAAATGGCTTGAACTATTATGCAGAGAAAGTGATTCTGTATATATATAGTCAAAAAAAGTAGATAATAACACATACATTAAGAGACTTTGTAGCAACTGTATAGATCAGCCAACTACAGTACTTGCTAACTGTAATTAATCTGTTTCAGAATGTGTCAGGAATTTAGCAGCTAAATTATACTTTAAAGTTTGAATTGAGTTACAGATTTGGGGGGGGGGTTAAGCGTAAAATTGAAATTTGGGATCGAAATTTGTTTCCATATTCAGAGTTGAGGGGTTTTGATTTACTGGGGAAAAACTGATGATATTAAGGAAGGAAAAATTCGGGACTTAAAAAAAATTCGGTCTTGAGTGGATTCCTGTATACTGAGGTTTGAGTTTTGAGGAGTTTCTAATTTTTAGGTTAGTGTCCACGTATTCTCCACTCCTGGCTAGTAGTCCAGTATTGGTATTGTTGCCAGCTTATGTTGCACCATTATGCTGGTTGTTAAATATAAACTGAGATGGTCATAGTAGTGATTGACAAAACAGAAATTTTATGGTTGATTGAAATAGGTGAGCTTCAAAATCACCTATAATCAATGTTTGTATGTTTCTGTGGGTTTTAACAGCACTTTAAACACATTAATGGCTTAGTGCCTTTCCCTAGGACAGACTGAGGCAGCCAATCCGGGCTGGCCTGGGTGGGTATCGAACCCTGCAACCCTTGGATTACTAGTCTGATGCTGTACCGACAGAGCTACCGTGGCTCACTCACATATAATCAAAATACTGCTGGTTATTGCATTATTTCAATGATTGAAAGTGAAACCTAGGGTATATGCCACATGTCTGTGTAGCAAAGACAATGGTGGTCTATCATAGCTTATTTCTTATGGGACACAAATAGTTATAAATTGAAAGAGAACTTTTAAATAATAAATGAATATATAAGATAATGACAAAGTGTCCAGGGTTAAACACATTTTCATAGCTCTTGATACCTTCCTGTAGGCAAATAACTGGAGTGAGTGTGGCACACATTATCCAAACAAATGAGTCAATCCAATTGAATTTTATAATAACAACAAATTACCTGTAATAACCTTTATTTGACAGCATAAGTTTATTATTATATAACCACTGTAAATTATTTCTTCAATGTAACTTTCTTCAGCTGTTGTATCATTTTACTGGTGAGGGCATGTGTATACAGTTAAGGAAAAATCAAGTTTGCTCTCAAGAGAACTTGGTTGTTTGTTCTGTTGTGCTGATGTCCTCAAAAATCAGTGACTTTATTTCAGGGTAGTTGATGCTCACCCAGCATTCACCCAGGCAGCTCAAGTAGTGTGTGCAGCAGTTACTGAGGAAGGGGCAAGAGATGAAGGAATTCGAATGTCCACAGGTAAATATGACTTTTGTTTGGCACATGTGTTTGTGTGAATACAAGTCAATAAAAGAGCTGCACTTGATTGACGAATCCCGCAAGTTCCACCTACCGTATTTACTTGCGTATAAGCCAAATAATTTAGGAAAAAATAAAAACCTGGAAGAAGGGAGATCAGCTTATCTGCAGGCCAAGGTCTATTATAGCAGTACTAACACCATATAAGCCATTAACCAGGTCAGTACATGATGACCTGGGGATTCAAGGTAGAAGGTTATATATATATATATATTAATCTCAGACTTATGGGTCAGCTTATGTGAAGGTCATGCACTTTTTAATGTTTTTACCTATTCATTTGGTGGGGGGGGGGGTCGGATTATATGTGAGTATATACGGTACCTACTACCAACTGTCACTGGAGCATTGTTTATTCAGCATTCCATCAGACTGCTGCCCACTCTCACTCTCAGGCCAGATTCTGTTTGATTTATTTCATGATGAAGTATTGGGTGCTAAGCTTGCCTGACAATAAAGCAGCCTGATTAACTGGTGGTCTGTCACCTTGGCCATTTCTGGTGTTTAACATGTACGAATTCAAACCATTATAATTTCACTATCTATTGTCCAGTTTTTGTGAAATGTTCACTGTGAGCCAGAAATTATTCTCTAATCAAATGATAATATTTTTGAAAAGAAATTTTTTGATTCTAAAGAAAATGCTATGCTGATTAGTAAGCCTGTCATCTTTGGTTTGTGGATTTGTTACTTATAAGTGTAATGGATAGAATTGGGGTTGTAAATAATATGTAGTGAAATATTTATGGATGTTTCTTTATGAGCTTATTGACTTAGACAAGATTTTAGGAAGATGATTCATCAATCTTTACAGTCTTAAATTGCTAACCAGCTCATTTAATAAATTGCATTTGAAATTAGCACTGCACTTTGTATTAGATTGACACTCTTTGAAAAAGATATTAGGTTTTGTTTTGCTCTATGTCACATTAAGCTATTCATTTAAAATTTCCTTTTCACACCATACAAGTTGCAGATGAAAAGAAAACGAAAAATGTTTTAAGAATATGTCTTGATACAGGTCATTTTTTTGTCTATTCAACCGCAGTGGCTCGGAGTGGTTAGAATGCCAGACTCACAACCGAAAGGTGCATTTTTTTAATCCTACCATCGGACCAAAATATGTGTCAAAATATGGTAGTGGATTGTTTATTTATTTTTTATTCATTTTAATTGCAAAAATGTTCACATTTTGCTTTCTGAACGGATATTTTGATGAAATAAAGATCATTTCCCCTGATTGGCACATGTTCTTCATGGTCATTACATGATTTGAACAAACATCATCCACATTTCTGTTGATATTGCTTGTATTGTGTATTTATTCTTCAAAAATGAAATCACTTCCAAATGTCTTTTCATTTCATTTATCCTTTTGTTATCTTTTGAAACAACTTTTAAATTAGTGTTTCCATTTTTCACTGTTTTCCATAAAATTGGTATGTAAATATATATTCAATCACAATTTCTTGGTACTTTAAGTCATTTGACTTTGCAGGTACAAGTTTCTTCTTGTTTTGTTCCAGGACAGGCCTAAATTCAGGATGGCCAGGAGATCTAATTGAATAACTTCTAAAAGTAAAGTCAGAAAGATAAATGTACTTTGGAAAGAATTGACTGTTGTAGAAATATTAAATTTGAAATATCCACTACATATAGACCAACATTGTACATGACACTAACACATGTACTGACTTAAATACTTTTTAAATCAGGGTATTTTCTAGAACACTCAGTTGTGGGATTTACACTTATTTCTAACAAATCCAGTTAAAAATTCAACCAAATGTGCAAAAATCATGCATAATATTTGCAATTTCTACTTTTGTTTACTTCAGAACCAATACCCACCCATATTTAGAAAATACATCTTTTCTTTGTTCAAATGGAGGGGGGATGTTACTAAAAATGACCCTGCAAATGATAAAAAAAAACCATGAAACAGTAACCTGGCAGAATGCAGCCAGTGACTTTGAAATCTTTGTGGCACCATTGCTCCCTCTACTTCAGTATCATTGAATCCCATTCTGTTGCTGAAAGTCACCATGGTAACCTCTATTTTTAAAATTTAAGCCTTTTCTGACAAAAAAAATTACATTTCTCTTATTGCATTCTTTCATTGTAGGAACTTATTCCCTTGACCAGATGTCAGATGAGGAAGACACAGCATCAGGACCTTTTGTAAATATAGGACTTTTATTTGGAATAACCTGTCCTTTCATTAAGACCTATTTCAGTTTAAACAACAAGGGCAAATACAGGGCAACTTATACTTGGCAACCAACAACAAGGGCAAATACAGGGCAACTTGCACTTGGCAACCAAGAACAAGGGCAAATACAGGGCAACTTGCACTTGGCAACCAACAAAATGATGATATAATTTAGGCTGTTCCATTGGAGTTGACTAGTAAAGGAAGGTAAAAGATGAGGAAAATAGTAGGAGGGAAAATGGAACTGGCTAAATTTTGAAAGGTAGCTGTTGAAGGGAGGAGACTGTTATTGGCAGATTGTCTGTATTGATTTACTCTGGCTTTTCTGTCTGTTTGTCAGTCTTTCTATCTGTATATATGTTCTTGAGTACATATGACCTGTTATCTTGAATTAGCTGTCCAGCAGTATTAGTAAAAAACTATTAAGTATTAACACACAAACAATGAAAATTGGCTCATTCATTTGCACATTTAGATGACCTAATTAGATTCTTACACATTTGCACATTTAGATGACCTAATTAGATTCTTACACTACTTTGGCACATTTGATCAACTCAGTTTACTTTTTTGATTTGGAATTCATTAATTTCTGAAATTATAAAGAAGCAACTTATTGGTTAAGAACTTCAGTGTGTTCACAATTATGCTTTTACCAATGAAGCTGGAAGGAGATAAAGTGTTTGGCCCATTGAGTTGCATGTTCATTCATTTGTTTATTCATTCATTCATTAGACCCATTTACCTTGGGCCCTATTTAACTTGTGCTCATGAAAATTGTTATGGGGATGCATATCAGGAGGACTAATTCAGCCATACCAAAATTAGGTCAGTGTGATCTAATTTTCACACTAGATGGACTTTTGTATTGTCAACCATTTGTTCCTTATGCCCTCACTATCTTGGACTTGTTTTCACCTTGACTCTTTTGTTTGTGGATGCATCTCAACAAGAGTAACTCAACCATACCCAAATCTGGATCACTGTGACTTAATTTTCATGCTTGAGTGACTTCTGTATTGTTAGCCATTTGTTTGTTAAGCCCTTGATATTTTGGACCCTACATCACATTTCATAATGAAAACAGCAATGTAGATGCATCTCAGCAAGAGTAACATGGCCATGCCAAACTAAGTCACCGTGATCTGATTTGCACACTTAAGTGACTGTTGTTTTTCATCCGTTTGTTCGATATGGCTTTAAAATCTTGGACCTTATTTCACCTGCACTCATGAAAATCATTGTGTGAATGCATATCAACAAAAGTAATATAACCATACTAATACTAGCCTACTGTGACCTAATTTTCATGCTTACGTTAATTGTATTTTTAACCATTCATTTGTTAAGCCCTCTTTGAGATCTTGCTTGTAACTGGCACAGCTCAAGAACCATTCAACATATTCTGATATAGTTTGTTCTGAACAATGTCTCATACACCTAGATGTGCCCATTATGGGTTTTATCGTGTCAGTGTTTTGGATAGAGTTGTGACCCTTGACAATTAACTCCATATCTTCACATGGGATGTTGCTTGTAACTGGCATAGCTCACGAACCATGCAACATATTCTGATGCAGTTAAGTATGAACATTGCCTTATACACTTCTATGTGTCTTTTATGGGTTTAGTCTTGTCTACTCCATTTGGACAGTGGTATGCTCCATTTGGACAGTGGTATGCTCCTTTTGGACAGTGGTATGCTCCATTTGGACAGTGGTATGCTCCATTTGGACAGTGGTATGCTCCTTTTCAAGCTTCGTTTTCACATGGAAACTTGGAATGTTGCTTGCGATCAGCACAGCTCAAGAACCATTCAACATATTCAACCCAAATTTGATAAAGGCATTGTATTTTAGACCTAGATGTGCATTGTATGGGTTTTGTCTCATCAGCACCATTTTGGACAGAGTTATAGCCCTTGTCAATGAACATAATATCTTTCTCTTCACATGGGATGTTGCTTGTAATCAGCATAGCTCAAGAATCATTCAACACATTCTGATGCTATATTATGTAAATGTTGTTTCATAGACCAATGTGAATCATCTGCTTCATTTGGACAGAGTTATGACCCTTGTTGATCAATTTCATATCTTTATCTTCACCTTGGATGTTACTTGTATGGATGAAACAGTGAAGGAGTTATATTTCAAGCATTCCACATCATCATTTAGAGGAATCATGGCCCTGGAATGCCCATCTTCCTCTAACTTTAGTTTACCAACACAAGTTCTTCAGTTTGAGGCCCTGTGAAAGGAATTGTAGTAAGTAGGTGCCCTTTGGTTGCACCCATCACTAAAAATTTAGTAAAAATTGGTATTTGGATGTATCTTAAGGAGAGTAACTTAACCATATAAAAATTAGGTCACTGTGAGCTAATTTTCATGCTTGCGTGCCTTTTGCATTTTCAGTCATTGGCTGATTATGCCCTCTGTATCTTGAACCCAATTTCACCCACTCAAGAAGATACATATGAAGATGCTGCTTAAAATTTGTGGCCCAACCATACCTAAACCGGGTCATGGTGACCAAATTTTCATGCTTGAGCAGTTTTTGTATTTTAAGCCATTCATTTGTAATGCCCATAATATCTTGTTCCTGTTTTATCAATACTCATAAAAATTGGTGTGGATGCATGTCAAGGTGATTGAACAAATTTTACCCAAACTAGGTAATTGTGACCTGATTTTCATGCTTGGGTGACTTTTGTATTTTCAGACTTTTGTTCATTACACCCTAAGTATACTTATGAAAACTGGTATGTTGATGCATCTCAGAGTAACTCAACCATACTAAAATAGGTAACCTTGACCAAGTTTCACACTGGAGTGATTTATGTATTTTCAGCTTGCACCCTTAGATGCTTAACCTGTGCTCATGAAAATTGATATATGGATGCATCTCAGCAAGAGTAACTTGGCTATACCATAACTAGGTTACTTTGATCTAATTTTCATGCTTGAGTGACTAATACATTTTAATCTATTCATCATACCCTCAGTATCTTAGACCCAATTTTACCAACATTAATGAAAATTTATATTTGGATGTATCTCAACAAGAGTAAGCTCTACCAAAACTAGGTCAATGTGGCCCAGTTTTTGACAGTCGGATAAGGTTTGTATTTTCAGCTTCTTGTTTATTGCATCCTCTGTATGTTTAATCCCAGCACATCTTTACTAATCAGAGATTGTTTTGACTCGACACCAATGAAATTTTCTTTCTTGAAGCATTGTAATGATTATTATATTGCACATGGTGGTTTAGATGTTAGCTTAGACTCACAACAAATGAGTGTCCAGACAAATGGGTGTCCAGACCAGCCTAAAGCAGATGTTATGGCATCTCTTTGAAAGGCTCTTAACTCTCATTCCCTTGGCATCAGCCTCCATACCAGTCTCTATATTGTCAGCTGTCCAGACATGTTTCTGTTGGCAAACCGATTCATATTTATAAGTAAACACTTTGTTTTTATTTTACAAGAACAACAATTTATAGGTTATTGTATGTGCAAGCTTATAGGCCACATGCCAGAACAGCTCGTTAGCCCAAGATCTCTTTTTTCTAATTAGCACCATTTTTCAGATCTTTTAACAATACTATTATGACAAAAAAATGACTAATATTCAAATAAATATGCTGTTTTATTCTTTGCGTAACTTCATTTATAATTTCATTCATGTCATGCATGAATATATGGACAAGTTGGATAATCTCATAATGAAAAAGGTCAGATGATGTCATAATGTAAAAGGTAGGATGATCCATACTGCATAATGCTTGTCCTTATCAGCAATCTATGTTACTTGAAAATGAGGTATACAGGAAAACTTTGCCTCCTAAGTTAATGAAACAAAATTAGAGCATATAATAATGTTGATTATTGCTTTCAGTGAATATACATATATTACTTTCTATGTTGCATACAGACCTCTGCAAGAGGAATGGGTAGACAGGGCATTACAGCCTCTCAGCTCGCTGCAGCCCTTGCTGCAGCCACTGGATCTCCCATTGTACCAGGACCCAGCTCGCGGGTATGTGAAACAAAAACTGGGGTATCACTGTTTAAAATGTTGTAAGCAGTTCACACATTTGTGTGTATGTAGCTTAAAAACTGTTAATGTCATTGTAGAACTTATATAGATTCCGTGATTAATTAAACCTGTTGTTTTATGTTGAGTTGATTATTCATTTGTGCATTACAAGTTCAACAGATTTATGAATCAGCTCTCTGTGTTGGAACAAAATGCAAGAAATATTTTAGATGGGCAAACATATGGTATATACTTGTGTATAAGCCGATACAAACTGCATAGACCCAGATCTGCCACTGCATAATGCGCCTGCAGATCTGGGTCTATGCAGTTTGTAGAGACTAATCAGTAGAACAAACAACATAGACCCTGATCTGCTGGTAAATTATGCACTGGCAGATCAGGATCTATGTTGTTTGCATTTGGACTTGGCTTATATGCAAGTATAAATGGTATTAGGATTACTGGGGCAACTCGTATGTTTATGATCTGTCAGGATAGGGTGCTTATACATGCTGCATTGATGCATTTCCTTTCGAGCTGTATATCATCTTAGTTCAGAACTACAGTATTCACTGTTTGTTGTATGTATAACAACCAAGTGATGTAACTTTCACTACTTACTAAGTTTTAGACATGATAAAAGTTGTGTTTTATATAATCCAGTTGAAATCATCTTCATGATTGGTGGGTTTTTTAAAGTACACCAGGGATAAGGTTCTTTGAATGGGTAAATGTTCATTTTTGTGTACATTTTGAAAATTTTTAAAACTTCTCTGGTGTCTGATCTTCCACATGCTTATTATTCACAAAACTCATAAATTTTAGTGTTTATTCTGGTTTATATGATAGAGTAAAATGTTGATTATCCAGATTGTTTGCCTGTATGGACTACTACCATGACCCCCCGAAAGTTGTACTTATCACAATATGCAAGTATATATAAATTAAACCAATTTGCCAATCACAATGCCAGCATAGAACATAGTAACAGAAATCAGAAACAAACACAATCTAATGTACCATATTTTGGTGTGTATAACGCGCACTGATGTATAATGTACACCCTGAGTTTCGACCCAGAATGAGGGGAAGAAACATAGTCTGCCATATAACGCGCATGTGATATAATACATTTTTAAAATCTTGATTATTTCGTTCCCTTTTATAGTGTGGCAACAGTCAGCCATTTTGGATAGTGCACTGATCATCATTTGTTACACGACATTTGAATTCTTTACAATTAACCAGCGCATGACTGTTTCTCTGGTCTTTCCTGTAAGTATGTGGCCCTCGATTATGACCAATACTTTTTTTTTTACAGATATTGTAAAAGAAAGAATAAAAAAATGGCAAACTTTAAAGTATATCTTTCCGATTTTATGGTTGGCCCTTAAAAGGGCCATTTTAAGGTTCACCTTGTTGATGGAGTTCAGTCTGTTGCATCAAATCCCTCAAATTCCTCTTCGTCATCATCAATCTCGAAAAGTTGCTGTATGTCCTCGTCTGTCATCATTCCTAGTGTTTCAAAATCGAACAAGATAAAATGTGAAAGTTCGGGTCCAGTATTTATACTTAATTGGACTAGCATGACACTTCTAAAATATATCTCTGTGCCCTAGATAGAATTTACCAAGACAATACTTCATAATTATGTTTTGGCACATCAGAACTTAGCCGGTGCTGATTACATTTAAAAACACCATGCCAAGTCACTTAAATATTCCTCACTCTATTGTAACAAAGAAGGATCAAATACTGTGGTTTAAGATTAGAAATAAAACAAAGAACCAAGCTTATTTTCCGAAGACAAGTAAATAAATTGCAAATTTACCCAGACAATGTATTGTAACTATGTTTAGCACATCAAAGCTTACCCGATACTGATTACCGTGAAAATACCACACTGAGTCAGTGAAGCATTGATCACTGTATAGTTGCAAAAATATATCAAATACTATGATTTAAGATGAGAAATAAAGCTAAGAACCAAGTTTATTTTCCTAAGGAAAAAAAATGTTTTCCAACTTCATATATTAATTGATTATTTTGTTTCACAATGTGTCAGTGTTACTGTAACCGACTAACATTAATCCTGAAAAATATGTCCTTTACATGTGCCTCTGATGAGAACATTAATACTGCTTGAATTCTAAATATTATATTTCAATTCAAATAAGAATAAATGAAGAAAAAATATCAAATATTGAACATTTACAGGTACGGTAATCATATATTTGTTCCTCTGATAACCATGAAAAGACCACACTAAGTCAATAAAGCATTGATCCCTGTATAGTCACAAAGAAATATAAAATATTATCGTTTAAGATGAGAAAAAAAACTTTGAACCAAGTTTATTTTCTAAAGGAAAAATATTTCCGACTTCATTCATTAATTGATGATTTGTTTCACAATGTGTCAGTGTTACCGTAACAGATAACCGTATCCACAAATAATATGTCACCTAAAGGTGCCTCTGATGAGAACATTAACACTGCTTGAATTCTAAATAGTATGTTTCAATTCAACAATAAATGAAGAAAAAATGTATTCGATCAATAATAATGGAATACTGAACTTTTACAGTACAGGTTTGGTAATCATCATATTTGTTCTGCTGCAATGCAGTACTTTGCACAGCTTTAGAACAAGCTACCAGTCGTTGTGTACATGTATTTCCGGTTGAGGCACATGACAAAACGCTACACAGTGATGTGAAATGAAACGAGTTTATTAACATAAGCGATCAAAGAACAAGACTATCAGGTTTGTAAGCATTATTTATTTCTTTAATAAGGCTAGTACCTGTAACCAATTTAGTTACAATGCAACGTGCAATGGATTTAATAGTTCACATGGAGTGTGTGTGATACCTGTAAGCAGCTATAGTGCCTTCATCCTTTCATCAGATCGACCTGGAAACAAACTTTTTTTTAGTTCTTCTATAAAGTGCGCACCCCCAACTGAAGATAAGAAAATTTGGTGAAAAAAGTGCACGTTATACACAGCTAAATACGGTAATTTCATACAGCTATAATTACAATGGTATTATGAATAACTAAATTATTTTTTTAATGTAAAAATGAATGTATTTAGGAGAAAGGGAGGGAGAGAGATACAAAGAGAGAACATTTATTTTTACACCCCTAGTTTTTGCTAAGTGAGTGCCACCATAACAATATGTAATATTTCATGCAGAAATCCTAACCTAATCAGGCATGATTAAAGACCTATAACAGTTTGATCAAAGACATTCTGTAGTCCAGCCTACATAATTAGCTCTTGATCAATGAACAATGGTGGCTTAACAGGTGATAAATGTTAATCACCTAGCAGCACAGGTGTGAAAACAATCCACTTCAAGCCAAGTTTACCTTGATCAGAACTTTTTTAACACTCGTCTTCACAAGACCACAAATAAAATGACAATCCATTATACCTATGTTATCAAATGAAGTGTCTTAATATTGTTATTGTTCCTAGTTTTTCAACTCTTAAACATGTTTATATATATATATATATATATATATATATATATATATATATATATACACACACACACACATACACAGAGTCAAATATACGATTATCAGAAACACAAAATAACCAAAAATGTTTAGTAATATTCTTGAACTTAATAAAAACTAACTTTCATTTGTCATGTATGTAAGTCAGTGTAAACATTGTGGAATATCAGCAATTGAGTTTGAGTATGTACTCATCAGCAATTGAGTTTGAGTATGTACTCATCAGCAATTGAGTTTGAGTATGTACTCAGCTTGAGAAGTTTTAAGAATACAGAGTGATATGTGATAAATAGAGGTTATTCCAGACATAAGGAGTGTGTGTGTGTGAAGTCTTTCCTTGCAAAATCAGTGCTTGGTGCACAGCTCAAAATAATGTAATCATTACAATATGACTTAATCAGTGAGACATTACTTTTTACCTATGTGTATCATAGTACTATGAACTCCGGGAGAGATTGGATTTGATAAGGTGTGGTTACAGCATCTATCCTTTATTAAGTAATGATAAAGAAAAATGCTTATACAATTTTAATAATCTCAATAACAGTCCTCTGAAAGAAAACGAAGAAGTCAACTGAAAGTATGAGACCTCGGAAATCATTACCAATTTACAACTTTTTTTACAAAAATTGACAGCATAGCATTTCTTTTGCAGAAAACCCATGAGATCTCAATAACTGTGTCATAAATTAACTCCCCGACATACACTTTTTTGTGTATTTGATAAGACGAGTCTTTGATCTTCAACCTGTGCAAATTTAATGAATTTTAAAATATTCTTTCAAATATTATTTTATGGACAGTTGGTGACGGGGTATTTTTTCCCATACATTTCTATGTAATTTGTACTGGGGGATAAATGTTCAACTAACAGTAAAACAAGAAAATGCACACCAGCCTATTCATTTTTAAGTGATTTCAGATTGTTTCGATCCTTAGTTATGTTTAAAATATTAGTTCTTCCAAAAGCTAAATGCTCCAACATTTCACAAGCTTGTCATGCTTAAATATTGAGAATGCCACATACTTGTAGGAGAAATGCAGATAAACACAACCAAAAAATGGTTTCCCATATTGATTTTAATAATCATTTGGACTTAAACTAGTAATGGTTTTGTATAAAAATTAAAATGGTTAAATCTGATTTAATAATCATTTGGACTTAAATTAGTAAATGATTTTGTATAAAAATTTAAATGGTTAAATCTGATTTTGTTATAGAGGGCTTTTCTGTATTAAATTTTGTGTGCTTATTCGTAGAATTTATCAAAATGGACATTATTTCTCATTTTCCACTTATTGCAAGAGTTCTCTGTGCTTATTTATATAAACCTACCAACCCTTATGATTTGACCGTGTGTTTCTGAAATTACCCTTAAGTTATTGACTTAATGAATAATAGCAAAACTTAAAAATATACGATCATTGTGGTCAAATCCGGCTACTGGCTTGTCCATGTTTGATATGGATCTGGGTTTTATATTAGAATAAGCAGAGTTGGTCTGGGAACCAGTCTAACTTTACAGAAGTACCTCAAGCACTTTAAACTGCTCATATTTTTCATGCAAAACGCCTGCATGATCAAGCTGTTGCTTATAGCATTTTCCAGAAATGGAGTGCAACAAATAAAAACACTTAGAAGATGAGAGGGACAATAAGTCACTTAAAAAGTTCAAACAATCAGCATAGAATTATAAAAAGGAACATTTAGATTCTCTGAAAAAAGCAGGAAAGACAACAATTTATTAGACATCATGTGTTCATTGGAGTATGTTTCATGGTGGGAGAAATTATTGCTATCAACACTTGAAATCGAAAAAAACTCTTGAGTATTACGTCAAGTTGAGAGATCTAGCAAGAAGCCTTTGAGCTCATTGGGTTTTGGAACTGCAGTTTCTGAAACTGTACTGGATGTAATTATGGTCTGAGTATACTTGACAAACATTTTATTGGAACATAATGTTTGCCTTCACTGCATCAGTCTCAGATTACACTTATGAACTTTTTAAGTGCATGTTTCCAAGTTGACAATAGCAGCACATGATATTTCGTTATACCTTACTGAAAATTGGTCTAATTTAGGGAAAGGGTTTGACTGCATTACAGTTTTTTTATTTATTGTTCTTTCACAGCAGTCTGAGAGTCGGCCACTAGCTCCCCCAGTAATAACAACAGATTTCTTCCAACAAGCCATCAGACATGCGCAGAATGCAGCAATGCAGGTAAGCTCTAATCCCATACCTCAGGTGTACTTATTTTTGTGCTTAGCTTTTATGCACTTATTTTTATGTCCAGCGCAGAAATTAATTACAAGTTTCCACACAACTGACAATTGGTTGTGAATTTATGTTTGCTCAGAAAGTTTCAGAAGGTAGGTTTTGTATGAAAACAAGATCACACAAAAATAAGCACACTTAGACCATTCTCAAATTAGTGTTTTTCAGTAAGTACAGTCTCTCACATGAGTTTCATTAGGTTGATAAATAGTTCATCTAAGATTTTCTTTTCCATATCTATGGAGGAGACAATAGTGTTATCCATGTCCGTCTGTCCCATTCCCTTATGACACTTCATGTCACATCCTATCACGTCTATCACAATTTAGTTTTCACTAAAAAAACTTTTCATGGATTGAATCATATTTAGTACTGTAACAAGGGTTTACATTAGGAAGACCTAGGTCGAGTTTGATTTTCAACATTTTTAGGCAAAGTTTTACAGAATTATGGTTCATTTTTGACTGGGACCATTGCCCTTTAATTTAATTTCTGCTCATTTACTTTTGAAGGAGTTCATGGATTCAATTCAAATTTGGTTTGAGACTTTGTATTAAGAAAAAGAACTTTGCCCTTCAGTTTAGTTTCTTCCCATTTATCTTTAAAAAATTTCATGGATTGTAATCCTTCATACCTGAAAACCCCAACTTTATTGTTCTTATAACATTTTATTACATAGTTTACAAACTATTACATTTAGAAGCATTACCCGAAATAAAATTGGAGCAGGCATAAGCGACATATCAGGAGAACATACAACTCACATATGTAGAGATTATAGTAAAAGGGATTTGCACCAGTCTATGAAATGAACAGTGACCTTGTGGAAATCTTGGAAATGGAATTTACAGATGCTACACCTACTTTCAATATAGTCTTTGATGGCTAAATTAAATAAAATAAATAACTGATGAAATGGAAAAGTAGAATCACAATAATACTGAGCATTCTAATGCATCAGTGCAATCTCAGCTTTTTAATAATGTATTTTATAACCTGATAAATCCACTCAATATCAGTCATTTTGGGTATGTGTTACATGTTGATAAATCCACTTTATATCAATCCTGTGTGGGTTGGCATTACATACTGATAAATACACTTTATATAATTCTTTTTGGGTATGTGTTACATATTGATAAATCCACTTGACATCAGTTGTATTAGGTATTGCATTACATACTGATAAATCCACTTGACATCAGTTGTATTAGGTATGCATTACATACTGATAAATCCACTTGACATCAGTTGTATTAGGTATGCATTACATACTGATAAATCCACTTGACATCAGTTATATTAGGTGTGCATTCCATACTGATAAATCCACTTGACATCAGTTATATTAGGTATGTATTACATACTGATAAATCCACTTGACATCAGTTATATTAGGTGTGCATTACATACTGATAAATCCACTTGACATCAGTTATATTAGGTATGGATTACATACTGATAAATCCACTTGACATCAGTTATATTAGGTGTGCATTCCATACTGATAAATCCACTTGACATCAGTTGTATTAGGTATGCATTACATACTGATAATCCACTTGACATCAGTTGTACTAGGTATGCATTACATACTAATAAATCCACTTGATATCAGTGGTATTGGATATGCGTTACATACTGGTAAATCCACTTAACATCAGTTGTATTAGGTATGCATTGCATTCTGATAAATCCACTTTATATCAGTTGTATTGGATATGCATTACATACTGGTAAATGCAAGTCATACTGGGTATACATTACATACTAATAATCCACATGATATCAGTCATATTATATATGCATTGCATACTGATAAATCCACTTGATATCAATCATACTGTATGCATAACAGATTGATAAATACAGTATCCTGATATAACTGATTTTACTCTATTTTTCCTTGGACAGGCTCAGATTCAGCAGATGCGAGAGATGGGAATCGAGGATGAGGCAGTGGCAAGGCGTGCCCTTCAGGCGACCAATGGAGACATGCAGGCTGCAATAGATCTAATATTTGGTAGTGGATTTGAATGAATCAGGCAGCTTTAACTACCTTGTGAATATTGTGGAATGATGTTGAGGATCTTGTCACTAGCAGTTATAAAGGAAAAGCATTATGACAATTTAAATTATAGGAAAATATGACTGGTTTCATGCTTACTTGTGTTAAGTTAACTTTTAAAGTGTGTGAAGTGCATCCAGTTCTTAGGGTAAAAGCCTTTGCTTGCTGCTAAAATTTGTTTTATCTACCCTTTCTGTGCAAAGCATACATGTTCATGACTTATGAATATCTACCAAAACATTTATTTTACATCATAAATTGCTATATTTATTACAAGACATGACAACAGAGTATACTCAAATCAAAAGTTACTTGCTACAACTTATACTGGTGCAGTTGTCTCTGTATTTTATGGAAACTGCTTGTCAATCCACTGTTTGCCTCGCATACATTATCTCTTTGTGTCCACAACAGTGTCATTAAATGTATTAACTGATTAGTGGATGCAAAGGATTTTTTGTTTTATCCAGTAAAACTGACCAAAAAAAAAAAAGTAAAAGCTAACAGGAATACATAGGTTTTCCTAATTAGGGGAACAGTTATTGAAAAAAATATTATGATGAATAAACCAGTATGTTTATGTTTAGCTCCATTTTCTTCCTTTTCCGTAACATTGACAAGAGGCAATCCTGTGTAAATCTTTTTGCATCGGTCCATCTGTCTTTCTCCCTTTGTCATATTTTTATGTTGGGTAGCTTTAGTAATTTTTCATGTGAGATTGTGTGATTCCTACTTCCCAAATCTTCTTTTAAAAAAAGTGCTTTTATTTATATCAATTTTAACAACTTCCTCAAAATTCTTCACAAGAATGATCTGTGCACTAGAGGAAACTTTAAGTTACAAAAATTACCAGTCTATCACAAGTACAGGGACTGAAAACCCTTAGGACCAAATTAAATTCTCAGTTTTTAGAGGTTTTTGGTTTACTGAAGGTATTGCATACATAAAAAAATGTATTTTACCAATAAGTTGATGTACATGCACATCATCATTAATACCAACCTTAATTTGTAAGACCAACAAACTGGTACATATTTAAAACCTAGAAAGTTTAGTGTTTTTCACATGATTTTAGTATGTATGTATGTAGTAGCATTTAATGGCACATCAGCACAATAGTGGCTATATGGTGCCATCTGAAAGTAAAATTACAATAATGTAAAAAGGGAGAGCAGAGAGAGAAGTTTGTTCATGTGTCTGTGACTAGAGAGAGAGAGAGAATGTAATTACATCAGAACATCTGTCTGTGTATGTCACTGTGTAAAAAATTATGAAAGTTGTTTGCTTTTTTAAAATTGAATGATAAATTAGTTGAACACTGTATGTTCCTTCCAAATACTGATTTGTAGGTCTCTATTGGCAAAGTATCAAAAGCAAGGCTGCAGGCCAGGTGTTTAAAGCTCGGGTATTTAATTAAAAAAAAGAAAAAAGTTCTATTGAACGTTTATACAAATAAATAGCATCAGTCAGATTAGATAAAAAGCAAATACAAATAATCTCTCTTAATTGGCTTATCTACAAGCATTTAGTTATTAACAATTTAACTTCAAAGCTGACCCTTTATCAAGGTGCAAAGACTTTGGATTGGCCTATTGTCAGCCCTAATCTGTGTCAGTGGATATGTCTAGTATTGTTTTTACATCAAGTGGCTTGGGATTTTCTGGGTTATTGATTCACTGATAAGCCTAAAACAGTATTTGCTATCGGTAAATAATGGTCCTGCATGTTTCAGGTGTGTGTCTTATTTAACATATAACCACAGGCTACTTCTGGACCATTAATATCAACATTATTTCCAAGTTTGTGGTGAGTTTCACTTTCACTGGGTTTGTTTTAGTGTAAAATTGAAATTTGGGACCCAAAATTTGTTCCTGTTTTAAGAGTTGCAGGGTTTTGGTTTACTGAAAAAATAAATGATGTTATTAAAGAAGGACAAATTTAGGACCAAATAAAACTTGTGATCTTTAGGGGGATTTGGTATATTGAGGATTCGGTTTTGAGGGGTTTCACTGTGATATATAATAATAGTGCTGAGAATCCAACTCAGTATGACAGACTTGGATTTCATGCTTTTATCCCAAAACCTTATCAGTCCTCCAGTAAATGCAGCTGCTACACATTTCAGGCTAAAATAATGTTGTAAAGATAACGACTCAGTTTTATTAGATTTGTTATTTATTTAAGGATAATTTACTGAAATATTTGAATTATTTTCACCTTGTGAATTATGGAAAATAATTCCCTAGTGGATTCTAGAGTATTCTGTACTTACATTCACAAGTACGGTAAGAATAAAATATCCGTAAAAATCCATACACAAAGAATATCCTACAAAATTAACTTGCAATTATCAGCAACCCAACTATTAAAACACCATTATATCAAAAATGAAACCATAGATTCAGCAGCAACCACTGCCAGCATGTTCTGTCATTCCCATGTGAGTACAATGAGTACTTGTGTATGTTCCATTGTTCTTTTCATTTTTTGTATAGGTGTCTTTCATTAGTCTTTTCATATTATCTGAGTGTATTTCTTCTGTCTTTCCATTGTTCCCACCACTTTTGTCAATAATGAATTTTTGTTCTGCTGTTCCATGCTTTAGTAATGAGTTTTATCCAACATCCAATGTCCATTCAGGTTACTTGTTGCATGTTGAAACACTTAAATTTTCTACATCTTTTGATGGATACTAAATGTACATAATATGAATACATCATGGGAAGTGGGTCAATGACATTATGAGAAACAGAAAGAAGCAGACCATATTTACCTACAAAAGGTCGCATTATAACATTTGTTGACCTAAACAAAAAGAGATGGCAGAGCTTGAAAATTTCACTGAGCCATAATACAAGCCATAAAGAGAGCAGGCACTGTGTGTTGGGTTAAATTGGGTGACGCTTGTGCCTTGTTCTCTGTATTTAACATGATAGCTATCATAGCCATAATTCATTTAAGTTTCATACCATAACATTTTTTGTACACCATCTATCCTTAAAAATCATTATAAATTACATGTATCATATTTTTTGTACATAGAACTTTTTCATCAAATCCTTAAAGTATTTGTACCAAAACATTTGAATGAGAAGATATATGTTTGCAACAAAGATTCAAAATATTGCCAAATTGTTTACAAAAAGGAATAAGAGATTAAAATCGGATACACCTTAAGGCATTGTTTTTTTTTTTAACCTCTGTATTATCTTTTAACCGTGTATTTTGATGTTTTGTACTTGAATCAAGAAGTTCATATTTCAAACATCTTTGAAAAAATTCTGATGTGTGATTTAGATTTGTCAAACAACCAATATATTGTTTGCTAAGTATATATTTGATCAAATCACATATAAAAAAGAAAAAATTTGTTTACTTTGGGTAAGTATTTAATTGAGGCAGAGAATAATGAAACAGGAGATTAAGAACTTTAAAAAATGAATCACCATTTATAATCAAGCAGAAAAGTCTTTGATCATCTCATTTTGAAAGGGTAATTGTTTTGTTAATTGAGAATCTACACTTATTCTTTGATCCAATCTTCTATTGTTATCTTTATCAGTGAGAACAGCTGCACAGTGGCCTTTAAAGTACATAAGTTTTCAACAATATGAATAACAAGTGCCATTTATTAAGTCAGTCACTGTTGGTTTGGAAGCCGTTTGATGCTTTCTTATCCAAAACAAATTATATATCAGTACATGCCATATACCACCAGTCACGTAGTAGTATTATTTCATTATATTAAACAAATGAAAATATAATATTCTCCTACTGATAGCCTCACAATTTGATCCCATCTGTGGGCTTCTTGCACCAATCCGGTCTTAACTATAATTGCCTGGACAGTAAACTCCCTTACAAATCCACTGAAAAAATTCTTGGTAACATGTCTCGTCAAATAAAATTTGTATTGAGAATCTACCCTTATACTCTCATCCACCCTTCTATTATTATCATTATCAGCAAGAACAAAGAACAAGTGACGCGTATGATCACTTGTCACAGGAGACCCATTCTATAGTCGATGCTATATTAATATGGAAAAACTTTACTATATATGCCAGTATTCTAACCTCATTGCATAGTGAAAATATAATGATAAGCTATATAACAAGCATATTCATGTATAAAATTCTAAAAAGTAAAAAAATTGAAGTGAACCAATTATGCAGTAAATATATATACAATTGACCTGAACATAAACATCACCAGACTGCATTCATATGACACACACATTTATTCAATGAGTGACAAAAATATATTTGGTATAGCTATAGTTCTACATAACTGAGCAAGAACTGCACATTTTGGCCCACATAAATTTCCATTAAACAAGGGTCACTAGAAGGGACTGATCTACTGGCCAAAAAGATTTTTTTAGGAAACCATGATAAGTCCATTTCTTCTCTCCTTTTATTCATTTTAATTGCTGAGTATCTCTGATATTTTTGAGAAACTCCAACATACGAAATTTGGTTTAAAAAAAAAAAATTGTACATGTTTAAATTGCCATGTTCACCAGGATACTTGTCAGTGCAGTACAGAATTCTTTGTCTTGGCCTTTGACCTTTAACCTGATATGGATTAAAGGCCATTTATCTTTATGTTGTGATACTTGGCGGTGCGGGAATTCACTCAGACACGTAATCCGTGTTGGAGCCAGTAAGGATCTGCACTATTTCACCAAGCAATTCTTCTCATAGTTTTAAAACCCGGCAGGCTGCATTGTGACTGTACTTGTAGTACATGCTCCTGAACCCTTCCAGTACTGCCATGTGAAGTCGGATATTGTATGAAAAGGATCTTAGGTTGTCCTGCTTGACTTTCTTGTAACGTTTCTGCAGACCAAGAACCTTTTGGTTAATTTGAACAATCTGCTCGCAAGCCCTTGTGAAGTGCCACTCCTTCTCTAAAAGTGTAAATCTCTTGTCCAGTGATATGTTGGATTGCATTTTGTATCGCTTGAAGAAATTTGCAGATTGATGTTAAGGCTATGTCCTAGCAGTTTTATAGATGGTCGTAGAGGACCTGTCTATTATTTGTGTCGACTACTGCCGTAATAGTGACACTGAGGTATTGAGAATATCCACTTGAGCTGACATTCCACTCACTTGGCACAAACAATGTGTCAACATGCCATCTGTCCAACTGTGACTAGATACTGGCTAGCTTGTATTGCTGCTCGGTACTTGGAATTTATGCATAAAGTTGAACAGGTACAACTGATTAAAAAATGTAACTTTCTGATGGATATCAAACGTTGAAATATTTAGAGCAAACAGAATCAACATTTTTCGTGCAAGTAAAAATAATATAACATTAAAAGAATGCTAAAACCAAATAACAATGACAATTTTACTGAATATCATTATGAATGAAAAGAACAAAGTTAGAGAATAATTTTAAAGAGAAGGATGGAATAAGGTACTATGTAAAGCTATAACAGAATACTGTAGTTGCTGATATTTACTATTACTCTAATAAAAATAAAAATAATAATAATTATTATTATTATTATTATTATTATCTATGGTAAGTAATGACAAGAATCCATGCTACTTTGATGATAATTATAATAAACATAATCAAAATCACAAGGTTGATTATGGTGATGATGATGGTAAAAATCCTATAGAAATCAATGTCTTCAACCTGTCAAGAATTTAATAATAATAATAATAATAATAATAAATAATAATAATATGAAGATGATGGTGATCACAAGGGGAAGAAGAAATTAATGTGTCTGTTGTAGGAGTGTAGTAACAATTCCCATATTGTAACAATCAATATTATAATCTCTGCTACTACTAGTACCACTACCACCACTAATTTACGCAATCCACTCTCGAGTTTAAGCAGTTCATTGATACTGTCACCACTAATACAGTTATTGATTGATTGGATAATTGATAGCTGATATAAACTGCGTGATTTGTGGATATATCCACTTTTTTTGGGGTCTAATTTTCTGAATGGTCTTTGTCAACTGTATTTGACTGTCATTGAAAAAATTACATAGACCTTGATTGTTACCACCATAAAATATGTACTCCAGTAAATTTATTTTGGACAAATCTCTAAGTCTTTAACTAATAGCTGTATTTAAATATTGTGTATTTATAAATCTCCATTCTTGTTTTGTTTTAATAGGTATTAAAGGGGCCAATAATTTTTGTTGACTTTGGAATCGGTAAATCAAGAATGTAAATCTTTGTTGTTGATTCATTTAAATATCCATTTTTTAAATAGGTGTTTCACTACCGTTTGTTTAGATATGCAAGAATTTTTAAAAAGACTATATTTAACTTTTGTCATACATTTTTTTCAAAATGCCCACATCAGTATCTAAAGCTACCAAGTGGTAGTATATATCAGAAGTTAACCTGTTACTGGTCTCGGGAGGAGGCCACATGTCCTATTGCAGATCTTTTTCTACACTCTAGGTTCAGACTGTGTGCTCTATATTTGAGTGCAGTAGATCCTGTGTCACACTTCTAGCAAGTTAGCCATATGATAAAAAATTTTGTTTTCATGTTTATATGCCTTATATGTTTATATAATCAAAACTTTGTTTTATTGTTTATGTGCTTTAGTTCTGTACACAAGATTCTGTGTCATGCTTCTAGCATGTTAGCCATATGATTATTGTTTTGTTGATTTATTGGCATGTCATGTTTTGAACCCTATCAGAGCTAATTTGTTCAACCACGGAGTGTATTTATAATTTGCTTTTTATGTGGCCCACTTTAGATGCTGAGGTGGGTCTGAATTTATATAGAAATATATTTCGTTGGAACCAAGATTTGAACTGTAATCTTGTCATTTGCAATACAATGCTGATACAGATTGAAATATACAACTCAGTTAGTCTAACTGCTACTCTTTATTAATATACAAAGTGACGCCTTCAGCGAGGTATCATGTTGGCATTTCATTATTTATTTCCTGTTGGTATCTGAAGTAGTGTCTGTACTTTGAAATATACATATATTGTTAATAAGACGATTTAATATAATGTAGCATGTTTTTGATAGAGCAATGAATAAAGACAGTGGTTTCATTTATTGTGCATTATTATGATGTACTATATTTCATGTTCAGTGCAGAAATGTATGTTTTCTGATTTTGTTAAAACACATATCAGTATAATGCATCGTTTATTGACTTTCTTTTGTATTTTGCATGACCATGGAAAAGCTCAAAAACTTACGGGATGTTTATTGAGTTATGTTGGGTCTTACATCTGTTTCTGCTCTACTCAATGCACAATCAAGAAATTAGAATTTGGTCCAGGACTCGAGTGGTCCAGCTTGGAGTGGTTATATAAATGATAGAGCCCACGCCAAAAAGATTGTACGTTTTAAAAATGTCACTTATATCCAGTTCTTTCATTTTCATAGCTGCTTATATCTACTGGTACATACTGGACATATTTTGAATACATACTTCTTTAAAGAAAATGGTGTGTTCAATATAAACTTTACAATTATATTTAAATTTAGTTTTCAAAGTGGCTTATATGCCCAGTGTGGTCAGATGTTCGAACTGTAATTTTTGATGTCTTACGTAAAACATGTTTGTATAAACATACATGCAAGTTACCATAACAAGATCTCTCTCTCTCTCACACACACACACTATAACATCCCAAACTATACATTTTGAACATTGAAATTACAAGCACTTCCTTTTACAAAATAAAGAACAAAGAGCTGGAGTTTGTTAGGTGCCTCAACATGTATAAGATATAGCAGTTATAACTTCTTAGGATATAATAATCTCCGCCGTTTATTTTTTAAAATTCTTCCGAATACATCAAAATTGTGACAAGCATGCTGTATCTTTTCTGAAGGCTCAAAACTGATCTGGTTTTCAGCTACCTGATAAAATAGCAAAAGAGGTTGGAAGATGTAAAGTTTGGTTTAATTTTTTGAAGTTGTTTGATACTCATTTGAAATTTTGACGTTTTCTGAGAACTGTTTATATTTATATGTAAAAAAAAAAAGGTTCCTTCTCAAAACAACTCACTGTAATATTGAAAGAAAGTGTAATGTTACTTTCGTAGGGAAGTGTATATTTTTTCCCCCAAATGCACATACATTCTGCAGTTATCCATTTGAAACTCAAAACAGAACTGCAAGATTGTTTCACTTTTTCTCTCCATTTCCCTTGAAAACATTTGATGTATTAGTGGGCCGGTCAACCATCTTTACTCTCTATCAATCTCCAGTAAAACTCAAGGAGTACGATTTTGATCAGGCTCATTGTTATGGTTCTAAAATGTTCTCATTCGGACTAGATTACTCGGCTCTACTTATAATCAACAATTTTTGTTGATATTTAATGCTTTTTCTACGTTTCTGTTACTTTTCTATCTTTTCGTCTTTGGACTTTTTTTTTGGCATCGCACCCAGTTACACAAAACCAGTTCTTAATTGTTTTAAGTAAGAAATGCAAATTACATCGATTAATTTTAAGATATCTGATTAAGTAAATCCAATTTCCTATAAAATGTGAGAAACCAACCAAAATCAGCTTTGTTGAAGAATTATCAGATGGACGCTTCCCCCCCCCATATATATACTCCTTCGGTTCTGAAATTACAATTATTTATCAGGAAAGTACACTTTTTATAAGGTGACACAAAAGTTGTCGGCATGTATTTGCAGCATTTTTCTTACAATTGAAATATGGATACATAACGAAGCAATATAATATAACAAAGTCTTTTAAACTTTATAAGGTCTCCATATTAAGTTGACGGATCTATGAAGTTCCTTTGAAAAGGCCTAGGAAAGGGTAATAGGCGTCGGGCTTTTCCATTTGTTCTGTTACATGCACCTCATGTATATGTCAGAATAATGAATAAACTGGAAGTAATCTAGTACCCGAGATATATGAGACCACGTTTCTATCAGAACAGTTGGCTATTTAGCACCAGCACGATCTGAAGACTGCAGAGTGTTGTCTGCAGAGAAAGCCTGGAGGTTTGCCCGCAATGGAAAACTCCAGTATTATTAATTCGCTCTAACTAATTTTGTTTGTGGGGATTCACTTCAGGATTTTGTAGATTCCAATGAGGAATACATCTAAAGTTCACGTTGTTTACTTAAAGGGTGGAGGACTGCTTTCTCGGTTCTAAAGTGACAGGTCCATCTCTCCTAGGATGGAATAAATAGACAAAACTACATTATGTGTTTTGTTCCGAGTTAGTGGAAAAGAGCGAGTTTGATGCAGCGTAGGGATATGTGGTGGTCATCAGGCCAAGATGTATTCATATGCCACATCAAACAAGTTCTTTTCCTGACTCAGAACAACACACAAATGTAGTTTTGTATTTATTACATACCCCCTCTTTATTGATCGCTATACAGTGTGAGAGTAGTTGAGAAGAAACTGAAATTTATGAAAGTTTGATTCGGTGCATTGCAGCATATCGACTCGGGAACGTCATTGAAAACCCTTAAATATTTCCGGTCTCAGCGATACTGAAATACTGATTGAATATCCATATCGAGCACCAGATCAACTATGTAAGATTAAATGGTTTTGTAATAAATCATTTGTGTATATCTTGTATAATGCCCCCAAGGCGGAGCCTGAAACAAGACCCATTCAGGAACTCTCAGAGACTAATTACATTGAATTCATAAAACTTTAAAAACTGTGCCAGAAACGTTTGATTTCTCAAGCCACTAAAGATGTTTGCAAAAAATTTCAGTGCAAGCTACGTTATTCCTTTAATATATTCCTGCAAATTAAGAAATCTTTGGTTTGGAAGGAATTATGATTTTTAACGAGTGAGTCCAGAGTAAAACAACGTCTGAGTCTTTTACTTGAAAAGTTGTATCCATTCCAGGCGTGCTCTCAAATGTCTGACTTTTGTACCAGGAGACTTGCAGTAAAGGACTCTAACTAGGAGACTAAAATATCAGATGTTGCACATCACAAGTCTCTACAAGCAGTTATTCTGGATACAGATGCAAGAGACTGTGCAAGTGTCTATAATACATATCAATATTCTAAATCAGTTTTGTCCAATACAACAATATTATTGTAGTAGCAATCGCGCCCGAGATGTTCCAGGGGCAGTACTTTCAGCAGTTGTTCCGCCAATGAAATTGCAATTAACCTAGCGGGTTGGCTTAGAATGGTCTAGCCGTTTGTGGGTTGGCTTAGAATGGTCTGAGTAGCCCCAGTGCTCGATGTCCATCTGCTTTGCATCCTCGTTTCATCCCAATATGAGCCGGTACGTGTCAACTCCAAGGATGCGCAGATACTATCGCACCAGTGGTTTGTATTCCTTGTCGATGTCATTTACTTATTGTGCAAGCTGCACCAATACTTTCTCTTCTTCGTCGATTGCAAGATTGGCAGGCGGCACCAATGATTCTTGTTCCTTGCCTATGTCTGGTCGTTCCCCCATAGCTTTGTGTTTCGCTTGAAGCTAAGTATAACAGATTCTAATTGCGAAAGTCGAAGATGGTCAGATTGACTGAGAATCCTGAAGCTTGTGCGTTGACGTTGAGGCCCTTACACAGAATGGCATCTCCAGCGACAAACATGGACACAAAGCTAGCTGTAAAGCTTTCGTCTGAGACATTCGTCGGAACAACAGACTGAATACTGCTGTCATTATGTACCCGTACGACTCTGTTTACATGGATTGTAAGCGTTGCCCAAATTGCGTTACCATAATTTTCGTGGAGGTTAAGGAAGCAAAATCCGGCGTGCTGGTTGGTGATAGTATATTTGTTGCCGCTGAGGGTAAAACCACCAACGTTTTGAACGTTTTGCGATGAATCCCAGCAACAGTAACCAGACGTATTTATTGCTGTAATCATGCCAACGGACGTGATATTGTCAGCCGTTAAGCACACGACCTTCAAGGCAGCACCAGTGCCTGCACCCTGCGCTAGCCTTGCTAACACTGTACACCATACAGCTGATAGTTTTAGCATCTGTGAGATCTTATGGGGCGGCATTAAACAGAAGCAGTGACCCGAAGGCGTTTGTAGTGCGGTTACTGAAGAAGCTTGGACCACGTAGACTCATGGTGTGCAAGCACTACTTTTAATTTCAAAAGTGATAGTGGACGATAGCATATTAACCAGCAATTTTCTTTCGTCTAAGATGCGTATCAAGAGCTCCTGGATGCTGCCTTCACATAGTCTGCACCATTGTGGTTTTCCATAGGAGACTCACCACTCACAGGAATGACTTGCAGCAGGGTGCTGTTTTTTCAATCACGAATACTCCCCCAGTTGTGCTTATTTTATCGAGATGGACATAAAGCCGCGGAACTTTGATAAACGCTGGGGCATTGGATGTCCCATGTGTTCTAGAGCCACTGGCCCAACCAGAGGATTAGTCAATAAAACATTGTGTTAGCATTTATTGCCACAGGCATATCACTTTAATAGCAAAGCGAAATATAGGGCTGGAGGTGTTTTTAAATACAGCGATGAGGATAGAGCAGCCATCCACTATTTGCTTTTCAATTCTTAAGTGTTTGTACGAGAGGGACAAAATGTATCGACATTACCGATAAGTATGCATTTCCTGGCACTAGGTCTGCTGATAAGTAGGACAAGTGGTATAGCATCCCCATGCGGTTTTGGCAAAATCAGGTGAACTTTGTATCTGGTGTGTTACAAGAAGCTGTTGTCTGAGCGTTGAAGACCATATGCTTGCGAAGGATCCCATGTTATCCAGCCCCCAATGCAGACAAGTTACAAATAGTTTGACAACAATGTTGATACGACAGTCTACGAGAAGGTTTAGAGAGAGTTTAACGTCGACACAAACTTGAACTGGCGCCAAAAGCAATCTCCCACTATGTGCTAGGAATGATGCATTACTATTCCCCGGCCAACAAAAGACCATTCCCAGAAACAGTTGGTTTCACACCCGAAATGATAAAGCGATATGAGCTGAAATTTGACAGCAGTAAATGCATGGGCAACATTCATGCTGGATAAGTCGCAAGACTTTACGTACATTGGTTTAGTGCACCTCAGCCATAATGTTTGGGCATACGTGTTGCAATCCTGACCGCACAAGCCAAAACATGTCATCAATAATAGGAGTGAGACGAGCAGTTTCCTGTGAATGTGGAATATGATATTACTCACAAAGAAGACATTCAAATTTCAATATATATGTTCCAAGACGCGCTCTATAATGTGATGAGCAAGCTAGATTTTGTTCTTGGAGGTAGCCTTTACATGATACCTTTTGACCTGAATTTTTGCATTGGATCTTACCAGGATTACAACAACGAACTTCTTGTGGTACTGCCGATGACTTGAATCTCGGTACCAACGCCGATGTTATTATGCCAATCCACCCAACACGAGCAGTGCCAGAATGAAGGAGCGCAAACATAACAACCACAACAAACGAAGCATAAAAAGGCCAGCTTCGACCCGCTAGCACATGCACCTATACAGCAAGGCGTACTTGTTGTTCCGACTGCACAAGTGCAGACCGGCACCATGCAAAAAGTGCAGGAAGCATCTGCGCATGAAGAAGCAAAAGACCATGATGCCAACAAAACAACACTAGTCGTGGCTGACATTGCTTCGGGGCATGCGTCCATCTGATTTCTCTGCTCTTGAACGACTAGACCATAATGCCAACAAAACAACACTAGTCGTGGCTGGCATTGCTTCGGGGCATGTGTCCATCTGATTTCTCTGCTCTTGAACGACTAGCACCGTGTTCAGCGCCGTCCTCGCTCTCGCGTCTGCTGGTTATTTTACTAACGTGCTTGAGCAGAGCGGCAAATATCACGTCTATTAACACGATAAAGCATGCTGATAGATGCTTGTCCAGGCAGCCAACAACCACGCTAGCGAATGTCAGCAGAAATGATACAATAGTGACCGCCGTCCAAGCCTTCTCTGCGACCATTTTCAGCATCCCAGCTAGCTGCTCAAACCGCTTTTTTACCCATTCTTTTTCACTGTTTGGGTCACGTTTAGGTGTTGGAATGACTGGAGGAGGTGGAGTTACTCCTTCGCCGCCTGTGATTGCCAGCACTGTGATTATGATGAACTCCAGCGATTAGAATCAAGGCTATAGTGATACCCTGTTCACGGAAGAGTGTTTGTAGCCCCGCGGCCAGGATTGTATCCTGGTGGAGAATTTTTGTCTATGGTCTCCCGAATCTGAGAAACTTGGCTGCGGAGGGCATCTCGGTTAGTGTTGGCAGCCTCTAGACGCGGTATGAGTTCGTCATTTAGCCGTCAAATGCATTCCTTCACGACGTGTCAGCTTCCGCTTCGGTCAGCTCTTTTTCTTATTTGGCGATTTGGTTATCGAGCTCTGTTAGCTTGAGAGGTTATTTACAAGCTCGCCACGAGTACTTTGAAGCATCGCGTTGAGAGTAAGGATCTCTTGCATCGGGAAGCTTTCAGGCGCATGTGCCTCGGCTTATTTGTTTGCCGTGTCCTCCGATCCTAATGCAATGAGCTCGATATCTGGCATCATGCTTGTGTCAGCCGGGATCTCTTCTTGAGCTGTGGCGAGCAGACTTCGTGCTTGGGCCAATAGCGGCTCCTCTTTTAGCCCTATCGCTCGAAGGAACTGAACACCCTGCTTCTGTAGTGTGGATGGGGCTAAGAATTCTCTTGGGTCTTTTTTATGCATTAGCAGGATCTAGTCCCGCCCACACTTTACTGTGATGGCGCCAGACTTGTTTGCTTTAAACTCGAGATAGCTTGTGCATTTCTCACCAAAGCCCTTTGTTTTGCGGTACATATCAAACTCGGCTGTGTTGCTCTAACTCCCTTTATATGGACATACATTTTCCTGCCACCCATCTGTCGCCTCATCGCAGAGCAAAAAAGAGGTGTAAGTCGTTTGCCCGAGAACGGGTTCTGTTTCTGCATCTGCTGTAGTTTCGGGGGTGGCTCGATGAACTGGATATCTTCTTCCTCGGGCAGTAGGCCATTTAAGAGTATTTAGCCATGATTTGACTGCTCAAAAGTGGACAGCACAATATGTTTTAGCAAGTTTTAACATATAAAGAGAGGACACGTAAACTTCAATATGTTAAAGCATGTCTCAATATGTAAATAAGCTTGACCCATTTCGCACACTTCGCCGCATGCTTGGCATGAAGGGAATCCGAAGCAGCGTCGTGGTGACTATTAACCCAAGCACCATAGACCAAAAACCAGCTGCTTGCCATCAGATTTCCAAACCTCGCCAGCAACGTTGTCATTGTGCCCGGTACTGCTAGACTGGCATTTACAATTGCACAATATGGCGGCTCAGCGCCGACTGATGCCAAGCGTACGATCGTGATAAACCTCGGCAGCGTTATCATCGAAAAGATCTGCTTAAAGCTTGAGAACGAAGCGGCCTGTATTGACAATGTCGATGTTGGGCACATTTACAAGGATCTCTGGCTGACAAAGAGCAGACTAAGGCAGCTATCAGGCTATATAAAACACCAACACTGCCGCCATACGTGTCAGCGCTGGCAATGCCATCGCTTATACCCAGCTCGATGCGTCTGTCTCTGCCGCATTAAGGAACCGCTTCAACGTGCCACTTGACTTCGATCTGATAAATGATCACATGCCATACTACCAGTCCTGCCTTTCAGATCGCCTCTCCTTTGAGCTGACTTTTAACGACTATGGCAGGGTAAACCAGCGCACGAATAAGGGAGCAAGCCACACCATTAGTGTCACCTCCCTGGAGTTTTAACTCGCACGCATGATCAAGCAGAAGTGCATGGAAAAAGTGGCTATCTTTCACCACCTAGTGCTGCGCCATCGCAAGATGGTGCTGAACAAGAGTGACCCAGTGTGGAACATAAACCTGAACACACCGGCAAAAAACATGAAGGCAATAGTTTTGCTCTCCAAGGATGCGACAAAGAGCACAGAGTTCGAGTGTGATAGGGATAATTTATTCAATCGACTTATTAACAAGAGGTGGTGACGATTGTAGCGTTACAAACCAGATTTATGCCAAGGGGCAGCTGAGGTACCAGCAGTGAGATGATGTCCAAAAGATAACGGCGAGGGAGTCTCTCAAGGACATGGAGCTGTTGTTACTTCACGTTGGCATCTTTTACCAAAACAGGTTTGCCATCGTCCTCGACATGAGGTCAATGGAAGACCATATGCTCCACGGGTCGAGAAGACGCATAGAAAATGCAAGCGAAGGCGTAACGCTGCAGATATAAAAAAAGTCCTGGTGGCAGGCGTGTTAAACATGTACATATATGTCATCATAGATGCGCAGTTCAACATATATGAATAATTGCCAAGTCGACTTAAAAGCAGCAGCAAGAGTGTGTTTGCCTGCTTACTGCTTGAAATGGCATTTAAGTTCAATTTTGATTCAACTTTGATTTTATTGTCATTATTTGCCCTACGTACACGATTGGCCTGTTGGCCCGTGGCAAGAAAGACGCAGTCATATTTCTGGTCAACATTGAGGGTTATGATCTGGATGACCTGCTTTGTGCACTCGCCAAAAAGTTCGAATAAACCACCACCCTTTTTTTCTACTCGACGATTACGTCTTTCTTTCTGGCGTTCGGCAAAGCTCACCTATGTCAGTCTCCATGCCGACATTAACGTGTGTTATGACACAAAAGTACAACGCCGTTGCCAGTGGCTTCCACGAGCAAACTTCATGGATAGCTCTCTTCTACTGCAAAGATGAAGACTTATTTAGCGACAAACTAAGAGAAAACAATATCATTCAACTCGAGCGTCAAGCAGAGGCCTATTTTGTGGAATTGTCAAGACCATCTTAAGATGATTCCTCATGTTATTAAAGCAGAGAAGGTCAGGAAATGATGTATCTCCATGCAGATTTATAATGCAGCAAGTCTCTAGTTATTGTTGATAGCTGAGAACAGAACCACAAGGTACCAAAACAAATTTGGTTTGAACCATTGTGGTTGAAGGTAATTCCAAAGCTGGTAAAAATAGAATGGAACTGTAAGTTTTTTTTTAGGATGGACATATTTTGCTCCCAGCTCACATTATCCAAAAACTGATTGGGTTGTACATTGTACATTTTATCCCTTGGGGTGTTGTCTCTCTGCTGACAAATCCGTTGTGTTAGCATATCCTGTCATTTCAATATCCTGCACTTCTTTTCCTTGAAGTCCCCCCCCCCCCCCCCGAACATGCCAGGTTTGATGCCGGGATGTTTTTGCTGTAACTCCAGGAAGAGTCCTCTCTCCCAGCATTTTGTATTTGGCTATCTGATATAGTAAACCAACAATATGTTCACATGATCCTGCTTCTCCTATAGAGCAAGTGCAAAATCCAGATGTTGATGTAGCGTCCGATATTTCTTTAAATGTGACCTGCAACAATTAAAATATATTGATATGAAATGTCCATATTTACATTTACTGATCCTTTTAAAAAGAAGGTTGTAAATATTATGCTTGAAACTTCACACTGTTCCAATCTATGCAAAGGGCATCAACAGCCCAGGCCTTTGGATCCGGGACTGGTGAGACGAAGGTTGGGAGTTTTGTATTCCACATCGTCGCAAATAGATCCATCAGTGGTCAATTCCACCGAGTACATAAGCGACTGTAAACCGAGGGATGGAGCGACCATTTTGTTTGGATTAGTTCATTCTTTCGGGACAGTGTGTCTGCTAATACGTTTAGTCTGCCTAGAATATGACGAACTCATACGTGGATTTGTCATTGATGACACCACCTTAGAAAATCCCAAAGAAGAATGTAGAGGTCTGGGGCTTTGGTTCCCCCTTGCTTCCGAGATAATTCACCACAGTGGAGTTGTCTGATAGAATGAGAATGTCATTGGCCAGCGTGTGCAGCTCAGTTTAGTACTCGCAAATTTTGGGAGACAGATTCCCATGCATGTCTGGTGGGAGTTATAGTGGGAGAGGATAAACTGCTTTCTGCTTGTTGGAAGATTGCCATCAAAACTAAGTCCAATATGGAGCCTACTGCCACGACATTACGGACCAATTGTAAGTGTACTGAGGAGGGTTTTGAAATTCCCAGGCCTTCAATATCTCTGTCTACTGCTTGAGTGTCTATGTGAAACATTGGGGTGTGTATGTTTGAAAGAATTTCCTACTAAAATTGGATGGTAGGCATCGCTGCAAAACAAAAAGTATATTTACTAGGGTCCTGCAATTGTCTGTTTAAGCAACCCACTAAGTCAGACATTCGATCAGACTGTGGTAGCAGTTTGAATGATGGTACGTCTTTCTTGATTAGCAAGTCAACCGATGCTGGAACTCTGTACCAAGCTGTTGATGGAGAAGGAGGATGAGGACAAAACTGGTGGTAACAAGCAAAAGACTTCTTTCATCAATGCCTGGAAGGCAGAGTCCTCTCTTATCATGATTAGGTCAATTAAAGATGATGGAGCTTGCAAGCGTACTTCATCATCTCTAGAAGAGTGTGGCCACACCAATGCCTCTTGTACAATCTGAGATGTAGCTGGTAAAGATTGTTCAAAATGGTGGCTAACCATACTATTAGATCGTTACAATTGGGATTTGGTAACTTCCTGACAATCACTAAACAATTCCTCCCTTTGAGTGGCATAGGCATGTAAACGAGTTAATTCCATATGGGTACTTGGGTCTGGGAATAGAGTGCACTGAGTGTCTTATGGGACTAGATTGGTTATGCTGATCCATGAGAGCGCTGGTATTCTGGTGTCAGGTAGGCATACTGGACAAAGGTATTCACTCCTTTAAGGGTAGGATTGATTGGGGGGTGTTGACCTGTTGCGATCCTATATGAATGGCTGAGTCCAGTCATGGCATCGACAAGTTTGTGTTAAAAAACTGTCAAATTTACCAATCGCCAGGTGGCCACAGAATGGTGTTACAGATAGAAATGTCACTAATATTTGTTGATTTCTAAATTTAACACATTGACATTTGCTCCAACATGCCGATAAAGTAACTTTAATCTGAATACAAAATTGGAGGAATAATTTGCCTTTTTTAACACATAAGGAAAAGTACTGGACTTTACAGACATGTTACAAAGTTGCATACAAGTACACATAATTCATTGGCACATGTTTTTCAAAGAATACTAGTCAATTTTAAAAAAACAGTCTTTTCACATTAAGTTAGTGCAAAACTTTGTGTACTTCAGTACCTGTAATGGCTAAGTTGTTTTAAGCGCCAATCGATGGAATGCAACTATATCCAGCAAATCCACAAATAATCCACAGGATTGGAGTTAAAGACACTTTTGAAGACATTACAGAACAAATTTGCAATTTTGTCTAAATAGTCTGTAGATGCAGAAAATCCATACATAATTGTTGAATGGACTGAACATTCCTGCTTTTTACATTTTACCAAACAACAGAGATGTTTAGGATTTTCTTTATAGACTTTATTCCTCCCCTGTCAAAGATAAATACTTCCCTACTGCATTGAAGGATTTTGCCATCCATTTGGCCTACATTCGTTTTGGTTCTGAATTAAAATAGAGACTTTTCATTACTTTTTTTTTTTTTAAATAGTTACATGGCTATGCACATATGCTTTTCAGTTAATATTTTTTTTTATTTATACACAAATATTTGTATCCTCACTAGCGACTGGTTCCTTTTCTACTTTTTCACATGACTGTATGCACCAATAATATTTCAGGAACAGTCAACACCGCATGTCCTTATTTTGTGTTTTATGGTCACACGAATGTTTTAATACCAGGAGTTATCACTCAAAAAGAAAAGAGAGAGAAAAAAATATAAAGTAAACACAACAAAAGATTAACAATATTGTTTGAGTCAAATCCATTATGAATGGTATTCCTCAAATCTTGATAAAAAATATGAAAAAACCATTTTATAGTCAGTACTTTATTAAATTTTATAGAAAATAGAAAGGGTCTTATAAATATGTATGTAAATTGTTTGCATTAAAATCAATATCACCAAATTTATTTTATTTCCTAAGTGCAAACAAGAGGCCAAAATGGGCCTAATATCACTCACCCGGATGATATCTCCCTAATAGCCAAATGCAAGAACAGTTAGCTAAAAAATCTGGGTCAGTAGCATGCTTTCTGTAGAAATTTCTTCTAATGCTGTTTGTTGCATATGTTATAAAAACAACTGAACAATTGTTTCATGGTTTCCCTATTTTTTGTATTTTCATTTATATTTGATGGTACATCAGCATCATTTGTCTCATATTGAAAGGCCTTTATGCCAGGATGCTTTCTGTCAAAGTTGAACAAATTCTGTTGAGCAGTTTTTTTAGATAAATTTGTTTAAATGTTTCCTATTTTTAGTGAAGTGGCAATATTTGATGATAGATCGGCATCATCTGTATTAATTGAAAATGTCTTAATGGTAGGATGCTTTCATCAAATTTGGGAAAATTCTGTAAAGTGTGTTTTAACAAGTTATTTTATTATTTTTCCTTTCTTTAATAATAGTGGCTACACTTGATGCTGGATAGGCATTACTTTTACAAATTTGATAGCCTGTCATGCTAGGATGCTTTCTGACAAATTTAGTCAAATTCTTTTGGGCAGTTTTTGAGAAAAGGTCTTTGAAAGATTTTCTATTTTTAGTAACATATTCGATGGTGGATCTGTATAATTTGTACAAGCTCTTTATGCAAGAATGCTTTCTATGAAATTTGGTCCGATTTTATTCAATGCCTACTGAGAAGTTGTGTTAAAGTTTTATATATTTTTTAACAGTGGCCATGTATGAAGGCATATCAACATAATTTGTACAAATATAAATGTTCTGAATGTCAGGATGCTTTCTCACAAAAATGGTTGAATTCTGTTAAACTGTTTTTGATGGCGAATCAGCATCATGTAGACAAATTTGAAAGCCCTTTATATAAGGAATGCTTTTAATGAAATTTGGTCAAATTCTGTTGTGCAGTTTTTTGAGACGAAATGTCCTAAAAAGTTATATTCTTACTAACAGTGGCCATATTTAAAGGTTTGGTTAAAATTCTGTTAAGCAGTTTTTAAGAACTAGTTTAAACTTTTTTTTTCTATTTTTAGTAATGGTGACCATATATGATGGCAGATTTATCTCATTTTTTGTATAAACTCAAAATGATGCCAGGATGCTTTTTTGTCAAATTCATTTAAATTCTGTTGTGGGGTTTTTGAGAAGCAGTTGTAAGATTTTTCCGTTTTAGAACAATGGCCATATTTGATGGTGGATTGGCATTATTTGTATAAAGGTTTAAGTCCTCTATGTAAGGATGCTTTCTGTCAAATTTGGTCCAATTCTGTCAAATTTGGTCCAATTCTGTCATCAAATTTGGTCCAATTCTGTCAAATTGGGTCCAATTCTGTCAAATGGTTTTGATAAGTTGTTTAAAAGTTTTTCTATTTTTAGCAGTGGTCGCCATATTTGATAATGGATAGATATCATCTGTACAAACTTTAAAGCCTTTTATGCCAAGATGATTTCTGCTAAATTTACTTAAAACTTGTCCAGTGGTTTTTGATAAGTTTAAAATACCAATTGATGACATATGCCATACCATAAATACCAATTGATGACATATGCCATACCATAAACTCACTCCACTTTATGACCAGGTGAACTAAAACTAAGATATATTGGTATAATGTGAAATTACCGTATATACTCGTGTATAATCATATACCAACTGCAAACTGCATAGACCCAGATTTGCAATCGCATAATGTGCTGGCAGATCTGGGTCTATACAGTTTGTAAGGACTAATCAGTAGAACAAACAACACAGACCCTGATCTGCCAGTGCAACAGCAGATCAGAGTTTATGATTTTAGCATTTGGACCAAGATTATATGCGAGTATATACAGTAACATATAAAATGATGATTATAAATGCTAAGTTATTTACTTATTACACTTTGAGTTTTTCTCAATAAAATACACCTGCCTTTGAACAATATTGACTCACCTGCCTCAGAATGGTAAGACCATTGTATTACTTTTCAGACTGTGAACAAATTAAAATATCAAACAAAATCTACTTACAATGATCTACCATCTAAAGCAGTCTTAAAAAAAGATAATTTACATGATAATAACAAGAAATTAAGCTGTCCAAAAGACACCAAAGTTTGCCTACACATATTTATTCAAATACAAGAGTCTTGTATTTGTCAGAGATGATCAATGTTGAGTAATGATGAAAACAAACCAAGTCGTTCATGTAGGTCACTTTTTTTTCTCTTGATATGGTGATGCTGTACTTCTCAAGATGTATGCTCAAATCTAGTTGAATGACTATACAAGCAACAGGGTCAAAGAAATTCACCTAACCATTAAAGATGTACACTGTCATTGAAGTGTAAAAAGTAGTTATTGTGACCTACTTTTTATATCACTGTGTAGTACTCCTCAGGATCCATGCAGAGATCAGGTATGATGACTATACAAGCAACAGTGTCCAAGAAAATCACCTAAACACAAAAGGGTACAAGATCACTGGAGCACAGGTCATAGTGACCTTCTTTTGATATATTTTCACGACTATAAAAGAGCAGTGTCAAAGAAACTGCCCTAAATGAAAAAAGTATATATTATCGCTGGCACATAAAAAATTGGTCACTTACTCCTCAGGATGTATTGTACAATAATAGTGTCAAAAAATCTGAGAAACCGACCTAAACATAAAAAGTATATGTTTAATGAAGCAAGAAAAGTAGATCACAGAAACCTACTTTTAGTATGGTCATGTGCTACTCTTCAGGCTGTATGCACAGATCAACGTTCATCTCACTGTAAAGACAATATTATCTTAGACATTAATTTAAAATATGTACATTTGCAACCGCCAATACCGATGCCAACACTGATGACTATGACACCAGGAACAATGCATATGATTTACTGAACTTAGTGCAGGCAAGCTAAAAATGGACATTTAAAAGCATAGGGAAACTATAAAGAATACATTATATGCATAATAGTTTGATGCCAACAAAACAAATGGAGTTTTTCATTTCAAAATGCAAAAATAGTTAATAGAAAACTGAAATATAGAGAGGTAGAAAATAAAGATTTTAAAATCTAAGTCATAAAATTAATACATAGAACACAATTGTTTTATTTTTTTTAAAGTTCTTTGACTACAATCATTGAACTTGATACAAGCAAAAGATGAATAATATATAAGTTTACCATCTGTATTTACAATTACAGATATTGACTGTCAAAATGTAAACCAAATTTAGCATTTAGGGGTTTCCTCAAGATTCTCCAAACACAATATCACATGTTTAACATTAATTTTGAAGCATGAAACCTCAGAATTTCTTTATATTTCATTCTTTGTTTATTTTTAGTGTGCTCATTTTTTTTACCATCAATAGATTACCAGGAATTTACATCTCCCCTATATTCCACTTGGCTTGGGATACAGGGCTTTTGAATTTAGAACTATGACATACTATATCACTGTCACCTACTGGTACTTTTGGCTGTGGTGAGTAGTACCTTCCAAGATCAATATACCTATCAAGTTTCATGACAGTACATAGAACAGTGTCAGGGAAATGGAATTGAATGCATAGACCCAACGTAATCCCTGAAGCGCAAAATGTAAGCCACCATACTTTTGCATGTGGTAAGTATTCTTATCAAGTTTCACTACATGCAAAAGTGTCAGAGAAACTGAGATAAATTCAAAAACTTAAAGTCTTCACTGGAGTGTTAAAATTAGGTTACTGACCAACTTTTGCATGTGGTAAGTAGTACCATCCTAGATGAATACACCCATCAAGTTTCATAACTGTACATAAAACAGTGTCAGAAAAACCGAGTTAAATGCAAAAACATAATCTAATGACAGGAGTGTGAAAAATAGGTCATTGTAACTAAATTTTCCCTGTGGTGAGTTGTATCCTCCAAAATAAATATACTTATCAAGTTTCATGACTGTACATGGAACTGTGTCAGAGAAATTGAGCTAAATCCAAAAACCTTTGCCTGTTGTGAGTAGTACTCTTATGATGAATCGAGTTTCATGAATGTACATACAACAATGTCTGAGAAATAGAGCTAAATGCAAAACCGTAACATTATAACTGGAGCAAGACAAGTAGGTTACTGTGCCTTACTTTTGCCCATGATAAGTAGTATCCTCCAAGATAAATAAACCCATCAAGTATTATGAATGTACATACATGAGTAGCAGGTCAATGTGACTTATTTTTGTGAGTCTTATCCTCCAAGATGAATATACTCCTAAAGTTTGATAACTGTACATAGAACTGTGTCAGAGAAATTGAACTTCATCAAGTTCCTTAACTGTATATAGAACTGTGTCATCATAACTAAACTAAATGCAAACACTTGATGTAATCACTTGTGTATGAAAAGTCACTATGACCTACTTTTGCCCATGGTGAGTAGTACCCTTCAAGATGAATCAAGTTCCATGACTACAGACAACTGTGTCAGAGAAAATGAGCTAATTGATAAAACTTAACATAATATGTAGAGAGTGAAAAGTAGGTTATAGAGAGGATATTTGCTTGAAACGAGTGAATAACGGATATATTTCATCAAGTAGTTGAAAAACTCTGTATTTTCACGAGTTTTTCACCCACGAGATGAAATACCGGTATATCCATTATTCACTCGTTTCAAGCAAATATTCTTTTTATTTTATGCTCAAGTGAAATTGTCTAGCAATTTGTATAACACACTAAAGTAGCTGATTTCTTATTGCATCCCATGGAATAATGTCAGCAGTTTACCGTTTATGTTCTGCCCTGTTTTGTGTATATTTGTACATAAAATATCAGTAGTAACATAATGCTAATTCCCAATTCAAGGTAAAATAGCAGATAAAAAGAAAAAAAAAAAATATTTGTTCATTGTTGGATTTGAACCCAGTTCACCTGGATGCGAAGCGGCCATCTTTACCTTAACACCATGCAAGCGTCTGACGAAAAGTTTGAAATGTCTTACTTATAATGTTATCAATGTCTATTGACGGCCAGTGAAAAATATGATATTTTTTCATCCCAGTGAAAAATCACAATTATTTCACTTGGAAAATCCAGTAATTCACTGCCTAGCATAAAATAAAATAGGCTACCTAATTTTGTCTGTAGTGAAGGGTTTTTGGTGCAAGAAATAAAGGAAATATATGAATTTCTTACCTGAAATATAGTAGAATTATAGGACACAAATTTAATATTTATTCCAGTGTGAAAAAAAGGAAAAACATACACCACAGAACCAACTGAAGATGACAAACTCCTCCCCTTACATCTGTCCACCATGCCTTCTGTTTATTACATACAAGGCAGAAAATAACAAAATTCACATTCTTTCACACAAACAGTTTATAATTTTCTGTTATTCAGCCTTACTTAGCTGATGAAGCTTTGTCAGGTTACACAGAACTAAACAGAAAGTTTGCATAGTCATAAATATAAAGGTTGAAATAATCTACAATATAGGACTTAAAGGACTTAAATTAAAGGACTTAAAGGACAATTTTCTAAGATATAGGACTTTTTTATATAGGATTCTGTATTTTTTTATAGGACTTAAAAGACAAATATGATCTAATACATGGTAATACCCTCCACAATGAATGCACACATCAAGTGACATGACAGTACATACAACAGTATCGGAGAAACTGAGCTAAATGCAAACGCTTAACACAATCACTGGAGTGTGAAAAGTAGGTAAATGTGACCTATTTTTGCCCATGGTGAGTAGAACCCTCTAAAATGAATACACACAACAAGTTTTATTAATGTATGTAAAACATGTTACAGACATTGAGCTACATGTGACAACTTAATGCTGATGTCTAAGACAATGACAACGACGATGTCGTCAGAAAAGTGATCTCTGTGTCTTGCCAATACTTTGCAAGTGAGACAAAAAATATGGAATACATCTTGCATTTCTGTAGACAAATCCCATAGTATGTGAAAGAATCAATATATTTGTCAATACTAACGCTATGGAAGCTCAACCCAAAATACAGTATGTCAGAAATCCTTTTCTGACTCTAACTGGAAACTATTTGAATTCATCTATTTTTGTGGTGTTGCAAAAAAAACTATGATCATATTTAAATTCATGGATTGGGGAAGGCATTCTTCATTGAATTCAGAAAACTTAGTAACCCACATAATCCATGCAAGGAGATGATTTAAAAGGACGACTAATATCATATCATTTTACAAGACATACAATGCTTAGAACTATTTATGATGCATTTAAATGATATGATCCATTTTAACAAAAAAAAAGATAAAAAGTTATATCAGCAGTTCTTACAGTGGAAAAATGAAAAGGGAATGTGGACCCGGCAAATTATGTGGGGAGGTCACTAACAGTTGTGAATTATAATTCCTAAAGAATAAAATGTTATAAATAATTTCATACTAAGCAAAACATATCAGACCAAAAGTTCAAAATGGTGTCAAATATCTTGATTGCAAGGAAACTATGTATAGCTAATCCACTGCTCTTTGTAGGATTTTGATAACGGATGTCCGCAGCCATATTTGCCCCAAAACTCAATAGTTTAGCATATAGAAAACCTGTTGACCACATTTGATACTGAGTAATCCAGGACCAGAAACTGAAAGTCCTGGAATAAGGACTCTCAATACAAACAGCTCTGTAATCATTATGAAGTTTGCATTCACTGAAGACATATAACATGAATAAACACAGGAACATTTAAACATGCAAGACATGACCCATTAAATATCCTTATCTGTAAGAAATGTGTACAAGAAAAGGTTCTCCATGTATGGCTTATTCTGTACAATATTACTTAATTAAAAAAACCACAACAGAATATTTTGAACAATATCTACAAAAGCTTACATTTGGCTCTTAAGTTCTTACTGATGATAAGTATAAAATACATTATATCACTGTAAGATACAAGAAAACTAATACAGAACATGTATCTAGTGACAAATTTCTGCTTTATATTGCAACACTGAAAAATATGCCTGTAGAACAATCTTTGCTGCATATAATGAAATTACTAATGTGTCCAATTATAAAACAAATGCCCATTAGAGCTTTGTTAAAAGGAAAATAAATTACAAATAAAATACCTGCACATTGATAAATACTAATTTCTACATTGATTTCTTTAAGATTAAAACAATCTATGAAAAACTGAAAAGTAGCTCTATCTAAAACATTTTATGACTGATTGATGAAAATACATGTACATAGAAGGGATGGTTGATGAAACCTATACCATGTACCCCTGACCATAGTTTCAATACTGTAGATGTTGTTTTGCCAGTACAGTAAGCAAGAGTATCAGGATCTAAATTGTTATTGGCTGGAGTACACACTGTTTTGCCTGCACATTATACAAAAGTATATTAGGATCAAAACAGTTAATGGCTGGGGGTAGACACTGTTTTGCCAGCACATTATGCAAGAGTAGATCAGGATTTAAACTGTATGTGGCGGGGATACACAATGTTCTGCTGGCACATTATGCAAGAGTAGATCAGGATCTAAACTGTTAGTGGCTTGGGGTAGACATTGGATTGCTAGCACATTATGCAAGAGTAGATCAAAAGCTAAAACTGTTAGCAGCTGGGTGCATGTTATACAGTATACACAGGGTGGATTGACTATACATGTGACTCTTTTGGCAGTAGAACAAAAATACTGTTTTAAAGGTAATCTACTGCACATACTGTTTTATAGTTGAAATCTACCACTTTAGAACATTAAAAGATTAAATATTTTGGGGTGAGAAAAAAAACCTGCACCAAAACAAAACAATACTTATGTGTTCTACCCACACATTAGGAAAACCAGTCTACAGGCTGGGGACTGGAACTGTTTCACCAGTGCAATGATACATGCTGAGTAATCCGATTAAGAATTGTTACACAATGGCTGACATGTGTACACAACAAGCAGTAAATTGATTACCTTATTGTTGTAATTTAAGAGTTTAAGGCCAAAGGCAGGATATTTATCAGTAATAACGGGATCAAAGGTGGTCCATGGTGGTTTGTGAGTCTTGATAAAAAAATCAACCAACCTTTGGCAGAGGCGAGATAAAAAGGAGACCAACCAAATGAGGATTTCAGTAAAAACACTTGCTTAAGTATTATGATTCTATTTTGTCTTGTTTCATTGTTATTGTGATTTTCAAGATGTTTTAAGAGGAATATTTAAGGGCAGTTCTTATATTTTTGTGGTCATGTCAAAATGCTGAAACGTGTGCTTTCTCCCAATACTAAAAAACCACAGACTAAGAAATATTACAAGAAGTTCAACAGTGCATGGAAATCTGAGTTTAAGTGGGTGCAGGCACGTAGCAAAGGTCCAGAGTTTGCATTGTGTTTGTCATGTAAAGTGGATTTTTCGATAGTGCATGGGGGAAGAAGTTATATCAGCAGGCATCGCAGACACTATCACATAGGAGCAATGATTCTTCTGTAACAAACGCAGCCACTTTGAAGGCCTTGTTTGAGACTGGATCAAAAGTGGGTCAAGTGGCACCTGCAGAGACTTTGTTTGCAAATTTTGTGGCAGATCATTTTACTAAACTGGCTAAAGTTATGTTTCCAGGCTCTAGACTGCACATAAATTTTCATGACAGCATAAAAGACAAGAAACATGGTCACTTAGGTCCTACCTCTCCTCTAGAACTAACTTGTATTAATTATAGCAACATTTGCCATCAGAATCCGATTCATGTTCAAAACTTGCTGTTTTATTAAAATATGAAGGGAATACAGATTATGGCAAAAAATTCACTTTTGTGTTGTTATCAATTCCCCTAAAATGTGTAAAATTTATGTTAATAAAAGATCTTGATTTAGAACCAATTTACTGATCAAAATGTTGAAATGTACTGATTTGATGTCCTGGTTCTGTCACATGTATGACTGCCCATGCTACATTTGTGTTGGTGAAGAGTGATGTACAACGCAGTTCAGTGACATATACTGGTGTAATTTACGCAGTTCTGGTACATCACTCAACAGGTGCTAATTCCACATGGCATTACAGACCTAAATTGAGGTCCACCTGGTCAGTTGGTGGATTACCTTGTCTATTGATTCCATCTTCAAAAACCTAACAGCAGGTGATAACCCACCCATATGAAAAAGAGAGGCAGCAACCACCCATTGAGACAGAAACCACCTGGTTTCCCCTGGAATGGAAACATTCCAGGCAGAATAGAGCAGAAGATGTGATTTCAATAAGATTTCAGTCTGACTTACATCTCTCATCTGAGGCGCAATTCTACATTTTTCCACCTTTCTATGGTGGAAAACACTGCTAGTCATGAAATTTGTACAAGACAGAATTTTGGGTTTAGAAAGAGGAGGAACTGAACTTTGAAATTTGCAGAAGGCAGAAATTTTGGACTTGGAATTCACAGGAGGAGGATTTCTGTATGAGTTAATAACAGAGCTAAAAAAAAAAGGGCTTTAATATATGGTTTTCAATTTCTAAAGGCCTAACTTTGTAAATATTCTTTGAATTTCTTTAGCAAAAAAATGAAATATCTGCAGCAATTATGAAATGACAATTGTGATCCTTTAATTGCTAAATGCACTGTAACAATACAAATAGATTTTGAATTTTTTTATAAATAACATTTATAGAATAATAATTACCAATCACTTTAGGTTGTTATTTCCATTTGTTGATTTTATTTAATACAATCAAACACTGATACAGTCTCATACAACTTATAAAAATTAAGAGTATTATAAATTCCCTTAAATTGCATATAAATAAGCTGATGGATATGTGAAAACATGCCGAGTTTAAAGCATGCAAGAAACATTACGAACTAGAATTCCTTGCATTCAGGACTTTTTTTCTTACTTTTCCCTTCTAAAATGCATCAAACTCTGTCATCCCCAACTTGTAATAAGTCATTTAGGTTGGTTGTAAAAAAAAATTCATTTAAACAGCAGTGTGCAACATGAGTAGGCAAACCAGAACACAGAAGAAACTTAATTTGGTAATTATAGATCACTAAATTTGTGTAAAGTATACATTTCTACTCATATTCTGAATACCTTAAATGAAACATGCAGATTATCTTTTAATTTCCAGTAATACCATTTTTGTTAAATACTTAATATTTTTACCAGATTTATACTACATTTTTGATTGTGTTAAATATAAAAAAATATAAATAATAATAATAATAATAAACTCTATCATTATTCATAAATTTAAAAAAAGTAAATGTATGCGATTTTCTGTATTATAAATTTCCATAAAATATAAATGATTAAATGAGTATTTTTTACCCCAAAAGGGAAAAAATCAATCATTATTCATAAAATTGTTCTAAATATTTTTATGCCATTTATTAGACATGCTATACCTGTCCCTGTTGTTGTTACTGTAAGTGTTGTTGTTGTTATTATTATTATTATTTTTATTATTATTATTATTTGCTGCAAGAAGAAAAATAATTATCAGTTCTTTTCATACTGCATACAAACTTTTAAAATGTATATATCCTGGATTACTTTTTGATTTATTTGAGAGAGAGAGAGAGAGAGAGAGAGAGAGAGAGAGAGAGAGAGAGAGAGAGAGAGAGAGAGAGAGAGAGAGAGATCCCATTCTGCCTGCATGCCATAATAAAAAAAATCAACACACATTTTGGTTTTTTAAAAATCTAACAATAAAATCACATAAGATAAAATGTGTTTTGGGGTGACTGAGACCATTGGTATTGAGATAGTAACAGAGGTTATTTCCATTGTTTACAGCCTGGAGACTGGTTTACTGAACACGAAACATGGACTTAACTTATTTGGGGTACTACAGACACATAACTACCGTGGCAGCCTTGTTTTCAAACAGGCTTCATTTTTTAGTTTGAATGGTCACAATTTTGCTTTATAATTTGGGAAATTTAACTGCAAGTAATACTAATACATGTGCAGCAATTGATCATACAACCCTGGAGATAACTGTAGTGAAAGAATGTCATAGTGTTGTCATGTTAGTGAGCCTGTGATATTATTTTGAGCCAGGATATTCTTTGTCTTTTACCTCAAGATATGTTTTTTTCAACTAGTATAATGTATATAATAAGTTCTTTTATTTCTTCAATAAATCAGAGCAAGAATATTTGTTTCAAGCTATTTAAGGGCCGGAAATCAAGACCCCATCCCGCCCAGAAAATTAAATGGTCGGTCCCTTAGTAACATTTATACCTACCATATAATTATAGGTTGCTCCAAATAGTAGCTAATTTCTCCCACAAATTTGGATAAATATCAAATTCTACAAATGCCCTCATGCAATTAACTTGAACTGCAGCAAGTTCAGAGGTCATGTACATGTTGGTATTCTTCTGATTTATATATTTTTGTTTTCATTTGTCAAAAAAAAAAATGGCAGATTCTTTTTTAAAGGTCTAAAGGAATCAAGTTGGTAATTTCATTGCTTTTTTTTTAAAGATGTAAAATACTGCACATTTGACATATGATCTCGCAGCCCTTCCAAAATGGATGGTAAAACTAAAATTTAGGATCTCTTTAAAGGAAAGTCATGAATAACACTTAGATATGTTTCTAAGACTGTGAAGTGATTTTGAATTAAATGCTTACATTATTTTGCAAAAAAAGGTAAATAGTCATATTTGTGTCCATGTTACATAGTACATGTTGCTGACATTTATTTCAGTGGATGGTACCTGAATCATACAAGAAGAAGGGATTATGCAAGAACTTTTCTGAGAGGATTTGTTTAGAAGAGGTGGTTAACTCTACTTCAAATGGCTAATATTCTTGTATTTTGCCTAAAAGTGTAATATTTTAAGGTGGGGGGGGGGAATCATCTGACGACATCCACCCAGCCCAGCATCTAGATTCGTTACTGAAGTGAAGAAAAGTGTATAAACCATAAGGAAACAAATGTGAAAATTTACCTTCATATTGGAGAAAATAGCTGTGAGAGATTCCTTATACTGAAGAGCTTGCCTTCCTGTGGATCGACCTAGATTTCTGGAATCTTTTCTTAGTAATTCATTGGATATGATCCCTTTATTGGCTTTATGTGCAAAAAATTTGCAAGGAAAGCAGTATATTTCATTAATAAGAAAGACTGAATATAATAGCTAATGAACTTATATACTATTATAAAAGAAATTAAACAGCATGCGAGCACATCATGGTACTCTATTGAGAGGTTTCATTTTAACAAACTTTTAAATGTTATGACAGAAACTACTAATATACTCCACAACTGTATGAAAGAAATGTTAAAGTTTCATAAATATGGTTTCAAGCAATTAAGATAAATATGGTTTCAAACAGTTATGAATTTGTATTCAGTCCTTCTACTCTGTTTTCTTTGATTTATTTATATATTTTAGAGGTCCCCAATAAAACAGCAGGATTAGTGGGCAAAGCACGCACATACAAAATAAAACAGGTTAAAGCTACAACCCCAGCAGTTGGAAGACAGTTGTGTTGGAAGTCTATGTACATCTATACTATATACAATGTGCAAGATACCAACCGCAATAACTGGTAAAATTAAAATAAACTACAGTGAAAAAATTAATAGTGCATATAAAATATCCAGACAATGGAAAATTGAAAACCTCTTATTTAACAAAATGTATAATATCAACCTACATTTTTGAAAAATTAAATTCTTTTAAGAAATAAATATGTTAAACATTATTTTGTTTATTCTCTCTGTGACAAGTGATTTAAATCTGGGACAAATAAAAAGGTAGGTGGGACAAGTGAATGAAAAAAAAATTGTTCAGCCCTGCCTATGATCAATCAGCATGTCGTATTCAAAATGTACTGGAATTCCAACTTCTGGATTCTACTTCACATAAAGTGCTTCAGCAGCTATCCTGGTAATGGTCTACTGTAACTTTTTATACCAACTAGTACTGAATCCTCTCTGACAGGTGATGATTTATGGTTGGCTGTTCTCATTTAAATGCTGTTCTTAGACCAGTCATAATAGGTGTAGACAGGAGCAAAATTGTTATCTCCCTTGGTGTATTCATTGTCCTCATCATCCCTTGTACTAACTTTGCCAAAAACACACTCAGCATAGCTAGGGGGTGCTGAAAATAAAATAAAATATACAGAGATGCTGTCCCTTAACGATGTGAAATAGGAATGCCAGCCCTCAAACATCTGAATCTGAACATACAAACTGAAATACTTCAAATGTTTATCCAACAATTATTTTAAGAATTAAACCTCACTGATTCAATGTGCTTTTGCATGCTTCCTCCAATCATCTTTACTGCTGTGTGACTTGTGGAAGTCAGTCAAGAAAAGCCTGCAAATGCATGTAGGACATGTTTTCATTGATGTATAATCCTCACTTGCTGTTCATGTCAATAACTTTTTTTAACTTTCTCAGGTGAATCAGGGCACCTAGCTGATGCAGTTTCTGATTGGTCAGTATTCAATTGCTTTTGTGATACAAGTGCATGGTTCTGCTTTCATAAAAGAATTACAATCAGACATTACACGTGATTAAATGATCAAAATATACTGGTGTTCAAATAGTTGTTCACCTATATAAAATTTCATCTGACTGCAAAATCAGAATATGACAGAAGTGATCATAATGGTGTAAACTGAGGTTAAAAATACAAATGATTCCACCAAAATCATAATAGTTGGCATCTCTAAAAAAACTTATTTAAATACTGTACTATAATTTATTTTTGTGGGTCTCAATTTTCATGGTTTTTTGTATAAAAAAAGACATTTTTCTTAGTAATTAAATTCGTTGTTTTGCCTGTCAAAGTTTGCATAGTTTAAGGTTAATAAATTTCATTTATTAACTTCTATAAGTACCCAAAATAAAGAATACAGAAGAACAAAGCTTATGCCAAGAGCAAACAGCGGTGACTTCAATGGTTAAAAAAATATTACCACCTGTATTAGCACAAATCAAACACCTGTCAAGATTAATCACTTACACTCAACATCAAAGGGAGACAACGCAGCCAACAACATTAAGCTAATTGGTTGTTGAAGTATATGTGAATGATTTCATTCTTAAAACACTGTCCATAAAGTTGCACCATCAATTACTTTCTGATGACCATGGCGTTAAGAGTGGTACAATTCAACATCGATCCCAGTCCGTTTGGATATCATCATTTCACATGTGAACCAAACAAGTGATAAGCTGCCTCTTGCTCACTGCAATTAGCAAGCAGTGTCAACATTTGATGTGTTCAGAGCTCTTCAAAGTGTGAAGATGCTAACTAAATTTTAAAAAAAAGAAACAAAAAAGAAAAACCCCAATGGAATCGCTCCTTTGTTTGAGCCTGCCTCATGTACAAACCAACTGCAAGCACTAGCTTTACTTAAAATTTCATCAATCAAGCCGATTCATGCTGAATGCATAATTGCGGCTCACACGAAAAAGTATGAAAGATCGGACCCAATTATCCATTGCTTTGAGAATGCTGGACTTATTTAATTCAACAATTTCAGGATTATTTACCCAACAAACATTTGCATGTACCAGCAGACTTGATTGACTTGATGTTGATTCAGTGGTTATATACAAAAACTCAGTGAAGTGTGAGCTTCAGTACTCTGCAGTAATTAGTGTATAAACCTAGTGTCTCATCAGTAATTGTTCTTCAAGCAACAGTTCTAGTATTTATTTGAGACATGCTTTCACGAGAATTAAAATTTTTGACAACAGTTTCACTTGAATGAAGAATCGAGTTGAAAAACTATTAAATCTAATTTTCATGTACTCGCATCATTTATTATTATTTCTTTAATTTTTAATAATACTAGTGCTTGAATACCTTATGCTTTTATTCTTTTTGCTCTATCCTTACTTACGTCACAACATATCAATTTAAGGCAGTGGGTGGAAATTACAGCTACTGGATATCATATAGATTGCAACAATATAAAATGCATTATAATTCTTTTCTTTTTTAAAAAAGTTAAATAATACGCAAACAGATGTATGTTGATTTATCAAATAGCTTTACTGATGTCTACGAATGAAACACAGTATGAAAATTGTTGTTGTTGTTGTTGGGGGGATTTTTTATGATATGGGCTAATGTTTCTGTTGGGTCTTTAAATTCATGGTTTAGGGCAACAACGAAAGAAAATTGGTACTCCACAAAAATTAGTGATACTACAGTAAGGCAAACCTGTACTAAGACATCACTTGTTCTAGGGGCCTGGGGATCAAACCTGTACTAAGACATCACTTGTTATAGGGGCCTGGTGATCACACTTGTACTAAGACATCGCTTGTTCTAGAGGTCTGGGGATCAAACCTATACAAAAATGTCACTTGTCTATGGGCCTAGGGATCAAACCTGTAATAAAATGTCACTTGTTCTTTGAGCCTGGGGGTTAAACTTGTGCTAAGACATCACTTGTTCTAGGGGTCTGGGGGTTAAACCTGTACTAAGACATCACTTGTTCTAGGGACCTGGGGATGAAACCTGTACTAAGACATCACTTGTTCTAGGGGCCTGGAGATCAAACCTATACAAAAATGTCACTTGCTCTATGAGCCCAGGAATCAAACCTATACAAAAATGTCACTTGCTATAGGGTCCAGGAGAGCAAATTCTTTGGATTCCATATCTAATACATGTACTGTGAAGACCCACAACTGCATTTGAAGACTGGGAAAGTCAAAACTGACTTACTTAGCCATACAAATCTGACTTTTATGGCTCTCAAGTACACTCAAATTTAAGGGTTTTCCATATATATATATATATATTAATATTTATACCACATACATTAAAAAAAACATGCCTTTTAAAGTGTTGGTATAAAGCAATTTGATATACCAACACTGTTGGTATATCAAATTGTGATCCGCCCATGGCGCATGAATACGCATATTTATACATAGTTTCAACAGTGGTTATTGCTTCTATACTCTCTAGATCAGTGCTAAATTTCCACTTATTATTCATTATCAACATAATAAAATAACGCAAAAAATATTAAAAATTACCGTTTTCTAAATTAATTAAACATGGTACACAATTTCATTGAAATCCACTTTGCTTTCCCTTTTATCTCTTTCTCTCTCTCTCTCTCTCATGCATAAGGGACACACATAGGTGGAAATCTATGGTGAGAGAGAAAAATGAGTTATGTGGTATGTTTACACTTTTCATCTGGTGTTCTACTGTGTTCACAATACCAATGATACAAAGTTCCAATAGCCTGGCGAGGCTGTACGGTAAATTTCTTGGTTAGGAGGCACACACATACTGTAATCTATTTAAGCCTTTTTTTTTCTTTTTTTTTTGTGTTATTTTTTTAACCTATATTAGGGTTCTAAAAACATTATTTTTAAATATTACAATATCCGAAGGCCGCTCTCACCCTCTCTCTCTCTCTCTAACTGTGTTGGTTGGTCAGGCAGAAAACTTATAGACTCACAGAGAAACATAGGGATGGACAATATAAAAAAAAATCTTATGCTAAGTCTCTCCAAATCCCCACCCCACCTCTCTCTCTCTCTCTGTTGGTTGATCTGCCTCAGCATATCAGTTTATCAGTTTTACCACAGTGTCTCTCTCTCTCTCTCTCTCTCTTTCTCTCTCTCTCTCTCTCTCTCTCTCTCTCTCTCGACCATCGTCGCAAAATACGTGCAAAAATCAGTGAAAAAACGAGCGTAGCATATTTTCGCCTGTAATGCGATGATGTCTGTGGACCTATGAATGATGGTAAAATTTACACATAAACCGACCAATGGAAAGGGGAAAGAGAGAGGCGGAGGATAAAAAGAACCTTATGGTCGATAGCAATGTTAATTAAAGCATAACAATAACTTAGATCAACTGAAAAAAAATGTAAATGTTTGAATTACCTTTTGTTGGCTCGTCATTTAGCTTAGTCTATATTCCACACTCGTTTCAACATACTTGACGGTTTCTGAAATGCTGCATGTTCAGTGTTCAAGAAGCTAACCATGCTGTGTTTGTGGTGCTCTACTTTCTTCACTTAAACCATCTTTCATGTTTAAATCATAAGTGTGTCTTGTATTTATTGAATGAATATGAATGAAAATAGAACTAAAAAAAAAAAAAGAAAAGAAAAGAAGCAACTTATCAATTTGCAAAGAGAATTGTGAATAGCCACAATAGGTACAGAACTACATTTTGTAGCAGACACATTGGGCAAGGATGTGAAGAGTTCTCTCACTCCGTCAATACACAGTTTCCTGTAGTCAGTCTTAACTCCATTGGAAATGCTAGTATTTGTGTTTTTGTATGTGATATAAATAAAATATATGTATAGTATGTACCCTGTATCTTTGATATACCACTCGTTGTATAACTTTTTCCTTAAAAGGAAACTCAGCAAGCCTCGTTTCCTTTTAATGAAAAATGTATACATCTCGTGATATATCAATGATACAGAGTACATACTATACATATATTCTATATATATATATATATTTTTTATTTACACACACATAGAAACATACAAAAACATAAAGAAACAGTTTTTTCTAGGTTAAAAAGTTAAGAATTTATCTGGACTTGTGAGCTTTTTATGCATGGAGGGTACAGATGATTGTGCAGACTTCTGCACATTGATCTGGTTTATGTTGTTGGATTAAGATTTTGTTGCAAAATATTTGATAGATGAACAAATTTAAATAGAAATTAATATGTCTGGGTCGAAGTGCATCCTTATACATACAAACATTAAACATACTTCAATTTTAACCAGTGTACAATGTCCTATCAATAACAGAACAACAGACTGACATACAGCAATGTTTTAAACAGTGGATGTTTTCAACAATCAGAACAGCAAGGTGAGAATGAAAACAAGCGCAATGGGGAATATCCATCTGATGAACCATCAGAACAACAATAGGTTAATATGAAAACAAACATAAAGTGGAATATCTATTTGATATAAGAACAGTGATTGATGCATATGAAACAAAGTGGAATATCTATTTGATATAAGAACAGTGATTGATGCATATGAAACAAAGTGGAATATCTATTTGATATAAGAAATGGAAAATCTTGACTTAATAAAACAGATGATAATTAGCAGATGATAACAAAACACTTGCAATGGCTAAATGACTAAAATATTGTCGATACGTCTATAAAATGATCAATTATGTTTCTTCTTCTTCTATATTACATATGAAATAAAAATTCTTCTATTTACATAACAGCAATGATGAGTGTCCATGTTATGTTAAAGTTTTGAAATAAAGGACTTTACTTTATATATAGGAAAAATATTGTAAAATTATTTCGACCATACATAACCTTTTCTGTACAAGGAAAAACACAGACAAATCTCTTTGGTGGATCTAACTATACCCTCCATCCTCAAATAAGGGTTTTGGAACTATTATTATTGGCTTCTCCAGTAGAATACATAGAAATAAATTTTTAAAAGCTAAGTCCATGGGACTCTAAAAAGTTTCTGAGTGAGAGTCCCTAAAGGAAAACTTGAGTCAGTGATCCAGACTTTGGGTTCTGGGATAACTCTGTAACTAGTATCTAACTGTGCCACTGATATAACAAAATTGTATTTCAGCTTCATTACTATAGGACTTAATTTATGTAGAAGTGATTTTCATTACCAAATGGACAGAAATGTTACAGTGCACATAAAATAATCAACATTTCAGTAGAAAAAAACTCATACTTGACTATTATACAATCTATAATCTTAGAAGCATATAACAAGACCTCCTTGTGTCAACATGTACCTGAGTTTTATGATGTTTTTATTCCTTCTACCATGTTGATAATTGACCAGAATTTACCAACAACTGGCCACTGTACTAGAGTATCATAACCCTAAAATTTATATTAGGTAAATGAGCACTGTGTCCTGAAAATTAACTTAAGATGTAACTGGACAACATACATATGATCTCATGTCCATTGCATTCCATCTTGAATATATGATTCGAAAATTTGTCTGCTTCAACTTTCTAATGATGATTCAAGATTGGGTTTTTGTTGTTGCAGAGAACCGTTTTCTTAAAGTCAGCGATATTTGTATCTCAGCAAGTAGACTTTGTAACTAATCGAGTCACTCTCTTAAAAACAGATGTTATTATTATTATTATCATTATTACAAAAAACTAGAGACCTTACACAGTGGGATTTTTATATAAAATAGTAAATATACTCTTTTGATAGGTAAGTCAAGAGCAAGTCCTACTGATTTCCCACCTTTTAAAACTAAATATGGTGCAATGAAATTAGGGTCTTACGCATATAAGGAAGAGCACTGGGTGATATAGGTGGTGCTGTTGGCATCAGCTCCATAGGCTCATTTGTTGCTACTCCTTTGGTGTAAAATGGTGAGTCAAAAGCAGCAGCCCCTGACAATAGGGGCATGTTGGGGGGTGGTGGATACTGAGACAGGAACTGTGGCGGGACTGCTGATCTCAGTGGTATGGTCCCTAATATGATCTCCAATGGAATCTCCAGGTCAAAAGATGGACCTTCAGGGTCAACTTCGAACTAGAAGTGAAAAACAAAAAACAAAAACAAAAACAAAATATTAATAATTTAAGAAATGATTTTACTGCCATAGAAAGATAAAAAAATGCTGTACAAAACTTAAAAAATGATTTTTTAAAATTGTAATAGGACAATTTAGTCCTGCCAACAGCTTTTAAATTTAAAACAATAATATAACATCTAGGGTTGTACAAAGAATCTCATTATAATAGAAACAATGTTTACATTGGATAAATTTAACACCATTTCTTTTAAAACATTGTGGATAAGTTGGTACCTTAAATCTAATTAACATCTAAACGTTGAAACCAAGACAATCTCCTTTTTGTCCAAAAGCATTACTAATAGTATAATGGAGAAAAACATTTTGAGGTTTTAATATTTACAATCAAATATTTAGCTTCGTCATTAGCACTATCGCAACTCTTACCCCATGTTAAATTTTAATCAAGGTATCCATGATACTATGTACCCATCAAAAGAAAGTAGTGGAAAGTGGAAATAAGGGAGAAGAATAATATTCAACATTGAAATGAATTTTGTACTGAATAATTCTCCAAAGTCAAATGTAAAAAAATTAATAAAATATTGGTAATAGGTGCATTGCAAGGGTCCTGCTAACTACAATTGTCAATGGGTGCATTGCAAAGGGTCCTGCTAACTACAATTGGCAATGGGTGCATTGCAAAAGGTCCTACTAACTACAATTGGCAATGGGTACATAGCAAAGGGTACTGCTAACTACAATTGCAATGGGTGCATTGCAAAGGGTCCTTGTAACTACAACTAGCAATGGGTGCATTGCAAAAGGTCCTACTAACTACAATTGGCAATGGAAACATAGCAAAGGGTCCTGCTAACTACAATTGGCAATGGGTACATAGCAAACGGTCCTGCTAACTACAATTGGCAATGGGTACATAGCAAAGGGTCCTGCTAACTACAATTGGCAATGGGTGCATTGCAAAGGGCTATTGGCAATGGGTGCATTGCATAGGGCTCAACTAACTGCATTTCGTTCAGCAGGGCCTTAAACAGAGGAACTTCTGTTGGGAAACATAGTTAGAAGAATGTGCATTCAGGGGCCATAACTGCTGATGATGTGGAATTCTTGAAATCCAACTTATTCAAGGTCTCAGCAACCTAATTCTGCAAGTCAAATTTGGTTGAAATTCACCAATCCTTGATAAAATAATGCTGCAGAAACCAAAGTCAAGAGAAACTGGCAATCAGGACCATAACTCTTCTAACTGAAATTGTGGCATGCTGGAAAAAAAAAAAATTTAAAGTCATCATCAATATAAAGCTTGATGCCTAATTTGGTTGAAATCCAACAATCCATGATAAAGTAATACTGTGGAAACCAAAGTTAGGAGGTCAAACAATCGGACAGCCAGGGGGTGGGGATAGAGGTCTTATTAAATGGAAAGGTGTAGGCTAAACTTGCTTATATTAAAAAATCCTTCATTAAGTTATGCTGCAAAAACCAAAGTTAGGAGGATGGAAAATCTGGGGTCATAACTACTCTTGTTGTGGAATGCTGAAAAATAAAAATAAAACTCAATCAAGGTCTCATCAAATCAAGTCAATCAGGGTCTCATCAAATCAAGTCAATCAAGGTCTCATCAAATCAACTCAATCAAGGTCTCATCAAATCAACTCAATCAAGGTCTCATCAAATCAAACTCAATCAAGGTCTCATCAAATCAACTCAATCAAGGTCTCATCAAATCAACTCAATCAAGGTCTCATCAAATCAACTCAATCAAGGTCTCATCAAATCAAACTCAATCAAGGTCTCATCAAATCAACTCAATCAAGGTCTCATCAAATCAACTCAATCAAGGTCTCATCAAATCAAGTCAATCAAGGTCTCATCAAATCAACTCAATCAAGGTCACATCAAATCAAGTCAATCAAGGTCTCATCAAATCAACTCAATCAAGGTCTCATCAAATCAACTCAATCAAGGTCTCAACAGTATATTTGTTTGAAATTCATCAATCTTTAAAAAAGTAATGCTGTTGAAACCAAATCTAGTTGTTGTTCATGGTGGTGGGCAATCAGGGGCCATAACTCCTGTCAATAATATCATGGAATGTTGGAAAAGGAACTCATCCAAGGTCTCACCAACATAAGTGGTTATGGATGACAAAATGGGGGGAATATTTGGGACACTACTAGGGGAGGAGGATTTTTGTAAAAAAACTTTAGTGTTGATGTATTATGTTGGGAAAATCTGGGACACTATGGATGAAGTTTGGTGGGAGGTCGATGTGCTGTGGGGGCCTTTGGAATTTTAACATTGGATCATTATGGGGGCCTATGGGAATTTAATATTATGTTAGGAACAGTATAGCACCCTAAGGAATTTTAACACTGTGGACCACTATAGTACCCCTATGGAAAATGAACACAATGGATCAGTATTAGTCCCTATGGAAACTGAACACTGGAATGCAACACATGAATAGACATTAAACACACACCTAATGACAGACAAACACACACCCATTAGAACTGGGGAAAAGCAATTTTAGTAAATTATGTTTCTCTGAGAATACTTACCCACTCGCAGTAATGTTAGGAAGATGCTCCGCTACCTCTTGAATCAGCCATAACAGAAAGACGAAAAATATTCCATATAGACAAAGGAAAGAAACTCTTCCCAACCCTTCCCCTTACCTCCCCTTACCACTGCTAGGTGGGTACAGTTGTTTACCAGTTTTTGCTTGATGAGGATGCTCACATTTGCAGGAAGGCGTGGGAGGGTTTAATAGTAATGTGACTGGGTAAGTATTCACACAAAAATATAATTGACTAAAAAACATGCTATCTCCTTTGAATACATTCCCTAATCACATTAACATTAGGTGAATAGGTAATAGGAGGAGGCAATGCTGAGCATCCCAACTCTACCATGGTTACCCTGGAGGGAATAAGGATTCTTCCCTGTAAACTGCACTCCTAATATCAGAACAGCACAAATGAGTCACCTAAGCTGGGATGACAGTACCCATGTAAGAGAAAAAGGAAGCAAACAATTTTTCGTACAGAGTAAATCACCTGGTGAATCCAGCAAAAGTGCTGTTTTACACATGTGGTAAGGCTGTGCTGACTTTAAACTTGTCTGGTGATAGTCTGGGCTGCTGCCACCAGATCTAACAGATCCAATTCTTGTCTCTGTGAAGCTAGATCATACAGATAGAAACTTGAGAAGATTGACTATGCATGCCAACCAACTGCGTATATTATGTCTTAGATCACCATGTTCCATTTGCACACAAGGCTTGCAGAGATAGCTCTGATTTCATGAGCTGAAATTTTCATGAGACATACTTGATCTCTTGAGACACAGAATACGCTGTACATATTATCCATTTTAGCCATTATGCTTGGGCTTCGGTGGATATATCTTCTTTCCCTGGCATTGCCATCCATCCCTGACACTTTTCCATGTACTTTACATAGTGTTTGAGTGTGAGGACTGGGTCTTGCATCACTGCCTCCCAAAAGTGATCAATGGAGGAGAGGGGATGTATGACCACTCTTTGATTTCCCATTGATGGCAACATGTTCTTCACTGTGAAGCCTGGTTGCATCATCAGGACCACGGAACCATCTGATCTGAACTGTAGATAGTTCGGGTCCACCAAAAGGGCATGCAACTTGCTGACCATGCATGCTGAAGCCAGTGCTATCAAGAAACACATTTTCAATGATCGAAGCTTCAAGGAGGTGCTGGATAAGGGCTCAAACTGATTTGAATTGAGTAATGTCAGTACCCACGATAAATTTCACTTGGGAAATGGGGCGAGTGATTTTGGTCTATTAAATTCAAAATTAGCTAATAGGTCAGATAAAACCTCATCATGACCTATATCATGGCCTACATTGCTAGGATGTTGATGAGGACAGGTAACTCTTCTATTCCCCCTTCTCCACTGACCATGCTGAAGCTGGGCAACATATGGGCTCTCCAATCCTACGAGTTGGCATCTGTATAGATCATAATTTCCAGATTGGTTTTTCTAGAGGAATTCCTGCCATGAGCCATTGTTGTTGCACCACTGGTGCAGGATAGACTCTTACTTCATTCGCAATCATGATTTTTTTGATCAAGTTGACCAGAAAAGGGATGCCATTGGGCTAGCAGGGCCATTTGCAAAGGGCACATGAAAAGGTGACTGAGGAGAATCAAATATGCTGCCACTTTTAGTCTGAGGAGTTGCAAAAACTCTCTTGCTGAAATCCACTCCCTCTAGGAAATTTACGCTGCAAACTCGATAATTCATGCCAGGTGCAATTGAGTGAGGCAAACCAGATTGAAGTTTGTAAAACATTCCATCTCCTGGTGATTAAAATGCCCTGATGGAGTGAGGTCTGACTTGTCCCAACTGATCAGAAATCCTAACTGACTCAAAAGGGAAAGAAGATTATTTCTGGCCTTGACCATGCCATAGCTGCTGACAGGGTTAACCGGAAGAGAGATGATACAGTCAATGATCTTGATGACAGCCCATTTGCTGATACTGTAAACTATCTCCACTGCCCGCTTGTTGAGCAGCGACCATATCTCCTTCTGTAAAATTCCTGCCTTCTCCAGATCGGAAGGCAAGTCCATTATGAAAGGGAAGGTTGAAAGGGGAGGAGGTTGGATAAATTAAATCTGAAGCCCCTCTAAAACAATTTGGATTGCAAATTCATTCTCAGGAAACAAATCAATCCAAGTGGTTAAAAAATTATGGATTCTGGTGCCCACAGGAAGACTGTCTGCAGGAGGTCAGGGTGGCAAGTCAACGTCGACTGTTAGGAGGCTTGGGGAAGGTGAAACCTTGTTTCCTTTCCCCTTTGTTAACCTGACTCTGAAATTTATAGTTCTGTTGCCACCTGAAGTTGGATTGAGGATGAATTTGTTGCCTTGGAGTGTTATTTGACCTCTTATCCTTTTTCTGGCAATCATATCTTTCCTGTGGCTGAAACTGGTTCAGCCTGAAAAGTAGATGCAGTCAAAAGCATGAATTGAAGAGGCATTTCTCGTGATGCCTGTGTACTTCCTCAATTTTTCTGCCAGACTTCAATGGCGTGCCAAAAGGTGCCGACCAGAGCCTGATGCGGCTTTAGTGTGGATGAGTGCAGGCAGGTGTCTCATCGTGCAAGATTCAGGTTTGCTGAAGCTGTCAGGGTATTAGCCATTATGTAATGCACAGCACTACTAATCACCTTGGCAATGCAAGCCATGGATTCCCATGCATGATTGCTACCTGCTTTTTTGGCCAGTTGAAAAATTGTTTGTGAAGCTAAATCTAGCATCGAGGAAGTAATGATCATGTTTTGCACTAACTTGGAGGTGGCGTGCAAGACATTTTTGTCCACTTTATAAAACAGAGGGTTGGTCATATTGACAACCACAATGTTTTTGTCCAATTACAGCAGCTCAATGCTGAATGTCGGCAAATGTGTGCGATACCAGCATGAAGAGAAATGATGCTAATAACTGGCTTTCTGAAAAGCCTTCGAATTGCCTGGGTCCTGTATTTTATCCATCAGGTGGTCAGAGACTTTTTTAACTTTCACTGACTGTGGAAGAAGATGGAAGGATGGCTGTTCATCTTCATCTTCCAAATCCACTGAAGCCTTGACCTTGCAGCTGATGGAGCTGGGCACTCGGAAATCGGCAGAACTGTGTAGATTTCCTCCATGACTGCTTTAAAACTGTATTCCATAGCTCCATTGTAGAACTGGCATATGGTAAATCATCAAGGTTATCCATGCACTCACTGTGGTGGTTGTCTTCATTGGGTATTCTGTCAACATCAGAATAAAACACCCTGGGAGCAAGGATGAGACTGTGACATCATCCCTGTGAACTGTTTGATATCTCCCCAAAGGATAAGCTGTAAAGATTTGAGATGGTGGTTGCATTGGCAACCTGGCAAGTGTGATGGTTTGTCTTGCCAGTATGAAATGCCAGTAAAATTGTGTTGGCTGGTTGGCTCAGTTATTGCCTGGACAGACAGCCTGGTAACCATATGATTGGTTCATGTGGTGAAATGGATGGATTGGCTATCCAGATCCCCGTATAGCTCTGCATACCTAGGTGCGGTTGGCAAGTATACAGCACAGCTTGCCAAAGTGATGGATTACTGGTCACTGATTGTGGAGTATGGCTGGCCAGGGAGCTGGACTGTAGCCAGAATGGCATTATACAGCCTGGACTGATGGTCAAACGACTCGTCCACATTCGAAAAATACCCCCTGCGCACAGACTTACAGGCCCTAGGGCCAAGCTCAAGTATGCAGGGGGAATTACACCCACTGAGCAATCTAGAAAAGGGAGGACAGTCTCCCGTAAGCTCCAATTCATCACTTGAGAAATAAGAGAGATGAGACAGAAGAAATTCCTCCCTGGCCAGCAACTGTGTAGCTGCCTCTTGTACTAATCACTGCATCTGCAACTCCAACAATGCATGTTAAGATAATGTGGGCGGCAAGTCTGCAACCCCTGTCTCTTCCCTCTGTTGTTGTTGATGGGGGAGGGACCACCAATGTGTCCCCCACTACACTGGCTAGTGCTGACGTCTTTGGATGTAGACTTAGTACATTTCAGTCCTTTTCATTTCACTGACATGGTCTATTTTCTGAAAAATAAGGACAACAAAATTTCAATATATACTGGAATATAGACAGGAAAGATAAATTTTTGTCTTTCTGTGACTGGTGGATTTGAGAGGTAGCAGAGCATCTTCCTAATGTTAGTGTGATTGGGGATTGGATTCAAAGGAGAAACAATGGTAATTCTGAGGTATGAATCTATGTTTAGAGTGTCTATTTAGAACTTGGTACAGTGGAAATTCTGAATCATTTTTTAATGGACAATATGAAGGTTGGGCTGATGACCTTTTTCCAGGAATGCAAATGCAACAATATTATACTTTGTCAATGCACACATAGTTGTTATTGTTACACTGAGAGAGAGAGAGAGAGAGAGAGAGAGAGAGAGAGAGAGAGAGAGAGAGAGAGAGAGAGAGAGAGAGAGAGAGAGAAATTTTTTTAAAAAATTAAAAAAAATAAACACTTTAAAGTTCCCCACTCAACCAACTCAATAACTCACAAAAATTATCTTCCATACAGTGACATTCTTGAGGTCTTTGTTTTTTTTAGTTGTTTCTTACCTGCAATGTTGCAAACATGCAACTTTATAATCAAATGGTTGTAAAAGTACTTTAATATTAGTCTCTTTAAATTAATGTCTTATTTGAAGAGAGCAAGATATTCCAAATAAAACCCGTTTTCATCTTTTCTTTTTTCTTTACATGTGTCCATGTACATTCTGTATTTCTGGGGGTCACTTATTTGGTCTGTGCACATGTAACTTACAGTATATGTTATCAAGTTCATTTTGGTTATTTATAGTACATGCAGTTTTATAATCATACTTTCAATGGCCATCGCATTGATTAGTGTTAATACCTTGCAAATGAGCCTGTCTTGTGAGGGAATTTTAACTTGCTAATCTAGAATATTGCTTGGTCATAAAGTATTTGAATAACTTTACTATGTACATGAATGCCAACAGCATATATTGAGTATACATATACAGAAATGGATGAGAGTTCATTTACGTATTCAATATGTAAATAAAATCAGGACAAAGGTTCTTCTGTATAATCAGTTTGTGGCAGTTGTATGGGAAGGATCAATTTATTTGTATTCATGTTTAGTTACTTTTTCATTTGCACCGTTTTATTTCATTTTCAAAAAATCTTTGTCTCAACATTTTCAACAAAATATTATGAACTTCATCAGTATATTAACTCCAGGGCTGGATACACAAGAAATCAAAAAGGCTGATACTCTAAACATTTGTTCTCTTACCATTTATACTCGCGTATAAGCCAGGTCCAAATGCAAACAGCATAGACCCTGATCTGCCGTCACATAATGCGCCGGCACATCAGGGTCTATGTTGTTTGTTCTACTGATTAGTCCTTATAAACTGCATAGACCCAGATCTGCTTTCACATTATGCGATGGCAGATCTGGGTCTATGCAGTTTGCAGTTAATATCAGCTTATATGCAATAATTCACAGTAATTGTTAGGGGCTTTCAAATTGAACATATCCCTCTGCAGACTCAGGGATATAGAATAGGCATAATGTGTCCTCCCTTATGTTGTAAGAGGCGACTAATGGAGACAATAGCTTTTATGGCACAATGGTTAGCATGGCAAACTCAAGACCGACAAGGATGCAGGTTTGAACGCTACCATTGGATCAGCCCGGGTCAACTATCGTACTGTGTCCTTGGGAAAGGCACTTTACTCAAATTACCTCAACACTACATAGTCTACTTGTGTTGCTGTGCTGTAAAATACCTAACCAAAATCAAAACCAAATCTCACAAAAAAGAGAGATGTTTTTCATTATTTGAAGAAAAACGGGTTTAACATAACAAGCCTTAAAGATATATAAAAAGTATGAAATGTAGCTACAGAATGGAAGTAGGAATCAAGATTGTATGGATACTTGTCAAGATTGTATGGATAGTTGTAAAGATTGTATGGATAATTGTTAAGATTGTATGGATACTTGTCATCATCTAGAAGAGTGGCCATATTGTTCATTAACAAGTTTATTTCAAATTCTTATTGAGTATAAAGATATAAACAGAGACTATTTGATTTTTGAGTTAGAAATCAGTAATAAGCATATTGTTTTAGTAAAGTTGCATGCACCAAATAATGATAAACCTATTTTCTTCAGAAATATTATAAATATACATTCAAACTGTGATAGAGACTCCGTAATAATGGTGGAAGAGTATACACCTCTCCCTCGATAACTCGCACACAACGGGGTCCAAAAACACAGACTGCACTATAAGCGAGGGCGCGAGTTACCGAGGGACCTCAAAAAAGTTAAGGGGATGCCATCTCTGCTGGACATCAAGAAAACCGCAGGGGGGGGGGGTAACGGGGCTGTTTGATGGCTGAATATGTTTTATAATTGCATTGGGAATAATTGTCAATAAAGAGCTTTTTTTCTAATGTAGTTGTTCGCATTTTCATATAAATTACCTTCATTTTCAAGATACCCAACCTCTGAAAGATCGTTAACAACAGTATAGTCCAAGCGGTTTCAACAACACGTGATACACAAAAACATTGTGTATTATGTCACTACTTTTTGTTGTTCTTGATTCACAACAAAACAAGATTCCCTTTTTTAAAAAACTAGGGACATTTATTTCGTGAAACAACCGTTAACGTTGAAACTCGACTTATTTATTGATCTATTAATAAAATATGGATGCCGTGATTTCATTGCAAGTAATAGTGAAACTTCTTCTCATCCTTGAGGAAATCTCTGAATTGCAATTTAGAAATTTTAAGTTCAATACAAACTCCGGAACTCGCTTCTCCGTAATGAACCGTATCTGTGAAACAGCTTTGTATTCACCAAGTACTCATTTCGTTTGGTTGCCATACTATCTTTGATCACATTTGTGAATGAGTAGGCTAATTTAAGGTAGGTTAATTATATTACTTACATAATAATATTTATAACAGTGTTCGATTGATCAATTGAAATGAGTTGACCTGACACACGGCTGTGACCGCTAGCACTTACACAGGTAGGATTTGCACACCTTTTAACTTTTCTTGTATTCCACTCCTTTTATTTGATTTGATATAATAGATGTAATTAACGTGATAATACAAAGCAGGTGTGCTTTTAAGTGAGTGAAACAACACAACAAATACTTCCACAAGTCAGAGATAAAAAAAGTCAGCACTTAATTAGGTTCTCACGCAAACGCTCGCGGACATAGCTGTAATGGTTGAATGATATTTTTCACGTTTGAATACAAGAGGGCATATTGCATTTATGATGATTATACTGAAACCGAATTAAAAGATAGAACTAAAACACAAATTTCACTTGACAAAACTTATTTAATTGGTATTTATTTTTTTAAGTGATACCACCAGTAGGCATTAATGACATCGAATATTGTTTTTTACAGTGTACTGAGAATGTTGCTTGGAAAGAAAATTAAAACAAAATATATGACTTCTTATTAAAAGTTGAAAATTTCATGTTGATTCAAATTTCCATTTACTATCACTGTTTTTGACGATAAAACGAGCGATATATCAAGGTTTCATTTACTAATTTTGATCGTGATTTTTTTTCATGTTCAACAAATAGGGGCCAATTTTTTTGGTAGTTTCCAGTTTTAAAAAAATGGGATCCATGCCTGAGCCCGCGTTATAAGCAGGTTCGCGAGTTATCTGGGCGCGAGTTATTGAGGGCGCAGTGTAATTTGTTTTTAAAATCAAGACTTGGATATGTATAATTATAGAAGACAGAATAATCCAACAGCCACTAAGGAGGTCTTTGATATGATTGATCAGTTTCAACCTACTGATATTTGGGGGAGGGAGGTCTTTCCATTAAAATAAATGGTGTTTCACTTGAAGAAAGACCATTGTTGTAAAATTGTCTACATCTGATTTTTTCTGAGTGTCAGAAGATATCTTGTTAATAATTACAAAAGCTGACAGTGTGATGGTATAGAACAGACCATAATCTAATTTCAATATTGCTAAAAATGTCTTCACATAGTAGGGATAAAGGATACTGGAAATTCAATAATTATCTTTTACAAAATAAAGACTTTCTCAAATTTATTAAAGTTAAGGTAAATTATATCAAAGAACCATGCTAGTTTATTCAAACGACTATTTAAAGACAGTTGGGTTTCAAGATTTAATATTTTCAATAAATCCAGATTTATAGTTGGAAACTTTACTAGTTTACTTCAGGGGAGATATAATAAAATTTGCAGCATTTGAGAAAAAAACAAAAAGGCACAAAGAGAAACTTGCTAGGGAAAGAGGTCAAAGTTGGCCCATGCAGATGGTTAACTTTCAGTTGGGACTTTTTCATAGGAATTCCTGCAGTTAGCCATTTGTTGTTGTGCCACCAACACAGGAGTACTACTATTTTGGTTGAGATCATAACCACTGATCAAGTTGACTGGAAAAAAGTTGCCACTGGGCCAGCAGGGCCATCTACAAAGGGTGCATGAAAAGACAGCAGAGAAGAACCAAATCTGCTGTTGCATTGAGCAAACTGAGGAGTTGCACTCTCTTGCTGAAATCCACTCCCTGTTGAAAATCAACTCCACAAGCTTGATAATCCATGCCAAGTGTACATAAGGCAGGCAAACGAGATTGAGATTTGTCAAAAACTCCATACCAAGGTGGACAAAATGCTGGATCAGTTGAGATCTAATGTCTCAGTTCAGTAGAAACCCTAACTGACATAAAAGGGAAAAAGGATTGATCCTGCCCTTCACCAAAGATGAACTTACCATGTGTATTTGAAGGAAACTATCCAGATACACTGTATTTGCTGTTGAGAAGGTCAACCCAAACAGAGTGATGATGTAGTTGATGGTCTTTGTGAACACCCAAAGGTTGATGTTGAAACTGAATGGGAGTGCACAGAACTGGTATATTGTCCCTTGGAGCCAATCCAAAGGAACTTGCATGAAGCCGGATGGACAGGGACATGAAACTATGCATTTGTTAGATCTAGACTAATTGCAAATTTTTCCCTCTTTATGGAAAGCCTTACTGACTTTGTCATTTCCATTTTGAACCTTGTTGAGGTTATGTACTTCTTGAGTTGACTGAAGTCAATGACTGGCCTGAGTTTTCGGTAGGCTTTGGGCACTAGGAAAATCCTGCGAGAAAACCTGGAGCGCTTGGCTTACAAACTCTCACCACTGCCTGCTTCTTGAGTAGTGAACAGATTTCCTTCTACAAAATCTCTGCCTTCTCTAGATTGGAGGGGACATCCATCTTGGAAGGAGAAGACAATAATGAAAGGGGTTGGATAAACAAAATCCAAAGCCCCTCCAAAATAACTTGGATCGTCCATTCATTTTACAAGATTGCCAAAAATAAAGAAGCGTGATGCCTACAGGCAGGTTGTTATCAATATCCCAAAAATATCCCATGCACGCAGACTTACAGGCCCTAAGGCCATGCTCAGGAATGCTGGGGGGGGGGGGTACTTACACTGCTGCCGAAATATGGGAAGACACTCTCCCATTATTTCCAAGCCACTACTGCAGATTTGCAACACATAGGGACATACATTTCCGCTGGGCCACCAACTGTGTCATCACTTCTTGTACCAGTCTTTGCATCTGAAACTCCAGCAAAAATTGCGAAGGATGTGGGGCTGGCAACTCCAAAATCTCTTGTTCCTCCATTTCAAATTGGCCAGACATAACTGTTATAGAAGGCATCATATGGATCATGCATCATTTTGGTTGGAGCAAGGGGGTGGAGTTTCATTTTGGTGGGAGCAAGGGGGTGGAGTTTCATTTTGGTGGGAGCAAGGGGGTGGGGTTAGGATGGGAAACCATCCCCTCCCCCCCCCACTATAATAACAACATGATGACACCCTTGGATAAAGACTCAAGATGTCACATTCCAATGTCCGAGACTTCAACTGTCTCTATTTGCTCTTCAAGCTTTTTTGCAAAAACCATGGAACAAATCTCTTCTGACCACAATGCACATGCACTGCAGGTAGAAGTTGAAAAACACTTTGTGCAAGAGAGACACATATCGTGTGTCCTAACTGACTTTAAATTTCTTGCAAGAGAGACACATATCGTGTGTCCTAACTGACTTTAAATTTCTTGCACTTGGCACATTTAATCATTATTGTTCAACTGAAATGACAAGAATGACACAAATATAGAAAAATAACAACCTGAAACTGCTTACATATAACAATAACAACCTGAAACTGTTCACATATAACAATAACAACCTGAAACTGTTCACATATAACAATAACAACCTGAAACTGTTCACATATAACAATAACAACACTTGCTACTTAAACAAGCAAAATATACAGGCAGTCTCTTCAAAAAAATAACCAACAACAAGCAAAATATACAGGCAGTCTCTTCAAATAAATAACCAACAACAAGCAAAATATACAGGCAGTCTCTTCAAATAAATAACCAACAACAAGCAAAATATACAGGCAGTCTCTTCAAATAAATAACCAACAACAAGCAAAATATACAGGCAGTCTCTTCAAATAAATAACCAACAACAAGCACCAATGATACTGTGTGCAAAATATACAGGCAGTCTCTTCAAATAAATAACCAACAACAAGCACCAATGATACTGTGTGAAGCACAAGGTTTGAATAATGAAGTCCACAACTGCAAAACAATTCACACAAAAAAAATAACTGATAAATAAAAAAGAATATAATGCTTGCAGAATGTCGCAAATACATTAATATACAATACTATACTGACTTGTTAGATGGATGGGCCAACATAACAAAGATATCCTTGGATTTCAAGAGGACAACTGGTATGATGATCGTACCAAGTGAAAGCTTCAACTGGAAAATACCTGGTTGATCGATAGCCACCTAGTGGTGGTATGGAGAGGTAATGGGTACAAGTTTTTTCCATTTGTCTATGGGATCATCCATAAAGGATGTCCGCAAAGATGGGGGGAGGGGGGTTTGTTCAAATGCGGACAACTGCGGACAAGGGGGGAGGTGGTGTAAAGGACCTTGCGGACGTCCGCAAGCTAGTATTTTTTGTTATGATATTCTGTGTTGAACAGCTGCTTTAGGCCTACTGAATGTATTCCAGTATGTTTTGCGGACGTCCTTTATGGGTGATCCCTAAGTATACATTATTTGTTAATTTCAATTTGTACAATTCGTGCCACAGAATATATATGAATGTGTTGGCTGACCATGCGACTGCAGAGCTAGAGCCTGAATAAAGACTTTTTTAAAGAAAGAACTTTCTGTTTATTTTTTTCTTTGTTTTGAGCTACATGTTGTGATGAGATCAGTGAGCGTTGTATTTTGAGAGCACCAGCTATTACACTGCCAGACCATAAAGCAATGTATAATGCTAGATGGGGACGTCCGCAGCCGGGGGGGGGGGGGGGGGGGGGTAAGCCGGGGGGGGGGGGGGTAAGCCACATGCGGACAAAAGCGGACAAGGGGAGGGGGGTAGGAAAACAGGTATTATCTGCGGACATCCTTTATGGACATCCCCTATATGGTATTTAAAAAGGAAAGACTAAATTTTCGTTTTTAGTAGGGCTGATTCGAGAGATAGCAGAGATTATTTCCTAACGTTAACGTGATTGGGGACTGTATTTGACAGAAAAACTTGGTTGTGATCTTGTTCATATCATAAACATGTAAATAGGGGATATTTCTCTGGGATCCATCCCCTGAGATCACTTGGAAGAAGGTAAAGGTCAAATATACACAAATTTTTAATATAGTGACATTTTTTTCTTTTTTTTTGGACAAACGTTACATTTTACATGTGCCATATTAGTATTTGAGGGATTCAATATGTAATAAAAAGTGTGAAGATCTGCTATGGTGTGCCATCAATGTAGCTCTAGTTATTATTATTATTATTATTATTATAACCTGTAGGAAGTACGCTATGTCAATAATTTTGCATCCCACAAGGTAAGATGGAGGTAGTGGAGGTATGACCAATTTTTCATTGGACCAAGCATCTGACTCGAAAGGTGCTATCTCCCCATGCTGAACCTTTGCCACTTCTGTTGTTACTCGTTTGGACTTGGTTGTAGCATAGTATTTGGTAACCTGGAATTTTAAAAAAATAATTTGTGTTTGCAAGATACAAAAGCCCCCACTGCAGACATGAAGGCTAAAAATATACAAAAGTTTAGACAAAATTTAACCTATTGCTATAATAGCAAGAAATTCTAATCAGGTCATCTACATGTATATACAAACATGTGTCCCAAATTTCATTTGTCTACCAGATGTGTTTTTTTTCTTAATCATACTAACGAGGTTTTTGCCAAAAAGTTTAAGTCCAAAAAATTTTTAACATTCTAAAATGACCTGAAAATGAAATGTTATCTACATATGAAACAAATAAAAAGTTCATCAAGCTCAATTGGTTTTTGCTTAAATTGTGCTAACAAGTTTCTTGTCAGAAAGGTGTATGCTAGTCCAATAAGTTCAAAAATGTGTAGAACATTGAAAAATTGTGTAATGGCCTGCAGATCAAATCAGGTCATCTACATATGCATACAAATATGCTAGCCAAATTCCTATTGTCTACATTAAGTGAATTTTTTGCAATTCTGCTAACAAGCTTCTCAGAGCAGACATACTGACAGAACCAAATCAAAATAAAAACATGCATGCATACAATATAAATAGATATAAGAAAAGCAATCCCAGTTATCTTAATTTTTTTACCAGGTTCAAGAGGCATATTAGAGAATAAGTCAAGATCCACAATGTCTAAATTGAAGCTGGAAGCATTGGGAACACAATATTGACAATGCATACATTTATGTATGTTAACATCCTCCCCAATCTATGTCAAAATATGAACGAAAGAGGAAAGGGCTGGGTGATGATGTTGATACAGTAAATGAGTTTAGGTACATACAAGCTTAATGTAAAAGACACTACTGATGACACAGAAGACACTAATGATGACACAGAAGACACTAATGATGACACAGAAGACTGACAATTGACTGACACTACTGACGACACATAAGACTGACAATTGACTGATACTACTGATACTACTGACACAGAAGACTGACAATTGACTGACACTACTGATGACACATAAGACTGACACTACTGACACAGAAGACAGACAATTGACTGACACTACTGACGACACATAAGACAGACAATTGACTGACACTACTGATACTACTGACACATAAGACTGACAATTGACTGATACTACTGACGACACATAAGACAGACAATTGACTGACACTACTGATACTACTGACACAGAAGACTGACAATTGACTGACACTACTGACGACACATAAGACAGACAATTGACTGACACTACTGATACTACTGACACATAAGACTGACAATTGACTGATACTACTGATGACACATAAGACTGACACTACTGATACTACTGACACAGAAGACAGACAACTGACTGACACTACTGATGACACATAAGACTGACACTACTGATACTACAGACACATAAGACTGACAATTTGCTGACACTACTGATGACACATAAGACTGACACTACTGACACAGAAGACAGACAATTGACTGACACTACTGATGACACAGAAGACTGACAATTGAGCCCAGGTGAGGTCTCATCAATATAAAGCTGAATACAAAATTTGCTTGAAACAAGAGGCATGGTGAGCTATTTGCTCACATAAATATACCTCTGCCTCTCCTGCATCCACCCCTGCCACTCCTGGATCCACCCCTGCTGCTCCTGAATCCAATCCCTACCCCATAATAAAGATGTGTAAAAAGTAGAAAAGGTCATAACTCTTCTGTTGAGTACAATGTCTGGTCAAAAACTGCAAGAGTAGTTGCATTCACAAAATTCTGTAACGCATTGCATCCAACTGTAAGTCATAAAGGGCAATTAATCTTACAAAAATCATGGGACCACAAAGATTTTTTAACATGTGCATCTTTAGATGATGGCCATAATATGTACCAAGCTTCACAGCAATCCATAAACATGAGTGCCTCAAGAAGGCTGATACTACACTATCTGATAAGATTTACTTGGAATTCAAGATAAGACAATCTCTTCTTTTTAACTGCCAAGTGCTAAGGCCATCTTGAATATTACTGAGTGATAACACTGTCAAATTAGCAGCTGTGGTGGCAATATTGGACGGGTGATCAGTACCAGTTTTGTTTAGTCAAATTGGATGACATTAGAAGACTTCTGGCGAAAATCCCATGCCAATATGACCATCAAATCTGGTGAAGTAGAAATAACAAGATTTTCAAGATGGATATCAGATCAGTATCATTTTCATTCAGGACCAACTAGAACTAGACACCATAAAAAGTCTTCTGGTGAAAACCCCATGTCAATATGACTTTCCCCTTTGCATACCTGCCATATTCTCAGACAGTGTTGGGGGTTTTGTGAGACTCAAAAAATGTGTTTTGAGGTCCCAAGGGGGGGTCAGTGTGCATATCCCCAAAAAAGTGATTCATCCAATTGAAATAAGCTATTTTTTCATATAAGCCTATAGAAAATGACTGGAAACTCAAATCTGAATAAAAGAAAACAGTTTATCTGTTCTCTTTAAAGCATTTAATACAAACAAAAAATAGTTGGTAGACTTTGCATTGTCAAATATCATCACCACACACATACACATTTGTAAACACTTGCACAATCACAAGCACAATGACATTAAATAAAAAAAATACACCAAGATTCTGTCTTTAACATCCATTGGCTGGTGGAATATAGTCTTAATTAGATTCATTCTTTGCTGCTCACAATAGTTCAGTATGGGGTTTGAAGATAATGGAAGTGTCATTTTTCATCATTTTTGCACTCATTAGAGACTGGCTGGTACTGTTGTTCAAACTTCTCTGGTAGATTTCTATGAACGTATCCTGGTCAGAACTGAGTTGTTTTTGCCTATCATAATATTGGCATTGTCAGACCTGTATCGGAAGCAGTTTGACCACGAGATATGCTTGTCTCTACAGAAAAAAAGAAAATATACATCAGATTAGACACTGACCATTTCAGTGGAGGCATAATTTTTTCAAGCTTTATGGGGGCCTTACAGGTAATACAGCAGTAATAAATGCCTCTATCTAGTACAAGTGTTAACACAATCTCTTTATCAACACAAATCGACTGTGTAAAAATGAGCATGTGCTTATTATTGTCTTTCAATCAATTTATTTCATGGCTAAAATCATCCTGAAAAACATGGGTCGATTAATAGTTGGTAGTGTAACAAGATTAAGATAATGAATAATAATAAACAGAACTAACCTGAATGTTCAATTCAGCATGTTGAATATGTTCTTTCTTGTCGCAATGTTGTATACAGGTGATGCTACTTTGTCGACAGATGTCATTCACTCCAGAATGACGAATATTGATGTGGTGTTTGCAGTATGTGCAAAGAATGAAATGCTTCCCCTTGCTGCTGTGCTTCACAAAGTCAATCTTTATCAACCAGGAGTTCTGAAATTTAGTTTTGCTGGGTTTTGCTCGCTTCACTGATTGCTCTTTGTTTCCTGAATCACAGCTACATTTTGACATTTTGCCTTAAAAAATGAATAACACTTGAGCACTATTCCAACTACTGAAATTATCATTTCTTGCAAAGAAAGTTGCCGCTGTTCACAAACTTGCCAATAATCTTTAATAAAGATGGCTTAAACATTCTCATTCAAGGAAATGATGTGTAGTAACTTTTATTCTTCAACACACATCTCTTTGATTTACCAATAACTTCAAACGAATTGGGTTGTTCCACTTTGTGAACTTTTACCTATGCAAATTAGCCTAATGGGCTCCCCCAAATCAGTCTTCAAAGGATTTAACACATCATCCTATCTACTGTCAGCCAGTTATATAATATGTGAAATGATGGTTGTTTACCTGACTGCCTTACCTTTTAATTGCCTCTATGACAATTAGCTGCATAAACTGTCCCAAGGATAGTTTTACATGAACTCTAAGCAGGACTGTTTACCATTTATATATACAACATGTTATGGGCATATATTGAGGTCGTCATTTTTTTGAGTGTTTTTTCTCTTCTTGAAAATTACTGAAAATCGTGTTTTTCGAAACACAATCATGTGTCAGGGAGTCTGGGAGTAAAAAATCGTGTTTTTAGCATGACATGTTGTGTTATGGCAGGTATGCTACAGGAGGAGTAGCAATAAGCAAGATTTTCAAGTTGGCTGCCATGGTAGCCATATTTGAGTTCAGATCAGTACCATTTTAATTCAGGACCAACTATATATCATAATTAGTCTTCCAGTATAAACCTCATGCCGATATGACTTTCTATTTAACATGATTTTCAAGATAGCTGCCATGGTGGACATACTGGATATAAGATTGGCACCATTTTCTTTAGGACCAACTGGACATCAAAAGAAGTCTTTCATTGAAACCTCCATGTCAATTGACTTTCTGTTCAGGATAAGAGGCAATAACAAGATTTTCAAGATGGATGTCAGATCAGCATCATTTTCATTTTGGACCAACTAGACATCATGAGAAGTCTTTTTTTGAAAACCCCATGTTGATATGACATTCCATTCAGGAGAAGTAGCAATAACAAGATTTTTAATATGACCACCAGTGACCACACTGCATGTCCAAGTAAAACTTTTTTCATTTAGGACTAACTAGACAGTATAAGAAGTCTTCTGGTGAAAACCCCATTCTGATATGACTTTCCATTCAGGAGGAGTAGCAATAACAAATTTTGAAGATGGATCCCATGGTGGCCATATTGGATGTCATATTGCCACCATTTTCAATTAGGACCAACTAGACATAATAAGAAGTCTTTTAGTGAAAACAAAAAGTTGATATGACCATCCATTCAGGAGTAGCAATAACAAGGTTTTCGCTGCACCATGACAACTGGTTTATAAAAAAAGCCAAGCAACCAAATGTCAGATTATGTTTCTGATAACTGATTATAAACGATTCTTGCCTTCTTGTTTGGACCATTTTGATTGTACAAATTTAACTTTATTGTTTCACTGCATCACAATAAAATGCAATAAGTTTATATGATCAATTATACATAATTTCAGACACATTCTCTTATTAGTCACTGATGACCAGTATGAGTCAATCATAGCTTTTGTAATATTACCTGGTTCAGAGTTTGATTTTTATTTTTGAATGTACATGACCCATGGATGGACAAGTGACTCTGAAAACTACTCGACAAGCTCCAAAAACAACTAATTTCATTCATCTTTTTACATGCCCACAAACACCCTTTTACATAGTATTTCACATTTTCCGACTATCAGAAAGTGACACAATACTATCTGTCAACTGAACAATCCACTGCTGTCCCTGAAACCAAGATAACGTTCTCTGTATCACAACCCATTTTAGTGACATTCATCATGATCGGACCCATCTGAATCCACCAATCTCAACTCTTGGTGCCAATGCCCTTAATGACAAAACCTGTGATGCTCCATTGCATTATTTATGAAATCGCTGCATCATTACAACCGGAATTCAGTTCCAATGGCAAGTGATTGACTGGATGCATTTAATGAAAACCAAATAAGTTGGTAGGATAAATTCATCCCTTGTGGTAGAGCAGTCTGCCTATGAACACTACTCAGAACTTCACAGCTGATTCCGCACAAATCACAAATACTGTACAGTACAGTTCTTTTTATACATGTGTTTCTAACAGGATGTGACCGATACATGAATTTTCTAACATGTGACCTATACTCGAATTCATGGATTTTTCATATACATGTACTTAATGCTGTTACGACTCTAGGTCTTAAAATAATGTAACAGAAAGAAAGTGAAACCAACAATGTATGTAAAATCAACAATTTATTTCTCTGTAATTAAAATGAAAATTCAAAAGACACTTACAGTTTGTGAATTAAATTCCATATAATCCTAAATGTCCTAAACATAAGTCAGAAATTACAGAATGTTCCAAATGAATGAATGTTCCGAATGAATGAATAGTCTTGAATGTCCTGATATACCACAACGATACAATCCAGAATATCTTTGAGAATGTCCACAAATATCTGAAAGTCATATATATAAATCAAAAGGTCAATGTCTAGCACTTGATGGTAATTTCAGTGAATGTTCAAATAAATAATTCTTTTTGAATTATGTCTACAGCATAACTATAAACTCTGATCATAAACAGATTCCCAAGGACTGATTTTAAAATAGGAATGAATAAATGTGTATCAAGTCCTTATTATATACACATATTCTAATAACCCACAATGCAACAGAACATGTGTCATTCTTGTGGAAAAACCCCAAACTAGTCAAACCTGTGTTCAGCAGTCACCTATGGGAAAGGGCCAAAGTGGCCTTTGAAGACAGGTGACCTCTGAAGGCAGTTTCAGCTCTTAAACTTGGTTCATAACAAATACATGTACTATGCATCAAATAGCATTAGCATTATTATTAGTAGTAGTAGTATGCTATCAAAATACATGTATTTAGTTTAGCTAATTAGCAAAAAGAAAAATAACAAAATAATAAAATAAAAAGTTCAACTTTAATCCATAATGTACATTAAATCATTATTTATCAGTAGAAACTGTGTCTAAATAAACTTACAAATTGACAGCTTACCTGTGATTGTCAAACACAGGACCGACTTTTTGTTAGGCCAGCTGGTATAATTAGGCATGATAACAGGCGTTCACACTTGAAACAATTGATGGATTAAGCAGTTGCTCAAACTCACCGAGATAAAAAATAGTCAGCTTTTGTGCGAGATCTTTGATGATTAAGGAATGAAAAGAAGCTTCCTGCAGCTATTGTTAGTAGCATATAAAGCATAAGTGATATCACAAGTGCAGTGTACATGTATCTCTACTCATCTGGTGTAATTGTACGTAATCTCTTACACTCAGGATTAACTTTGTTCTCAAAATCGGTCATAATATCTCGCTTACGCTTAATAATCCCTTGGATCTGAGTTCGCCCAATTTCCATTTCTGCTGCAACTACACGACTACTTTGTCCACTATCCAGCAAACAAATTGCTTCAATTCTCTCATGTAAGGACAAAAACCGCTTTGCTTTCGAAGCCGACATGTTAACACCTTTGAGTTTGACTGAGAGCATGATTGGAGTACAGTAAGTACAATCGAGATATGAAATACTTAAACCTTGATTTACATGATATACATTTATCTAAACAATGCCTTGCTCATCAAACAAAAGAAGTGCTTAATTTGCATACTTGGAGCGGTCACTGCTGATATGCTCCAGTGACCACTTAAGGCAGGGTGAAACCGTGGTTTGGTTTAGAAACACCTGGCTGCTGACCGCTGAAAGCAGGTGACCATTAAATACAGGGCATTTATATAGGAAATTTGCTGGTGGGAAATTAGAATAACTGCTGAACACAGGTGACCTCTAGGACAGGTTTGACTGTAGTTGTGAATAACTGTCAACAAGACTGGCCTTGAACTCATTGTCAATCATCAAGTCGTTTACCAATTGACCAGAACTTTAAAGTGCAACTTAATATCATGGACAAGGTTAAACACACATAATAGGTTAATTATACATAACAGCGCATTATGGATTTTATTACACAAAGGTAACAAAAATATAAGTTGTCAACATACAAGTGTATTTCACATTGGTTTTGACTTTATTTACTCAAAATTTCTGTTGTTTATTTTCTCAAAGTGTAAATTCTACTCACTGATGACAGGTCACGCCTTACAGACGAATTTCACTTGTATGCAGGTCAACGAGAAATTTGCTTTTTTCACCACCACTATCACCCCACCCCAAAACTTATTTAGACATCCACTTATGTCGACAATATTGCCTCAGGCCCGAGGATGTCAACATAAATGGGTAGGACTGTATACATATATTGACCAAATTCCAATATCTGTCACCTGTTTTCAATAGTAGTGTAATGGTTACTATTAGCTTATTTCATGCTTATTTCTTATCTGGATGGGCATAATTTTTATGTATTGTCATTCAAAATAAACTATACAATATTTGACAGTTTTAAAACCAACTGGTCCTGCACTTTGGAAAAACTACTTCTCTCCTGTTGAACCTACTTGCAAATGTCAGGTGGACAAGTGCTAAAATCAAAATTTGCTGGTTACTGTGGCAATTCACAGAATTTGCTCTGTTATAAATGAAACTATAACCATCTGATGGCTTGAAAGAAAATGATGGCCACCAAATTAAAACAATATCCATATGCACATATTTTCCTCTAAATTATTCATGTGGTATTACACTATAAAATCTACATGAAAAGTACGTCACATAAAAGTTTCCATATAAATTATTACTCGCTATAATAAAACAAGTCTTAACAACATAGAGGCTAACAAAAGTGCCAATACATAGTTGTACTTTTTGGGAAGAAATATTGCTGTAAAATTAAGCTATATAAATAAAACTTTCCATGGTGGAGGTAAGATGACCACCATTTTCATTCAGAACACGCAACACATTGCCATCTTGTTTTAGTGAAAACCCAATGTTGATATGATCATCCGTTCAGGAGAAGTAGCCATATAAATATTTCCAGGATGTCTGCAATGGCAGCCATCTAGAAGTTGTAACAGCATCATTGTAATAGATGAACAACCATAAACTGCAAGAAAGAATTTTTGTTTTTGTTTTAAGTCAGTAAGGCCATCTGTTCTGGAGAAGTAGCTATTACTAGATTTGTCAAATTTTGAGAGGTCACATTGGCATCAATTTCAATTAAGACCAACCATACATGAAATGAAGTCTTTTGGTGAAAACTCTTTGTTGTTATGTTCATCCATTTAGGAGAAATAGTGATAAGAAGATTTGACAGCCATGTTGGCAGTCAGAATGGCACCAATATCATTTAGTGCCAACTAGATATCATTAGTCTTTTAGCGAAAACCCCATGTAGATATGACCATCCATTCAGAAGGAGCAGTGATAACAAGATTTTCAACATCACCAACATGGTGGCCATATTGGATGTCCAAGGGGCACCATTTTCATTTAAGACCAAGTAGACATTATATGAAGTAATTTAATGAAAATGCCATATCAATATGACCATTCATTTTGAAAGAGTGTCAATAACAAGTTTTTTTTCATGGTAGCCATATAGGATGTCAGATCCATTCCATTTTCATATTAAGCTGTTTAAGCAAAAAGCCCATGTCAAAATGACCAACCATTCAGAAGAGAGTGATAACAAGATTTTCAAGATGGCAGATGTGGTGGCCATACTGGATGTCTGATGGTATGTCCATCATGTGCTATTTTCATGTAAGACAAACTATATATCATAAGAAATCTTTAAGTGAAAACCCCATGTCAGTAAGACAATACATTTAGGAGGAGTAGAGATAACAAGATTTTAAAGATGGCTACTTTGGTGGCTATATTGGATGTCATATCTGCACCATTTTCATTTAGGAGCAACTAGACATCACAAGCAGTGTTTCAGCCAACATGCAGGAAAAAGGGATAAAGTGGACCAATGGTGTGATCATAATGGGTCAACCTCAAAATAAAATGAGATATCATTCACATAGTCTGTTGTGCATGTTATTTGCATGAAAAACCAAACAAAGAATCTTCTTCAAGATTCTCCTCCAAGATGCCTCCTACCATATTCCAACATCATGGGAGAAGTCAAAGTCTATAATTGTATGCCTCTCCAACATTATATTCATCAGTCTTTTGTGAAGTTTCAGCTTTCAAGCAATTTCTTGATGGTGTGATGATTTTCTTCTTTGGTTCCACTATTTTGGAATCCAATTCTTGATTGGAAGTTTCACTTTCTGTTTGACTTTCATCTTGACTTTTGGGGTTTTACCAGCTTGTTCACTAGAGTCATCATATCTGTGGTCATTTTTATTGCTTTCATGATCTGAGTGTGATACTGGGTAAATAAATAAGTTATCCATCATTCCATACCTATCTCTTAGCAAAAATTTGGCACCTGTAAAAATTATAAATGGCACTACATCAAGGTCGTGTCACATGAAGCACATGCTTAAGAAAATTGATAAGACAAAAAAAAATTCTTTTAGTCAAAAATGTTAATAAAACAGAAGTGGAACTTACCTCAATACGTTATTTGAATTTCTTACATATTTTCATTGAGACTATCGCAATTTTGAAGCATGCCGAGCTTATTCATAACCTCTCAACCAAGAATATACTGAGTGACTGATTATTTCTGGATAATCCTGAGCTTTGCCATATATGGGATTATGAGAATGGAGGAAAATAGATACCGGTAGTACTAGCATAGCAACCTGTGCAATGGAAAAGATTGCTTGGTGGATTTTGTTCATTTCAATAAAAACAATCATTGAGCAATTTGGACCTTTAATGGATGGTTTACACATCTGTATCAGACTAAAGGTAAAAACCCACACCTTGTTCATCTTTTTTGCACCACTTTTGGTGCATTAAATCTCTTTTTGTGCGAGACTTGGTTTCGGTTTTGTGCACACTCTGTTTTGTGCAAATCGCACAAGAGTGTGTCATGGCTGATACACTGTTTCTGAGCAGTACAACTAAAAATAACTCCAAACAATCAGAATTAATGGCTGACCATTCCCAATGAACTAATCATTGATCTTTAACTTTAACTGATTTCCAACACTACTGAACACTATTCCCCCACATGGCATCTATGATTAACTATTACATATTCTAAACTTTTGAACATGGCCATTCATATGTAACTTTGATTTTCCCACTAAAAGCTTAATTTCTTCCTTTAGCCTCTAGGTCCGAATAAAGCAAAAGCTTATAACACTTTCAATTACTGCAAGCAAATTAATCAACGGAACAATAATGTTTACTAAATGAATTGCTGAAGGGCACAAAACAATGATTACCATAACTGGAATATATGTATCCACAATGTCAGCTGCTAGGCCACGCTGTTTCTTGCAAGTATCTGATACTATATACATGGTTTGGATAACTACAAGTTACTGGAAAGACTGTCAAAGTCACAGTAGTGCAGGGAACATCTGCATATATTAGAATAACCAATAATTTAAATAATTGAGTTTTGGAAAGTCAAACAGGAGTCATTTTGATTTTAAAAAAGAGTTAAAATTGAACTAGACCTACGTCTTTTTAAAATTAAGCCTCATACCAAATTTGCTTTCAACTGCAATTACCATAAAAACATAATGCAATTTTTCTGAGTGAGCACCTTACCATAACAAGTCGAACTCTGGATGCAGACATTGTCCTATTGCTATTGTTGCTGATTTCAGCATTCAGAATAATGGATTCCCCTGGTACATATCCCCTCCTGTCAATTCGAAACTGGGCAGAGATAGGTCCTGTTCGGCAGCAAAGGCAACACAAGTATTTCTGATTCTGTCCCTGTTGAGGTATCTGAATCCAAACATTTAAACAGTATATGAGAGTATGTTTTATTTTGGATCATACTAATTATTTCTTCATAGAACTACATGAGGTTTGTTAATGACAACAGATTTATTTCACCTTCTCACAGGGAAAACTACCTTTTTTCCCGTTTATAGAAAATTCTTTAAATTTGATTGGCTAAACATATAGGCATATCATTCCATACATCAAGTCTCTAACTGGTGTTATGAAATTTGGCAGGTACTGTGGAAATTAATGTCACCTACATTTTCAGAAACTCTTGATAGGATATGGTTTTAGCTGGTTGTGAGATATCATAAACTTTATCCATCACTTGTGATCACATCAGCAACTTTATTTTCTATTATAAATAGATGTGGCAGAGATATCTTATGGATATAAGATTGACTGAGATTGTTTTTTATTGGTTTTAACATCACTTTCAACACATTATTGGCTATATCATGCAGAGGAAATGGGAGCTAAGTGCCTTTTCCAATGATACAACAAAGTAGCTGACCTGGGCTGGAAAATGATTAAGAATTTAACATGTTCAATAGTTGCTCACTGATAAGTGGTAAATATGGAGAAAGACTCCTATAAAAATGGGAGTGTTGGAAAGATTTGATGAAATAAATTGATATGACAGAAATCAGAATGTCTGTCTAAATATAAAGTTCAGCCCATACAATGTCTATGTCTTGGACAGTCCAAGTACTACTTGCAACTGGACGGTTGATCTCAGTGACAGCCAGCAGTGTTAGAAATAAGTACTGGAGAACATCTTCAGGTTTAAAAAGGTATCCATTACTTCATAAATGTTCATAAAATAACATCCAATCCATATATATTAACTGACAACAAATTAAAACAGGGTCTGTGTTTCTTATTGTAACTACTTTCAAATGCACAAGCACATAGCTATTTTTCTGAATTAATTCGATTAAATCCTGAGGTTTAAATCCTGTACCTACTAGAACACCTATGCATAAATATTTATTGTTTGTGTTGATATTAATCTAAAAGTGGGGATAAAATCATCACATGGTCTGTCAGCAGAGAGGATGGGAATATTTTAACCTGTTTAATTCCATTTCACACATCGCCTTAACCTTAGGTTCAAATTTACTAGACTTTGGCTTGTGGGTTTAACGTCATTTTTCAGCACATGATAGGCTATACATGGCAGCCAGTATATCTGGTGGAGGAAGAGCCCGGGAAAGCCTCAGAAAGAACCACCAACCCATGGGAAGCTACTGGTAAGCTTTCTCACATAGCCACGTTGGCTGAGCCAAGATCTGTAAAGGTGAGCACTTTAGACTACTTGAGCACCTGGGGTCCCCCACCCCACCACTAGAACACACTCTATCTACTAGAACGCACTGTACCTACTAGAACACCTGCCACTAGATTACCCTGTACTAAAACACCCTGTAACTACTAGAACACTCACCCTACTAGAATACCATGTATCTACTAGAACACCCACCCTTCTAGAACATCGACCTTCTCGAACACCCACCCTACTAGATCACCCAGTAACTACTAGAATACAATGTAATTACTAGAACACTCTGTAATTACTAGAACACGTTCTGCCTAATGCTGTAAATAAATTTATTTCTGAGGATATACATTTTTGTGGTTTTGCAAAATATGATATTTTCATTAGTACTTAAATTGATTGATTTTGGGAAGGGGTCCTATACCTATGAAGTTAAATCAAAATTAGGCCAAAAAGAAAGGAAAATCCTATTTTCAGCTCAAGTGACCTAGATCTTGGACCTGGCAGTGCCAAAAAAAATAGGCTTCTGGCTCTATCCATGGATAAGCCATATATGAGGTTTGAAAAAACAGAGACCCAAAAACTGAAGTTATGTTGCAGAAACCACCATGTGAATGGATAGACAGACAGATGGACATATGTACATCGCTATCATAATATCCCACTGCTCTTTCAATCAGGGGGATGAAAACATAAAGTAAGACAGAAGGATCATCATTGGTTTATCTATGTTAGATTGGACAAATAAACAAGAGTCCCTCAAAGGGAATGATGCTCTCCTAGCTGAAAAGAATTTCCAGAAATTCAAGATAAACCCATTTCTTCCTTTCAACAGCCGAGTGCTGAAACCATCTATGATATTCTTCAGCAATAACAAGATTTTCAAATTAGCTGCTGTAGTGGACATATTGATATGACTTTCCATTCTGAAGAAGTAATGATAATAAGATCTACAAGATGGCTGCCATGGCGCCATATTGGATATCAGATTGGCATTATTTCCATTTAGTGCCAATTATACACCATAAGAAAGCGTTATGCTGATATGACAAGCCATCCAGGAGAAGTAGTGATAAAAAGATTTTCAACATGGCCATTGTGGTGGCAATACTAGAAGTTGGCACCATTTTCATTTACGACCAACTAGACATCATAAGTCATTTAGTAAACACTGAATGCTGATACAACCATTCATTCAGGAGGAGTAGCAATAACATTATTTTCATGGTGGCCATATTGGATGTAGCAGTGGTACCATTTTCATTTAGAACCAACAGGACATCACAGAAATCTTCTTGTGAAAAACCATTGGCAATATTACTTTTCTTTCAGGAGGAGTAGCAGTAACAAGATTTTTAAAATGTACATTGTGGTGGCCATATTGGACATCAGATTGGCACCATTTTAATTTAGGACCAACTACACATCATAAGAAGTCTTCTAGTGAAAACCCTATGTAAATATGACTCTTGCCAATATGACTTTTTGTTTAGGAGGAGTAGCGATAAAAAGATTTTCAAAATGGCTGCTGTGGTGGCCATAGGGAACATCAAATCAGCACCAATTTTATTTAGGACCAACTAGACATCATAAGAAGTGTTTCAGTGAAAACCCCATGTTGTTATTACCATCCATTCATGAGGATTAGCGATTAAGATTTTCAATATGGCTGCTTTGGTGGCCATATTGGATGTCTGAGCGGCACCATTTTCACGTAGGACCAACTAGACCGTGGGATGAATCTATGTGTGAAGTTTCATGTGAATCCCCCAAGTAGTTTAGGAGGAGTAGCAATAACAAACTTGTGCTAACTGACATATACATGATGGATGAATAACCATGCCATACGCTCTTCTGGTCTATTACCAGCAGAGCTAAAAAAATCAATCAATCAATTCATCAATGAAATCAAAAGCATGAATACATTATTTTTGAACACATAAATCCATCCAGGTCACTGCAATGGCTCAGGATTTTGCATACCAGAAGCATGATCTAATGAGTGTGGTTTTGGGTTACCATCATGTACTGTCCCTGGGCAAGGCATTTACTCCAATTGCCTTGGCACTAAATAATCTGTACATGTATGCGTTACTCTGCCATAAAACACCAAACCAAACCATCAATCCACCAAGGTTATTCTCATTAACAGCTGGCAGTGAGCTTAAAAAGTTTCCACTTATACACATTGTAACATTGTAGCTGTTTACTTTTACAACATTGTTACATCAATCAACCAATGAAAAAAGTATGGATTCTAACAAACTGGAAAAGCATATTTAACAATCCAAATACTATGAGCATTTATATCACTTTGGGCATATCTGCATTTGAATCACTTTGGGCATATCTGCATTTCAATCACTTTGGGCATATCTGCATTTGAATCACTTTGAGCTTACGTGCATTTGAATCACTTTGGGCATATCTGCATTTGAATCACTTTGGGCTTATGTGCATTTGAATCACTTTGGGCTTATGTGCATTTGAATCCCTTTGGGCTTATGTGCATTTTAATCCCTTTGGGCTTATGTGCATTTGAATAACTTTGGGCTTATGTGCATTTGAATCACTTTGGGCTTATGTGCCTTACCATTAAATCTCAAGCAACTCAAACAATTTGCTGGAAAAATCAAGAGCTCATCAGGCTAGAAAACCAGCCAAGATAAACAACAACCATATATACTCACATATAAGTCAAGTCCAAATGCAAACAACATAGACCCTGATCTGCCATCACATAATGCGCCAGCAGATCAGGGTCTATATTGCTTGTTCTACTGATTAGTCCTTACAAACTGCATTGACCCAGATCTGCCAGTGCATTATGCGATGGCAGATCTGGGTTTATGCAGTTTGCAGTTGGTATGAGAATATACGCAAGTACATACGGTACTACATCAGTGTATTTGGTACAGTACATTGTTTTCACTAACATTGCTGATATTAAACCAGGCAGCAAAAACTTACATCGAATCATATGTGTTTTTCAAGATGCTGGTGCACGATTGGAAGCAAGTTTTTGCCCATAATTTTACTATGCAATTTTTAGCAAAAACGATGTAGCACACCAGAGACATTGATTTAGTAGTCATTTATGTCTGCTAATTTTCTTGTCTGAGCGGCTTTGATTTCTTCAAACACTCTGACTACTGGTTGAGATGGACTGACACATAAAGCCACAGGCAAAAAGCCTGAAGTATTCCACATGCTTGTAATGTATGATAGTGAGATTGCTTACAGGTGCGGTGGGTTCTTGGTTAAGATCCAGCACACCAATTACGGTAAAGACTTTCTTGGTGGTGTGGTCAAACTTCCACGGCTTATCAATGGTCCCCTTCAAGTAGTACCGTACATTTCCTATGTAACTCTCAAAAGAGGAAGGCAAATTTGGAGGCAGTTGAAAAACAAAGGGATAAGTATGTCTTCCTGCCTGAAGATTTGTGGTATCATTTCCTGAAAGAAATAACTTTAAGAAGCATTTTATCCTGTGAAATTTGATCTGGATTTTGTAAACAATCCATAGCAAAACTTAGCAGTACTCTTGAATCTAAATAAAAACAAACATGCAAAAATTAGAAAGAGATTTTATGTCTACCCTTTTTATAGGGTAGCTAAGTCTTAGACCAAAAGACATTATACAACATTTGTTACAGTCTCCCGTGATAAGACCATTGGACCAGTCCAACACATTTGTCAAAAAGTAAGGGGTGGGTTTATTATCTGGCAAAGATATTCAAAGTAAATATTTAATCAAATTTGTGTAACAAGATGCTCAGGACCTGTATATCAAGCCCATGATTAAAGCATTGCTATAAAATGTGTGACTCTTATCCCAGGGTTAAATGACTGACTAACCATGTCACAAAATGAATTGCATTAGTTTCATAATAAGTTGTACTATGATTGAACAAAACCCATCAGGGAGTTTAAGAAATATAAGCAAATAACAAAACTTTAACCAAAACCTTAATGTCAATTTCTCTGTGACTTTCACCCCAATGTCGAAGAGACAAGCATGCATGTTGTAGAATGAACTGTATTAGATTTATAATGATTCATTCTAAGTATAAAGAAAATCCATACAGGGATTTAGGAATCATAAACAAATGAAAAACCTTTAACCAAAACATTAACACAAATTTTCTATGAATGTGACTTTGACCCCAAGATTAAAGCAGTAAACAAGCACATTGCAGAATGACTTGTCGTAACTTCATAATAATTCATGCCAAGTATGATGAGAATCTATGAAGGAGTTTAGGAAATATACGCAAATGAAAATTTGAACCAAAACCTTAACAAACTGTTGAGCCATTGGAATATTGACTGCTATGTCTTATGTGGGCATGATAAAAAATGGCAGACAGGCTTATTATCAAGCATGGTCTTATTGAGTTCTGTTAGTTTTTGATGAATTCATATACAATTGCTTTAGTTTTATGCAAATGAATTGCTTAAAAGAAATAAGAACTGACATTATCTGAATTTACAGGGTGTTCATTTCTCAATATTTCAAGTTTACTTTCTGGAAGCAAAGAACTCAAAAAGCAACCACCAAACTCACCATTTTTAAAATGATTTTAGTTTTTCAGCCATGAATAAGAATGAAGTGCAAAATATTCTGGACCCAAAAATGTAATTTTCCACAGCAAGATTTTCATAACTTCATTAATAATTGTTCTTACATGTATAATCTAAGACTGCCTTTCACCATGACTCAGATTACTCCACGAGGTATGCAGATTACTAAAGCATCATTCAAGTTGAACTCATAATTCTAAAATATGGATTATCTCTTTTTGTTAATAACTCCAAATTACTACTAACCACTCCATATTATAACTAAGCTACAACTACAATTAAACCTGCCTTAAGTTGAAAGACTTTGAAGAATGAGTCATTTAGGAAAGGTGATTACTTATGTAATCTTTATCACATGTTTGACTGTATATTGTTATAATTTAAAGATGTCAAAATACAGTGATTCATTTTTTACCCATTCTGATACAGCACAAAGATAAAACCTGTACTGTATTAGGAAATTAATCAGCTGCATACCTGGACCAAAGAGCTGAGTCTCAAAATTAAAATAGGTCTCTGTAGCGCTGTAGTGTCGTGTCTCTGTGCGTCTATCTTTCCCTGACCCAGTTGAGTGTGACTCTGTCCAATGTACATATGCACGACCATGAAATTTAAGGCGTACACCTGAAAGAGATGAAGCATATCAACCAAATCATCATCATCACCATTATAATTAGTATTGTTACAATTGCTTCACATAAACATATCTATGCATGTAAAACCTAACACAGAATATACATTTCTCCTTCTTAGAAGCATACATATTTTAATTCCCAATTTCCTGGGAAATTCCATGGTTTTAATCATGATTTTTAAAGAGATGTTTATTTTTCGATTAATTTCCTTGGGTGTTTTCACTGTTAAAATATTTTTTTTTGGTAATTAAAAAGTCTCACCCAATACTGCAGCCAGTTTCCAATGACTGAGCATGTCTCAAAACAAACACAAACGCTATTAACTGCCTCTTAAAATCAAAAGTCTAGCATCAAAATCACCTTCACACTAGTTCCTTTTATTTCTGAAGGTTCATGCATCCATAAATAATTATGACAATGGATGCCACAATTGTACCGCTTACTTGAATTATTAAACTGCTTCAGATTTTGCATATTTTTTCAGTAGCTATGGAAAAATGACATCTCAATTATTCGTTACTTCATTTATACACTATATTCATAACAAAAGATCATGTCATAGGTACCGGACACAAGCACAAGGTTCTCGAAAAAACAGCCTTAACTAGTCCAATGTACACAAAATTTAGCAGTTGTTAAAATAGGGAAAATGAATTTTGCCAGAATAGGCAATACCAGCTTCTGAAAGTGCAATGAATGAATTACAAAATATATAAAAAGTTACAAGTTATCCGCTCATTTTTTTTCACAATTTATCTTTGATGTCCAGGAAGTGAAAATGACCAAGTGGAGCTAGCAGTTTTTTGATAGGTGCACATCTTAAGTAAGGCCAAGCTGTATACTCTATAACCCAAATTACACCCATCAATTATACACCAAAATAACGGGAATTAAAAGTTCTTTTAACAATACCTACGACGTAATTATAAGGTCTTTTTTAAATAGCCAGGATAACCAGTGAGGAAAACCTGGGAAATTCTTTTTCTTTAAATATCAAAAACTATTCAAAGTACGAAACTGTAGAGTGCAACCTATGATGGATTGCCCATCAAAGATAGTCAGGCCTAATGTGCAGAAGTCAAGTAGTTGTGAGTTATTGCCCTTTTGTACTTTTGCATGATTATCAAAATAAATATGTTTTGAAGATAAACAGGGGAATAAACACCTACATTCATTTGATTATTCTCAGGAAAAAAAATGTATCAAAGACCCATAAAATATAATTTAATTAGATCTGGATGACTTAGTGAGAAACATCTTCAATGCAACTTAGCGACATGAGGGTGGGGCTGTCAATAAATACCAAAGTAGACAAAACAAAGGTAGATTTGAAAGCTTTATTAACATCAACAAATATTAAATCTGGTATCTGTTTCAGCTCTAATATCCAGTAGGCACTTAAAAATACTGAGAAAAAATGATAATTGTCTTAATGAGCACAGTGGCTAATACTGTTGCCTTCAAACAAAATGAAATCTGGACTGGTTACAACTCTCAGAAAATGTCAATTTTTTTTTCTTTCTAAAATTCTTTTGTGGGGTGGGGCTGAAAAATTGTAGGGTCAGCAAGCAAAAAATTGTGTCAGTCAGGAAACTGGAAACAAAGTTATTTTATTTTAGGCCTGAATAAATGGTTAGTGTGCCAGACTCACGACTGAAAGGGTGCGGGTTTCGAATCCTACCACAGGACCAGCCTGGGTCAGCTACTGTGGTGTGTCCTTGGGCAAGTCACTTTACTCCAACTGCCTCGGCACTAAATAACCTACTTCTGTTGCTGTGCCATAAAGCACCAAACAAACCTGAGAGACTGATGGTCTAGAGAGCAACAGATAAGAATTTAACAAATTGAGTATTCTACTCCTTAGTTTGGAACTACATGTAATTGCGCATTTTTAAAAATTTCATGTGGTATTTGGTGAAACTGCAAAACACAAACTTGTACTACAAGACTGAGTCTTAATCTTGAAGATATTAATCATGCCTTTCTGAATTCATGATGTTGCTTAGTTACCGAGATATACTGCACTCAGGGCGTCTTAGATTATATGGCTCTATCCAAGTGAGTGTTCTCAAAAAGATAAAATACTATCATTTCAAATGTAGCATGACTTAGTTTACAGCAGGAGCAATATGCTAACAACTATGGACTACCGTATATACTCGCGTATAATCCGGGACCAAAGGCAAACAACACAGACCCTGTTCTGCTGTCGCATAATGCACCGGCAGATCAGGGTCTATGTTGTTTGTTCTACTGATTAGTCCTTACAAACTGCATAGACCCAGATCTGCCAGCGCATTATGCTGGTATCAGCTTATACGCGAGTATATATAATAAATGCCTAAAATTAGATCATTTTGCATAGTTTAAACACAGTAAAAAATGCATGTATGTCGTTTTAGTCCATTTGCTTGCATAAGATATGCAAATCTGCAGCTTTAGAGCTCTCGATAAGCTAGACTGGTTACACTCCCACATGCCAAAGAATTCATATTTAACAGTGAGGAATGATAACCATTTACACCACATTGTTTTTACAACAGACATCTTCATGAAAGGCGATTCACAAACATGTTTATGACTTTTTCATGGAAAAGCACAAAAATTAATAAATCAAAGTGATACAACTGAATCTGTCAAAGAAACTTTTCTCTTTTCACCCATTCTACCACGATGTATATAGAAATACATGAAGTAATTCTCATTTAGATATCATTGGATGTTTGCTATGTAAAATGGATTCAGGTTGCCATTTAAAGTCTTAAGTAAATCAATACTGATAATAAAAATTGGGGTAACTTCTTTACTTCCCTACATTAGGAGGTGTGATCCAGTGTAAACCAGACTGAATGTCACATGCTATGATGATTCAATGACAGCGCCACATATTGGAAACAAGAGTCCTGAAGGGACTGATGCTTCACTGGTTTAAAAGAATTTCCAGGAATTCCAGATAAGATCAATTCTCCTTTTAAATGCAGAGAGTTGAAACCATCATTGATATTCTTCAGCGATAACAAGAGTTTCAAATTAGCTGCAGTGGTGGACATACAGAATGTCAACTTGGCACCATTTTCATTTAAGACCAACAAGGCATCATAAGAAGTCTTCTGGTGAAAACCCCATGGCAATATTACTTTTCATTCAGGAGTATCAACAATAACAAGATTTTCAAGATGGCCACTGTGGCAGCCATATCAGATATCAGACTGGCACTATTTTCATTTAGGACCAACAGGACATCACAAGAAGTCTTCTGGTGAAAATCTCATGGAAATATTATATTTTGTTCAGGAGAAGTAGTGATAACAAGATTTGCAAGATGGCCACTGTGGTGGCCATATTCGACATCAGATCAGCCCCAGTTTCATTTAGGAAAAACTAGACATCATAAAAAGTCTTTTAGTGAAAACCCCATGTTGATATGACCATCCATTCAGGAGGATTAGTAGTCTGATAAATAATCTCCCACCAAACCTGTGTTGATACTGATGGACGATTTGAGGGTCTGATATCTCCTATTAATAAAAGGAATGTTTGCAGACAAATCTGTCTACAACACCTCAGTGTACATTTTAGATACTTACCAGTATTTCTTGCATCTCTTGAGCTACCGTCGGTTGAAGGGTCCTTTTGTCAATATGTACATAATATTTCTGGATCAAAAATCTTATGTTTGACAACTTGTAAATCCACATGGAATAACACAACCCTATGTCCTGTGGCCATTTTGATTTTCATGACTACATACAGCTGTTACCAAATGCCAGTAAATGCCTAAACTATACGCTGGTGTGTTCCGGACAGATGTGTATGCAGCAAAATTGCACATTTTAATGAACGGGTGACATCAGCCCCTCAAATCGTCCATCAGTGTCAACATAGGTTTGGGGGCTGATTTATTGGACTACTGGAGTAGCAATAACAAAATTTTCAAGATGGCCACTGTGGTGGCCACTTTGGCCATCGAGTCAGCACAATTTTCATTTAGGAGCAAGACGATATCATAAGAAGTCTTTTAGTGAAAACCCCATGTTGCTAGGGCCATCCATTCAGGAGGAGTAGCAATTACAAGGATTTTCAAACTGGCCAATCCGACGGCCATAAGCAATTACAAGGATTTTCAAACTGGCCAATCCGACGGCCATAAGCAATTACAAGGATTTTCAAACTGGCCGACGGCCATAATGGATATCATTTAGCAGCATTTTCATTTGGGACCGACCAGACATCATAAGAATGCTTCTGGTGAAAACCCCATGTCAATATGACTTTCCATTCAATAACAAGATTTTCAGATCGGCACCAATTTCATAAAGAAGCAACTAGACATGATAAGAAGTCTTCTGGTAAAAAACCCCTGTTGATATGACCATCCATTCAGGAGGAGTAGCAATAAAAAGATTTTCAAGATGGCCACTCTGGTAGCCATACTGGATATCAGTTTGGCACCATTTTCATTTAGGACCAACTAGATATCATAAGAAGTCTTTTAGTGAAAATATCAATATGACTTTCCATTCAGAAGTAGTAGCGATAATAAGATTTTCAAGATGGCCACTATGGCAGTCATTTTGGAAGTCTGAGCGGCACCATTTTTATTTAGGACCAACTGTTTCATCGCAGTCTTCCGAGTAGTAGCAATAAGAAACTTGTGCTAATGGACAGACGAACGACAGACAACAGACCATCCTATAAGCTCTTCTGGTCTATGACTAGTAGACCTATAAATGTGTGTAGTACCCTGCACTGTTTATGGTTACACCCAAAGTCCTGTTTTCTTGACCCAGTTTAGTACCCAGTTGCCTTCATAGAAGTCCATAGTAATTGTTATTTTTCATCTGCAAGTTTTGAGAAGACAACTAAGTGCAGATCACTAAAGATCCAGGAATTAATAGACTTTGGTAAAAATACATATAGTATATAAATTAAGGAACAATATTTTACTTAAGATGAACAAAGGTCAAGACACATATATGACCATGTTGATGTACATTTTTATAAATTGTAATTAATTCCAACTGCTATTAATATAAGGTGTAGCCAGGAAGTGCACAAATCTGTCAGAGTAATATTTCATCAAAAATGTCCAAATATTTGGTAAGTCTTCACTGAAAAAGCCCAATATCACTTTTTTGTAAAGTGCATGTAATTCCATTTATCCCCATATACATAACTCCTATCACTATTTATTACATGTATATCTACATCAGTCCCAATTACAAAATACCATCAGTATGTGGTCTGCAGGCTGATGCTTATAAGTCATACACTGGTGGTGACGTACATGTCCTAACAAGGCTGCACATGGAATTTCATTCTATGGTAGCAAATAAGGACAAAAACTGAGAATATGTAGCATGCAATCACACATAAATAGGAAAGCAATAATATACTAAAACTTCTTTCTCTGTTTTATTTCAATAATAATAATAGCAGATTTCTTTATATTTAAATATTTTAATACTATATACCGGCATATATATATATATATATATATATATATATATATATATATATATATATATATATATATATATATATATATATATATATATATATATATATGCCAATTTGCATTACAAATTTATTTTCTTTATGTGTTATGGAATCAATAATTGAAGAAAGCTAGGCAACAGTACAATTCTGCAAATTTTACACAGTGCATTTAATGCAACCCTTGCAGGAAGATCAGTATATCATGCAGCTAGGCAATTTGGTGTGCCTGAGTCCACTCTTTAAGATAGGACTAGAGGAAATGTATCCCTCAATGCCAACCCAGGTCCAGAGAGAATTTTCAGTGTGAATGGTAAATCATGTAAAGTACATGACTGAGATCAATTATGGATACACCAAAGCAAATGTGCAGTACCTTGCTGCAGATTATGCAGTTTCTTGTGGAAGGAAAGATCATACCTTTCAGCGATTGCTGGTTTTATAGGTTTATGTGTAGGTGGCCAGATTTAAAGCTTGCCAAGCCGCAGAAACTGTCTATGCTGCAAGCAAAATGAAATTCAAGGTAAGTATTAAACCACTATTTTAAAGAGCTGTCAACCATCCTAACAGTCAACAATTTATGAGACATGCCAGAGAGAATATTCAACATTGATGAAACTGGAAACAACACTGAGCAATCCCTTCCAAGAGTTGTATGTGGTAAAGATACTCTGGCACAAGCAGTGGCATCATCAAGATCACAGAATGTAACTATCATTGGGCGTAGCAATGTGGAAACCAAATCCTGTCATATTTTGTATTCCCTAGAAAGATGTGGAATGATCAACTTTTAGAAGGTGCTCCTCCTGGATCTGTTTGTGAGATATCAGATAGTGGTCCAAATCAACCATATTTCAGAATGACATCACTAAACACTTTGTCAAGCATAGTGGAATAGCTGATGGAAATAAGTCACAGCCCACCTTTATATTGTATGACGGAAATAAGTTACATATATCTTTAACACTTGTTGACTGGGCAACGAACAATAATAGAATTCTTTTTGTCTTCCCAGCCTGTGGATATTGGTATTTTGAAACCCTTCAAATCCATATACAATAGAGAATGTCAGCTGTACAAATAACAAAGTATGATACTGCAAACCCTACTTGAAGGTAAAATCTCCAGAAAAGTTAACTTCTGCTTTTGGAAAATATGGAATTTATCCATTTTCAAACAAGACAATTTTGGATGAAGATCTAAGTGATATCTTTAAGAAAAGAACCATAACAAAAGTCGTCTAAAAGCACAGAAAGAAATTTGATCCACCTTTCCTTGCTGATAGTCAGCAAAGAAGAAAAATGTCATCATCATGCAACAATCATCTGCTTCTAAAAGTGACAAAAAAAATGTAAAAAATTTAACCAAAAAATCCTGGGACCCCTGGTGGCTGAGTGGTCTAAGGTGCTCGCCTTTACAGATCACTGACATCTCACCTCTGTTCCCGTGGGTTCGAGTCTCGGGCTCAGCCAACGTGGTTATGTGAGAAAGCTTGCATGTAGCTTCCCGTGGGTCGGTGGTTCTTCCCTGGGTTTTCTCTGGTTCTTCCTCCACCAAATATATTGGCCGCCATGTATAGCATATCATGTGCTGAAAAATGGCGTTAAACCCATAACAACCAACCAACCAACCAAATAATCCACAAGTGTGACTTCTAAGAGCCTCAGAAACTCATCCTCCTCAGATGTGAAGTCTTTAGCTGCAGGATTAAAAAGTGTCAGAAAAACAAGAGTCTTGTACTACAGCCTCTGAAATTTTCAAGAAATCACCTAGAATTAGAGACCCTTCTTCAAGTCAAACAGGTCCCTCTGCATCTTGCAATTGTTAAATGGGAACAATGTGACAATTGACAACACTGGACACACCTTTCATTTTGTTGTGAAACATCAGTTGTGAGGTGACATAGCTCATTCCTTTGCCCACATTGCATTTAAATTAAAAGTTAAATAATAGATTTTATAAAACATTTTAACTCTTTGCTATTCATGGATTTCAACTTAACTGACATTACTGTGTTCCATTTAATTATTGGAATATTTTTTGGGGGAAAATATTCAGCCAGTGCAAGCGTGGACATTCTTTCTTATAGGTAAGTTGAAATTTATGTTTATTATGATGTGTGCATGATACCATACCCAAGTCAGGCAAATATGGCGATAATATAGAGTTGTTCCCCCATGGTAAGGTATTCTGAGTCAGACACCATTTACAGCTTTATTTACATTTATGTGCTTTGACTGACAGAGATTTTTTATATACACAAAATGTTATTTAACGTCAGTGGTCTGGGTAAAAATACATAAAACACTAGCTCTGTATGAGCTATTTTATCGACATGACATAACAAAAGTATTTCATAATTCAACCTACAGGTACACAGATAGGAAATATACAGTGAAACAATACACATATAAACATTACAGTGCCAGCTGTAACAGAAGATTAAAAGGCAATATAACAGTAAGTAACGTGCAAATATACAAAGTGGTTTTTTTAAATCTCTGTATAAACATATAAAACACGTCACAGAAAGGAATACACTTAATACTTAATTTTAAGTAGGCAAAATAATTATTTTATTGTTAAAGCATACACAATGTCATTAATAACAGCAGATTAAAAGAATAGATAGAGTCAAAGTAATAGAAACTTTAAAATCTTTAACCATGCAACAATAACAAAACGGTTTTAATAAGCACCAATAACAACATCTAATAACTTTGATAATACAGTGTTCTGGGCTATATCCATTGCAAAATGAATTATAAACTGGACCCGTTCCATTATGAATCATACACCATATCCGGTCTTTGAAAGTATTTACCTGACACAATTACTATATGGCTGAGGATTATTTAATCCCTTTAAACCTTAAAAATTTCAAACCAAAGCTTGTTCCGTCTGCCCAAACCTTTTTAATTTGGAAAAATAAAGTTGTTAACAGCAAGTGCAATGTTAAAGAAATGATATTTATAGTACAAGGACTTTCAGGAAAGTGGTTTGCAAAAGCTGTTGGACACCTTGAACAAATATGGAAAGATATATGACATGAAAATCAATGTGAAGAAGACCAAGGTCATTAGAGTTTGCAGAGAAGGATGTAAAGATCTGAATATTACAATCGATGGAGAAAGAGTAGAACAAGTGAGAAAGTTTAGATATTTAGGATCTTTGATCTCGGATGATGGAAGGTACCAAGATGAAGTAAAAACAAGAATTGGAATGGCCAAAGATGCATTCAACAAGAGGAAAAAATTGCTAACACAACATATGAGCAAAGATCTAAAGAAATAGATTGTCAAAACCATTGTATGGAATGTAGCGCTCTATGGCTCAGAAATGTGGATGCTGAGAAAGGAAGAAAAAAAAAGGCTAGAAGCATTTGAGATGTGGATATGGAGGCACATGGAGAAAGTTGGTTGGAGTGACCGAAAGACAAATGAAGAGGTCCTAAGACTGGTTGATGAAAAGAGAACTTTATTGAATGTTATACTCAAGAGGAAGAAGAAGTGGATCGTACACATTTTAAGAGGTGAAAGCCTGTTAAGAGAAGTCATAGAAGGCAGAATGGAAAAAAAGCGACCAAGAGAAAAGCCTAGAATCATGCTACTGGACGATCTCAAGGAGAATAGCTCATATGTGAACATGAAACATAGAGCCATGCTAAGGGAAGACTAGAAGCTGGATGCCTCGAACCTGCCTTGGGGCAGAAAACCAATAACGAGTGCAAGGACAGCCTAATACACGTCATAGGGAGTACAGCAATGGCAGCCATAAGTGGAAGCTAGTCAAGTGGCTCTGTAGATTTTGGCAGTTATATGTGGTTATTTTTACAGTGAAATGGTTCATATTTGTTGGGATGATATGTGAATATTCAAGGAATGCAGGGTATATAACATTACTGGTGGATAATACAATTTTGGAACAAAAAAGTGTTTATTCCACTCAAAATTCTTGGATGATGGAGTAGAGATGGACGCTTAGTGGTGCAGTTTTGAGATATACATTACCTTGTTTACTTGACTCATTGACTCATTTCAGTGTAATTACCTGATTCTTACAATGTTCATCAGTTGCCTTCATTTGTGATAATTGTTTGGCACACAGTGAGTAATAACTGTCAGTGCCACAAATGAGTAGTGAGAAAAAATTATTCCAAACAAAATTATCTACAAGCATGAGTGGAAAGTAAGACCAAGGCAAGCAACAAATGAAAACGAGATCACAGAGTAGTTCCCCAATGGAGACATCTGACACAAGTTTGAGTGATGCAAGCTTGAGTACAATTCAGCTGAACTTTGAGGAAATAAAGCAAAGCCTCAGAGGGAGCATTTCTAAAGTAGATTTCACATCTACTATTGCTGATCTCATGAAAAAAGATGACCTTACAGAAATTGTCTAAACCATTGCGAGGGAATTGTTAGAGAATGTGAAGGAAGATCTGAGAAAGGAGATGGTTGTAGAAAGTGAAAGGGTAGTAAAGGAGAGGACAGGAGAGTTGATGGATAGGGGTTGATTCACTGGAATTTGAAAACCACCTATTGCGAGGAAAATTACAAGTGGCAAAGAAGGAAAATGACAGAATGAGGAGTGACCAGAAAGATTCTGACAGGAGATTGAAGGAAGCAAGTGAAGCTTGAAGCCAAATCAAACAATATTCAAGGAAGCTGAATGTTAAAGTTTTATAGCTGGAGGAGGAGTAAAATGAAAATATGAGAGAGAATTCCGAAATTGGTGAAGGAAGTCACAAGGATTAACTTAGATAACAGGGACATAGTGGCAGTGCATAGGATATCAGATCGACAGGGACAGCCAAGGCCAGTGATTGTCAAATTCTATAGTCTGGATTGTAAACTTCCAATTATCAGGAAGCGGAAGGATTTCAAACAAAACAAAGGAATTAGACTGGTAGAGGATGTGACTAGGATGAATATTGAACTTGTCAATAAATTAACCAAGCATCAGGATATTGACAGTGCATGGTACTTTAACCGTTTTGTGTATGGTAAAACCAAATCAGGCAAAAGGATAAAATTTGACATTTATGATGAAATTGATGAGAAAATAAGAATGTAAGTGCAATTGGCAATTCTATGAACTCATGAAATTGGCAAAATAGGTATGTGAACTTGCATTTTGCTGCTCCCCTTTCTGCTCTAATTTGTTTTAATATTTTTTTATAAGTTACTTCATTCCCTCATCAGTTCTGTCATTAATGCATAGATTCATTATTCACTCATCCATTGTGTCATATCTTTCCTTAATCAATTCACTCACTAATTCATAAATCATCTTTCACTCATATACACATTTATTTTCTCAGTCGTTTAATCATCTTCTTCAACACCACTCATCCACAATAAATTTTCAGTTTACCATCCTTGCTCTTTCATTCAATCACTCACCACATCCATGTATACTCTCATTCATACTTTCTTTTTCTTCCTTTTTACCCCTTCTTTCATTCATTCAGTTGTAATTTATACTTGTGTTTTTCTGTGCCTATTGGTTCACTAAACCGATTTAGCTCCAGAAAGATTTATCGGAGGTGCATAAGAGTCATCTCAAATGGATTCATTTCACTTGTTGTCTATCATCCACTGTATCAATGTCAACTGCAGCATGTACTGTAACACTATGGATGATTTTATGATGGATGTTTGCATTCTGTGTGAGTGTGAAAGCCATGCGTATGATAAATTCAAGGTGATAATTACTTCATATATTCCTGCACAAGAACATATGTAAAATTTCTGCTGTTTTCATGGATAATAACATAAAAATTATATCTATGAATGTTAGAGGCCTGCACGGTTCAGTCGTTAAAAGAAGGGACATTTTCCATTGGATAAAACAAAAGAAATGTATCTATAATATGTTTGCAAGAAACTCGTAGTACAAAGAATGATGAAATATATTATTGGGCTGCTGAATGGGGATACAAATGTATATTTAGCCACTGCTCTAGTAATAGTGCTGGGGTTGCAATATTTTTTTATAAATACTTTTGAATTTGAGATTCATAGAGAAAGATGTGACTGTCAAGGGGAATTTATTATTTTAGATATTACAAATAATGGCAACAGAATAACCCTCATGAATTTGTATGGTTATAATGATGATAATCCTAGCTTTTTAGAAAGTTAAAGGAGTTGATTTTAGTTTTTAAGAACTCATCAATTTTAATGTGTGGAGATTGGAATACTGTTCAAGACTTAGATTTGGATACTTATAATATTTTACATGACAAACACCAACAGTCTAGAGCAGCGATTCAAGACCTGAAAAACGAATTGGAATTAACTGACCCCTGGTGAAATTCCAATCAAGACTTAAAGATGTATACCTGGAGGCAAAAATCTCCCTTGAAACTAAGTAGATTAGATTACTTTCTTGTATCCGATGATATTCATATGAATACAGCTGATGCATGTATCTTACCAGGGTATAAGACTGATCATTCAGCAATTGTTTTGAGTGTGGCTTTTTCAACGTGTCCAAGGGGAAAAGGATATTGAAAATTTAATGCCCAACTGTTGAGGAACATTGAATATTCATGGTCAAAAAGTGTATAACTTATACTGTAAATGAATATTATATAGGGGGAAATAAAGATGACTCTCTCCATGTTTCTCTTTCCTGTAACGATCAAATGTTCTTGGAAATTTTGAAAATGAAAATAAGATCTGAAACTATATGTTATTCTATTAGGAAAACAAAAGAGAAACGGGAAAATTAAAGAAAATTGAACAGGAAATAATAGAAATTCATAGGGGACTGTCGAATAACATAGATGGGGAAACTCTGGAAAATTGAGAAAAAAAGAAAGCAGAATTAGAGGAATCTAGACAAAAATACATAGAAGGCGTTATATTAAGATCCAAAGCTAGATGGTACGAATTTGGAGAAAAAAGCACAAAGTAATTTTTAAATCTTGAAAAAAGAAATTATGTCAATAAGACAATAAAGGAAATTATTTTAGATGATGGGACAAATATATCAGACCAAATAGACATTTTAGAAGCCCCAAAGCAGTTTTATATGGAATTGTACAAAAGTAGAATTGCTCAGCTTGATGTTGAGGATACTCAAGAAACTCAAAATAGATTTTTTAATCACAATATTAAACTTAGTCAAGAAGAAAGAGAATCATGTGAGGGTCTACTTACAATTAATGAATATAGTATGTCTCTAAAACGGATGGAAAATGGAAAAAGTCCTGGCTCAGATGGATTCACTGTAGAGTTCTATAAATATTTTTGGAAGACTCTTGGGGAATTTCTATGCAGACCAATAAATGATGGATATACTGTAGGAAAACTTTCTGATTTTCAGACTCAAGGAGTCATCACATGTCTACCAAAGGAAGAATAAGACAGAAGATATTTTACAAATTGGCAACCTATATCACGTTTAAATATTGACTATAAGATTGCTTTGGGAGCCATTGCAGCTAGGATTAAAAAAGTTCTTCCATCAATAATCAGTGATACTCAAGAAGGATTTATGAAGGGTAGATTCATTGGAGAAAATACCAGGCTATTATATGATACCATGGATCAACTAGAGAACAAAAATAGATATGGTTTATTATTTTTAATAGACTTTGAAAAAGCCTTTGACTCAATTAACTGGAGCTTTGTGGAAAAAGCTTTACAATCTTTTAACTTTGGTGATTCTGTTTGTAAGTAGTTTAAACTGTTTTGCAAACTGTGTTATAAATAATGAGCATATATAACTTTTTAGACTTGAAAGAGGATGTTGTCAAGGAGATCCCCTTGCGCCTTATTTGTTTATCATCAGTGTTGAGATTTTAGCAATATCTTTAAATGTGGATGTACGGTGACTCAACTTTGATGTCAGTGAGTATAAACTGGGTCAGTATGCTGATGATGCTTTTATTCTTCTTGATGGATCTCAACATTCTCTTAAAACAACTATGAATAGCTTGCAAGTTTTTTTTATTTTTTTATCTGGACCTAAATGTAACATAACAAAAACAAAGACTATTTGGATTGGAAACAAGAAATTCTTTGATGAAAGAATATGTCCTGATATGGGCCTATATTGGTCTTCTTCTAACTTTACACTCCTTGGCAAAGATTTTTCTCCGGATTTACAACAAATGGTGCAAATTAATTATAGGAAGAAACTAACGAATGCAAAATGAATACTGGGAAGCTGGAGTCAAAGACATCTGTCTGTAGTTGGTAAGGTAATTGTTGTAAAAACTCTTGTTTTGCCCATATTCATATATCTTTTTTCAGCACTTCCAAATCCATCAGCAAAAGATGAAGTAGAATTAAATCGTACATTATTTAAATTTGTATGGGGTGGTAAAGTAGAGAGAATTAAATGTGATATACTAGTATCCTCGGAGAACGAGGGAGGACTAAATATGATACACATTTATTCATTCATTAGGTATATTAAGATAAGATGGGTAAAAAGATTGCTGGAAAATGAAAATGGAGCATGGCAGAACTTAGTCAATATAACTATACTCAGAAATAAAAAGGATATTTGGAATTTAGGGAGAAGGAAATTAGAAGAATTTAACAAGCTCATTGCAAAGTTTTTGGAGAGATGTAATTTTGGCAGTATATAATTGGAAAGAGGAACTGCAAAGTCCAAACTAGTAATTCTGAATGATTTAGTAGATGATCACATTAATTTAATACCTTTTGAAATGATAAAACAAAAACTAGATGTGATGATTTCTTGAAATACTTCTCCTTAATATCCAAAATTCCAAAATCATGGAAAGATGCTATCAAAAACCATTTAGTACATAATAATTTTGATAAGCAGGAGGACAAAAAAATGAACTTGCAAAAACAAAATTCACTCAAGTTGTTTACAAAGATCTTTTAAAAAAGGCAAAAAAGTATTGAACATCTCTTCTATGATTGCAATATTACTTCAAAGTTTTGGTACCGTTTTTTTGAACATTTTGCACCTTCTTGCCCAACTATTGTACATTTGTCCAAAAAAGAAATATTTTTCGGAAGTGAACAATTGGACAGTTTGTGTAATTTCTTGCTTAAAACATTGAAAAATACACTGCTAAGTTCAATAAAAAAAAAGAGGTCCAATTTCTTCAAAAATGGACCAAATAATGAATATGTAACTTGTGTAAGAATCCTTTCTCTTCTTGCATTTCGATATATTTATTTGGGTCGGATTTGATTGTAAACAGGAACAAAATACTGTAATATCACAAAGTCTATGTCGCCTAGACGCTGTATACTTGTGTTCGTCTATTTAAATTGTGTATCTAAAGAGATTGTGTGCTATATGCATGTGTGCATGCGCGTGTGTGTCTTCTTTTCTCTTTTTGTACATTATATTTATTATCCCTAGATTATCTGATAACCAGAAAGTGAACTTGGGATGGTGTTCCCCGACCCAGTGGTCAACCTATTACGGGGATTAAAAAAAAAAAAAAAATACACGTCCTAAGGTGCATATTTGCTACGCGGACATTCGCGAAGGTACAAATAAAAGTCGGTACATTTATACTGTATACAACATACGAAATACCAACCATTATAACCAGTGAAATTAAAATAAAGGGTACGAAACTACGGTGACAAAATTCTCTGAATCACAAAAATATAATGTAAGTAGAATATATAGACTTTATAATTTCTTTGTTAATTATATGCCACACATTCCCCAAAAAATGCATTCTGAATACAAATTGCTTTATAATATTTTTTTAAAAATCATAATGAATTACATTTAAAATAGCAAGTAATTGAGACGTCATTATTATTATTATTATTATTATTATTATTATAGAAGATGGAAAGAACCATATGCATATGCATGCAGAATAAGTAATAATTACAATAAAAATTAAAATATTCAGATGACAATGCTTTTTTCCCTCCAGAACAATGATGAATGCAAATAAAAATAGAAATAATATTGTATAATGATGGCTGATATTTTTTTTTAAATTTTAAAATTAAGAAATTTAATCAGATTTTAAACGAAATAATCTTAATAATAATAATTTATATATTTATCAGACATTGGTCTTTTATTTAGGAATTATTTGTATCTTCAACAACATCAAGAACAATAATAATAATGTCTACATTACATATTCTTGTCAAATGTTAATCAAATTGCTGGCATGCTAAATGCTATCTAAATATGAATTAAACATATTCTATGGTGAAGACACTTCTGTTTATACTGCATTTTTGTGGAATGTTTAACATATAATATTAAAATGATACAAATCTATAATCTAATTATCTGACATATTTATGATTTGGAGAAAGGAATACATATGATGTAGAAAATTTTGTTACTGTTTTGTTTTGTATCCCTTTATTATAGTCATAGTCATTAAAGCAGTAGGCATCTTGCATGGTGTTTACAGTATAGATCCACATCACAACTATGCACTTTAGAATAAAACTATCAACCATTTGATTTGACAATATTATTTCTATTTTTATTTGTATTCATCACTGATTTGGTAAAAAAAAGTTTTTAAAATATTGTCATCTGAATATTTTAATTATTACTTTAAATGTAGTCAAAAGCACTAACATTTTAAATGATACTTAATTATGAATGTTACAAAGATATTGTAAAGACATTTTTATCCAGACTGCATTATTTTGAAATGTGTGGCATTTAATTTTTTTAAAATTATATTTTACTAACATTACATTTTTAAAATTCAGTTAATTTTTTACCCCTGTTTATTTTAATTTTACTGATTATAGCTGTTGGTATCTTGCACGTTGTATAGTGTAAATGGACCGACTTTTATTTTTACCTTATAAAATATCCGCGTCGCACCCATACAACTTATGACGTGTAATAGGCTGTCCTTGTACTATAAATAGCATTTCTTTAATATTGCACTAGCCGTTAACAACTTTCTTTTTCTAAATTAAACAAATTTGTGACAATTGAACAAGGTTTGGTTCGAAATTTGTAAAATTGATAGGGATTAAATAATACTCAGCTAGACAGGAACTGTGCCAGGTAAATACTTTCCAAGACCATAGGTGGTGTACGATTCATAATGCAAATTGGTCCAGACTTAGAGGCTTGATTTGCTTACCTCTCATTTTCATGGAATCGTTGAGCTCAACTGTCACGTGCCCTTGCAAACTTTGCCCCGCAAAGTAAACTCCCTGAGGGTTACTAAGAGTTATTTCAAAAATGTGTAATTTCCCCATTATCAGAAATGAGTTCAATGCTGTGCTAAGTTCAGCATGACGCAAATCCACAATTTTGTCGGCAATATTGTTACAATTAATCAGGTCATGATCTTTTTCACATAAACGCTTGGGAAATATGATACCCTGAAAGCCATAATGGAAATAAGAAAAAGAAAAAAAAAGTATTTATGTATAATGCAATAAAATAAACATACCTGGAAATGTATGCAACCAATAAAAGTAGTTTTTCTTTAACATACTAAACCTCATGATTATCAGCCCCTTACTCCCTAATAATTACGTTTTTTTTTCTTCTCAGTAATATAGAAGTAGAAATTATTGCAGTGAATCACAATATTTTTTCTTGCACCGAATAAACACGAGTATTATAAGCATTAAAATAGACATCTACATTGCGATTTTAAAAAAAAAAGGTTTACTTATACGGAATAAATATCATTGTTATAAGCACATTCTTGCATAATCACGAGATTTCTTTCTATCGTAAAAGATCCGTGGAAATTATTTCTATTAATCAAAATAGTTCTTCTTATACGGAATAAAGCTCATTATTATATGCAAATTCCAGGATAATAATGACCTTTATTCCGTCCATGATGGAATTTCCATTTTATAAATGTTGTTTCAATAGAGCCCAGTGCTTTGATTTATCTTAAATTTTTTTACGGAATAAATTACATGATTTAATAATGCCAACGAGGTTTATTCCGTTCAAAAAAAATGTATTTCGATTTCATAAAACCTTTGGTAAATATAAAGTAAATAAGCCTCATAAATATATACTTATTTTATTTTTTATTAGTATTTGTAAAGATTTTTTATTTACATTAAAGTACATACATACTGAGTATGTGAAATTAAACATATATAGTGAATAAAACACCCTTCCTTTTTCGTACTTACAAACCAATTATGCCTAATGAATGAGCAAGATATATGTATATTAAGGCATATATATACTAAGCACGGAAAATGTATGCTCTATAGTGTTATGAAAAATAATTCATTACTTCGTGCAAAGCCTAATGCATGTACCTGCACTATATTCTTACGTAGTAAAAAGTTGAAATACAGTTTATATGCATGTGCAAATAAGGTTATGGCTCCAAGAAATAGGGATATATATATATATATATATATATATATATATATATATATATATATATATATATATATATATTATGGACTGATATTCAAGACGTTATTGGTAGGGCTTCGTTGTGGTCAGTTTATATAAAACGTTTATTTTGGACTCCCGGACTTAACCATTTCCAACGAATTTTGCTTTCTACAATTGTTTATTTGAATGGACTAAACCCTGAAGTATTCTTTTGAGTGGGACCGGCTGCTAAATCTTGGAGGCGATGCAGCTGCGTATCGTCAATTTGAAGTTCTTTTCAGATTATTTGGACACAGAAATTCTACATTGCATGCCTATAACGTTTCACTGGACGATACGAGTACTTGGACGGTAAAGTGCGACTTAATAGACACATAAATGAAAGAAATTTAAGGTATTGTTTTTCATATACTCATTATCTTTTAAGTTGCCTACAAATCCAATAATTCATCGTACACTATTATTATTTTATGGATGATTTTCTCGCGGGGGATATTTAGCGACTACCTATATAATCGCTTAATTTCCCTCGCGTATTAATATATAGATATTACTTTAGTAAAAACTCCAAAATTGCTAGAACCTCCCCCCCCAAAAAAAAAAAAAAAAAAAAAAAATTAAATTTTTTTTAGCAAGCCCCATTTTTTTTCATGGAATTTCCCCCAAAGAAACCCTTTCAATGGGGAAAACTTCCCTTTTAGCTGACTATCAAATTCGTGTATGGAGACAGGTAGGCTTTATGGGATTGCGGACTACATGCAAAATTTACTGACCTCCGAAACTGAAGAACTTTACAACGTGCAAAAACAATGCACCTCCGAAACTGAAGATTTGACAACGGAACTGCTCCAATCAGCATGGGCAATTTTCCGTTTTGCACAAACGCGTGGTAACACATTTTTACGAAGAATTTAACTTAGTACAAATTACAGTCAAGAGATATATTAGATTGACTTTAGCAAGTCATCAGGACAAAAATACATAAATGGGTCAAGTGTTTGGAACTATTTTGTTAGACTCTTAATATACATACGTGTTCGCCAAGCTGGTTGGCGTAGGGATAATATCTGAAACTGGACGGCAAGTTCCATGATAGCAGAGGTTAGTTAGCCGCGATGGTGCAGAGCGTACGTTGTCAAGCTCTTCGATTTCGGAGGAAAGAAAATTTTGCATATAGTTCGTAATCACATAAAGCCTACCTGGAAGTGCATTCTGAACAACATCGTCTATTTCCGATGCGAGTAAAATAACCTTTTCTAGCATGCGATGGAAAAAGCAGAGGATGTTCCGATTGGAAGTAATCGGGTTTGACAAATACCGGAACTTAAAAGAATAAGATTGGTACTTTAGAAAAATACCAAGAGAGAACGCAAGAGTAATGGCATTTAGCACAGTTGTAACTGAGGGTAATATGCATGAAAAGTGTGAAAAGGAAGGAATTTAGTATGTTTGTTGCATTCGGCCACCCGGGGCCCCGTTATGATAGAAGCAGAAGTAAAAGGAACACTGTAATTGCAGAAGGGATAGGTAACTGTTACCTATGTTGCCTTGTAAGTGTGTGCATATTCCATAAGGAACAATAGTGATGAAATAAAGCTGAATGGAAGAACTTAACATGTGTACATAAGCATAAATAATAAGATGAAATATAAGTATGTCTATAAGTATGAAAAATGTAACTTTAGAGTAGCGCATGTTTGTTCTGACATCAGTTTTCACAATTTTAGCATATTTCAATACTAAATGAGTTAAGGTTGTTAATGTTTAAAAGCACGGTTCATCAACTAAATATAATAAACCCGGATGTTCGCACTGTTCTTTCATTAGCGAAAAGACTTATTTCTGTAACAATAATACCAAGGAAACATTTAAGATGTGTTATGATACCAACTGTTCATCATCTAATGTTATTTATTTGATAAATTGTGAAAAAAGAAATATGTTGGGCATGTCCGTCAGCAAGTATCTAAACGCATGAACAAACATAGATTTTACATAAATAACTTTATGGATCCATCTTTATAATCTTATGTCTCCACACACTTTAATGACGGTTTCAATAATTTACAAGATTTTTCATTTAAAGCAATTGATATTGTTAATTTGGAAATGTAACGTCTCCTAAAAGAAACATATATGAATCACCGTCTGGAGATACTATATGTTCAATAGGTTTAAATTCTAAGATTATATATGAACTTGATTGATACATTTATTGTATTTGGTCATTCTATTGTTATTAGTGTGGGTTAGAAACACAGTCTCAAAAACTGGTTTGGTTGGGATGAACCCGCTTTAAAGAATTTTTCCTACAATGGTTTTGGGTATTTCTACTTCTCAACGGTAACCAATACAACACATTTTTTTTCTTTCTTTTTTTTTTTTCTTTTTTTTTTCGTAAAATTGTATTGTTTTATTTGCATGATAAAATAAACAAAGATGTATCCACAATCAATATATTCAGTAAGAACGAAACACATCATGTACTGTTGCGCATGCTCAGCAGTTAGCATTCAGCGAAGAAAGCTGAAAGAAATCCGATTGTTTTGCACCCTGTGAGGTGAGCCATTCTATATATGTAGGCTACTCTATTCAATTCAATTTACGGGGTGTGCGATGGGTATGGTATTCAGTTATAACAAGATATCTTTTTGCGTAAGTATGAAAAATACAGTCCAAAAAGGCAGTACTATTCTACTCTTTAAAAAAAAACCCACCCCAAAACAACCCGGATACAACCAAAAAAAAAAAAAAAACCCTCGAATGAACTTTGGTAAACAGTCTCTGCACCATCGCCGCGAAGTTTTTGCAAAAATACCGGAACTTATGAAGTTTGTTGTAAAGGGACTCGGGTCACAATTATTTTCCGTATATACTGTTACGGCATTATGTATATGGAATCGATAATGTGGTTAAACCTTTGGCCTATGACTCTACTTTAAAGTTGTGTCAAATAGTGAGCCATATTTAAGTTGGGTTTAGTTGTACTATTAATCAAATAACAACATGTTTACTGACCTTTTGTTCAAGATCAGAGGTGTTTACCGTACTTCCAGTAAATTTCCATGAAATAGACGCATTTAGTATTGCATTCTGGGTCGTAATATGACACGTTTCCTGTTGTGAAATGTGCCATTTGCAAGTTGTATAAAAGACCTGAATATACGAGTTATATTCATTCCATTTTTCATCTTGAGTTGAAAAGAACTTTTTTTATGATCAGTTTTGAAATCATCAGATTGTTTGAAATAATAGCCGTGCTGGGATTTTGGAATCCTGTGATGATGTAATGCCATGCTGTATAAATAATTCGAAAGGAATTATTTATTGGACCATTCATCAGAGCTACCTGGAGTTATATTTAGGACTTTCTCAGATGCCTCTGAACATTCTTAAAGATGACCTGGATTACATTATCATTGGTACTTCGGAACATTAGAGACTCTTTCATTCGGAACAATCTATTCGGAACGTTCGTTCATTACGAAGACGTTCATTTAGAAAATTCGTTCATTACGAAGATTCATTTGGAACATTCATTAACTTGGAACATTCATTCATTTGGAACATTTTATAGTTTCTATATATACAGGACTTGCGATTAGGACACTAATAATTGTTGGATTATTTGGATTATAATACACGACACTGTAAGTGTATTTTGATTTTCACATTAATTATTTAGAAATAAATTGTTTGTTGATTTTCACAAACATTGTTGGTTTCACTTTCTTTTTGTTACGTTTGTTCGAGCCACAGAGTCGTAACAATATATATATATATATATATATATATATATATATATATATATATATATATATATATATATATTCCCTACAATTATTTGTCAGTACTAAACTTTTCATTGTATCCAAAGTCTAATAAAGCGCATGTTAATGTAAAGTGTCTTCAAAGATGAGCTCACGGCGAAGTCGGCAACACGATTTACCACTATGAATATCTAGCACAATCAACTGCAATAGATGTACTTTTATGCAGCGTGCGAAATTGCATCTAACCAGCCTGTCCTATGCCAACTAATTTCACGGCAGATTGGGGCACAAAAAAAGTTGCCAGTCCTTCTGACCAGTTGGATTTATAGGCATGTCGAGTAAGTTTAATGTACAAACTGTATATTTTATGATCTTAAAAGAAATAATATAAACCAAGGACAAATAAATAACAGGAATTTTTCTATTGACCACTCGCGAATCTGGCCGAGATGAGAAGATAAAAAACTCGAGGTTTTTGGATGCCTCGAAGCCACCAGAGTCTAAAAACCAAATACAGCCAAGGAAAACAGAACTATTAAAAAAGAATACGACACTATCAAATGAAAGCGATGTTTTAAACATAGTTGGGTTACAAAATTCGCGTGGAATATAATCTGATGTGGATGCATTTGATCCAGTTCCAGCACTGCACTGCTGGAACTCATCTTTCCTCAGACCTAATTTCATGGGCAGCTGCACTTTGGATACCAGAGAGGCTTGGGTCTAGTTCTGATACTATCCTTGATAGGTTAATGGATGAGGATCCTGATTCTTATTCTGACTATGATTCAGACTGGTCATCAATGGAAGCAAGATTCTGATGCCCAGCCTCTAGATGATTTTTGTTTCGATTTGGATCATCTGGACAGTAAGCATCATCGTCTTGGTCAGTAAACAGTGTCGATGTTAAGCAACATTTTATAAATTTAATAAATTTGAATATGTGATATAAATATCTTATTTTATGTTTTTCTTTATTTTCCAAGTTTCATTATTTAAATCGGTACGATAAAGTTTGATATTCATGTCTAGCTGCAATTTACCATTGAGTAATTGACTTCATTTGTCCTTCTTGTATGAGGTGTAGGACCAGTTGGTTATAGACAGGACCAGTAACATTTCCAGTTTACTGGTCTTGTGGGATTGCAGGAATTTTTGGAGAGTTTCACACACTGCTTTTATGTCCATATATTTATCTATCAGAAAAAAAACATTAAAATAATGTGGCATTTTAGTTAGAGTGCAGACAAACTCACATTTCTCACCAAACACATCTAACATTCTAACATGCTACACTGTTACCTACAGACAAATCCATCCTGTGAAAAAATATATGAACCAATATGGCGGCCTAATGTTAAAATCCCGTTTCGTTCTATAAATGTTTTACCCTCTTTAACATAGGATGTTATTTCTTGACGCTATTTCATCCACTCTACTACTTGTCACGATCAGGATGAAAATTAATATTAAACAGTACAACATATATTGTATTATAAATATGTGGAAATTATATTTGTGCATGATTTTGTTTCTCTTTAAACTATATTTTAGTGAATGTTTGAAAATACATGGTAACCCATGGGACTTTTGTTACTCGTCCCAAAAACCTTCCGTGTTAATTCTCCATCGAATACTTACTACATATGTAATTTCATGGATTTATTTTTATATATATAATTTATGTTTCTTAGATTTATTAGAACGTCCAAGGTAACTGTCAGGTGTGAAATTTGGGATCCAAAATAAGAAAGTTGGAATGGTTAGTAACGTCCAGTGTAATTAGAAAATGTGAAATACAGGTCCCAAATCACAAAGTGGGAGACATTATGTTGTTTTACCATGTGTCAGCAGGGTTCAATGCTCGGTCCTGTTGTTTTAATTGGAGTCACATTTGTTCTAAGGAATTTAAGCGTTCAGCCCTGCAAACATTATACATGCTGATATTAGAATGTAAATATGTTCTTGTTATGCTCGAAAGTCTGTGTGATGCAAGTACAAGCAATATGGTTTATTTGTACCATTTCATGATGACTTTTATCTTAAACTTGGGTATAATCTTTTTCACGGCCCAGTTTCATAAATCATGGGTCTAAAACCCAGTCTAAAGTATCCATGTGGTCATTGCCATACAAATTATATAAAAGAGTGTTTACAATGTGGTATGTGCAAGTTATGGTACCACGCAAATTGTTAGATCATCACAAAAAAGAACTGTCAAAATGGACTGATCTTGACAAAGACTTGATATTCTCGACACTTAAATGTCGTTCCTTGAACGCCAGTGAATTTGACTTATACATGGGAATACACTGACTGCGGAAGATAAGCTTTTTTAAATCATTATTTATCCACAAAGTTTTAAGATTTTCCTAACTTGATTAAGCAACCAAAACAAAGTTTCGAGTTACGCAAAATGGTGGGCCTTCAAACTCAACTCAACTCACTTTCAAAAAGACGTCGTATGAGAAAGGTTTCACTATTCAATCTAGCAGATACAATAGAGGCAGTTTGTAGTGATACGGCCTTATATATGCATATATGTCTCTGAAGCTAGTATTTGTATGAATTCAAAAAATTATTCTTCACTTATTGCTTAACTTTGTCTATTGTCAGACATGAATATGATGCCAATTGTTTTATAAATGTAAAAAAAAAAAGAAAAAAAAAAGCGCTGAATTTTAAATGCGACTAAGTAGAATGTTCAATCAGAGACATTATAACACGTTGTTATATGGCTGGTCTGATTGAACTGTTTTTTTAAATCCCTTTCTTCATTCTGCTTAGATTGAAGACAGGCATAAAAGATCTTTTTCTCTCAATATTTCTCCTAAATGCACGGTGACTACCGAGTTTTGTTTGCTTTATTAAAGTTATTCAATAATAATAATAATATTAAAATAATAATAATAATAATTTATTTTCAGAGGGGACAACTCATTTAGCCAAATTGTAAGCTAATCTTACAAGAGGCCCTGAGGGGCATACACCATTCTATACATGTACATACTATTTATAAAAGAAAGAAAGAATGAACGTATTAATTACAGGTTAATGTCACACAAATAATTCACTTAAGACTTGCAATGTTTATACATCTGCGTCAGTGTAACATGTTTGTAGCTGATTTATGCATACTCATAATAACAAGGAAGGAACTGTTGGAATATAAGGTGAGAGACATTATATGTTTAGGTAGCTGAAATAGCCTGATTTGAACACAGCAACGCTGTCAGCCTGCTTTAATTCAAGTAGTAGCTGATTCCATTCTAAAGATCCTGTATATGTAAAAGTCTTTTTCAATGCATTAGTTCTTGGTCTTGGTAGTTTTAAACACTGGTTTGATGCTGATCTTGAAAAGTACATAGAGGCAGTATTGCTGGCTTTGAAAAGCATATCATTCAGATAAAGAGGTGTTAAATTATGAAGGATTTCATAAACCATAATACATCTATGACATGAATTTTTTTTTTGTCAAAAGAGTGCCAGTTTAAATACTTAAACATGTCAACAGATGGTGTCATTGGATCGACATCTAGTATAATTCTAGCTGCATGCTTTTGAAGTTTGATTATACGATTAATATCAGTTTGTGTACATAAGCTCCATACTGTGCAACCGTAGTCCATAATAGGTAATATGCAAGTTGAATATAATAGTTTTCTTGCATCCATTGGTAGATATTTCTTCAATCTTTGCAGTAGTGTTAGTTTGGAGGCTATTATGTTACAGACGTGATCTACATGATGATTCCAAGTTAGTTTATCATCAACATATGCTCCTAGGAGCTTATGGCATTCTGAATTAGATATATATTCATCATTTACAGACAATCGAATGAGGTTTTGCATGGATACTCTGTTTGATGTTCCTACTAGCACTGGAGTGGTCTTTTTGGTATTTATATACATTCCACGGTCTTGACACCATTTACTGATATGATTAAGATCGTGCTGCAGCTGTATTGGATTGTGTTGCTGTTTTGACCCGATGTGTAGAATGTTGCATCATCAGCATACATATCAGTTTAAGTGTTTTCTGTATACAATGGCAGGACATAAATGTATAAGAGAAATAAGATAGGTCCTAAGATTGAGCCCTGAGGCACACCAGGACTTGATAGAGTACTTGTGTCTTTGTTTTTGTTTATTGCTTCTGTGAAATAGGCTTGTTTCGATTTCCTGATAAGAGACACTGTTTTGTTGCGCCATAGTCTGAAATTTCTCTTTGTTTGTGATATTGATCTCGTAGCTTTCTAGCAGTTTGAATTTTCTTAATATACCAATGAGGCTGTCTGTGTGTTTTATTCTTTTATGCTTTTGTGGAGCATGTTTATCAAGTATATTTAAGAATTTTGAGTGAAGCATATCAAGACCTTCATCTGAGTCCTCACATTCCTAAATTTGAGTAAAACATATCAAGACCTTCATCTGGGTCCTCACATTGCAAAATTTGAGTAAAACATATCAAGACCTTCATTTGGGTCCTCACATTCCAAAATGTCCTCAAATGATGCATTAGATAAATCTAGTAGAACATTATTCTCATTGAATTTTTTATAAGATCTATTTCATTTCTAAATGCTTTCCCTTTTTTGGGGTATGTAAACCAATCTTGTCAGTAAGACAAACTGGATAGTGTTCACATATGGTGAGTGATCGTACTCTTAATTCAATGATATTTTCAGGATGAGTGGAATATGCATGGTCAATAATAGATGAGGTACAATTTGTTCGCCTTGTTGGTGTTTTCACAATCTGGCTAAGATTATATGTTTGTGTCGTATTTAACCATTTACTATTGGTACAAGATGGATGAAAGTTTATATTAAAATCACCGAGAAGAACCCATTTTAGGTTTCCAGATGAAGCCTTGATTATTTGATTCACAAATTGATCAATCCATAAAGATTGGGCGTTTGGTGGACGGTAAATAAAGCAGGTTAAGACTGATCTAGTGTGGGGAAATGTGAATTCAAGGTCAACAGTTTCCAGTTCAGCGCATTCTTAATCTAGGCATTGCTTGTAATTTAGATTGCTTTTTATATAAACCACAAGCCCCCCTTCAGATTTGCCCATTCTATGCTTCCGTTCAAATACAAACCCATCTGTTTGTAATTCTCTATCAGCTATGCTTAAATTAAGGAAAGTTTCACACAATCCCAGAATTTGTAAATTGCAGTCTTGATGTAGTGCTATATTAATTTAATCTAATTTGGGTAGTAGTGGCATATATTTAAGGTTCCAATTTTAAAACCCCTTTTTACAAGATTAAAAGTAACATTATTATCGTTATCACTGCCAATACTACAGTTGTTTATTGTTGTAGAACTATTGTCATGTTGAAGATTTCCTTTAGTAGGATTTGTACATTTGGATTCCTTACCATTAGTAACATCATTATGCTCATACTGATCATAAATTATCATGCACTGTGCATCAGAATCTTCATTATCATTACCATTACAAGAGTAAATAATGGAAAATATTACATAGTAAGTGAATAAAAAGCAGAGGTAAGCAAGGATGTACATATCTATAGTTCTGTCATCCTGCAAGTATGGCGTTGAACAGCAGTGATTTTGCTGAGTCGATTCACATGAACAGACATCATTTTGACAAGTGTCACATATTGATATTGTGGAGACAATATTGTAGATATTGTCAGTTTGAAAATATTCGGTTACTACTTCGTTGCCAAGTCTCTAATCTTGTAAACATTGTTTCTGCTTATGACCATATATATTATATCTGTAACATTTTATAGGTTTTCCATGTTCACATTTTTTTATTACATGTCCATTCTCACCACAGTAGTAACAGTTACCATCAAATTGTTACTGCACATTGTTCCATTTAAGTATTTGTACATACTGGTCAATGTTCTTCAGAAATGCTGATGTTCCTTTCTTATTTAGGTGAATACCATCTTTGGAATACACACCATTCCTTTGACACCCATCTTCGTCCACAAACACGTCATAGCTGTGGTTGAAATCTATGCAATAATCTTTGCACATCTTCCAGGATAAAATTCAGTGGCCGCACATCACAGTCTGTTCTGGGTGTGATTTCTAGGTACACTATTCGTGTGTTAATATTGACTGATAAAATGTAGTCAATTAAGTCCTGGATGTCATTCAGAACATCCGACATATTATGTCCACAGCTAACATTGTTTCCACATATATGTATTATGATGTTGGCATACTCGTCCAATGCTACTGATCTCAGTTTTGCATGTAAATCATTCACTTTTTCTCCGCTAAAAGTTCGCACATCCACAGTCTTTTATTAGACCCTTTGGCTGGATATGCTTAAGAACAGAAGAGCCAATCAGAAGAGTACGGTCTTTGCGTACTTGACGGGTTTGACGATGGGGTCTTCTACTGTGATTCTTGACATTGTTTATGTGGGTCTGTTGATCTGAAATTTCTGGCACATGAGCATTATTTTGGATTTTCTGATCCTTTTGCTGCACTGTATATGTGATATTAGTTTCATGATTCTGCATATTATTGGCTTTTAGTACATTTTTGCCTTGGATAGGGACTGATGCCATGTTTGATATGGTTTGTGTACTTGACACTTCATTGATTTCCGAAGAATTCCCTTTTCCTAAATTTATCTGAGACAAATGATCAGTATTTATTTTTGTGTTTTCAGATCTTGGGCAAGTGGCATTATATCCAGTATTACTCTGTGCTGCCATATCTTCAATGTTTGTTCTTAGATGTTGAATTTCAGACTGAAGATCCCTGCTCATACCTATCAAGTCACTTAGAACATAATTTCCCATAACACTGTGACTTGCATTATGTTCGAAAGAAGTCACATTATCTTGATTGGTGTCATTGTCTTCTACCCTTTGATGAAGTGTATCTGAGTCTAGCTGTGCTTGGAGAGTGGGAGGTATTATATATTTAGGCACTGTGTAGCTTTGTGTATGCCTGTGCAGTTGAAGGTGTAAAGAACTGTAGTCTTGTTTGACTGGCACTGCTTGGATTATCATTATCTTGAGTGTCATTGTCTTCTACACTTTGATTAAGTGTATCTGGGTCTACCAGGACTTGCTGAGAGGGAGTTGTTAAGTATTTAGACACTGTGTAGCTTGTCTACTTGTGTAGTTGAGGGTCTAATGAACTGTGTAGCTTGTGTCTACTTGTGTAGTTGAGGGTCTAATGAACTGTGTAGCTTGTGTCTACTTGTGTAGTTGAGGGTCTAATGAACTGTGGTCTTGCTTGGTTGGCACTGCTAGGAGTAGAATTTAAGGACCAAGCTGAGGCTGGCTGTGCTGACACAGTACTGGTGTTAAATATGTTGTTTATGCTTTCACACAGTTCAAGAAATCCATTACAAGTCCAAGCCAAATATCCACTGCCCTGAATTTAAAGGATATTTGTTGATGGAAATACAGTATATGTCACTTTATTTTCATGTAAAGCAGCGATTTTGTATACATACCAATGTTGCTTTGAGTATTTGTAGAGTTTGAAAATCGTCAGCTGCTTAAGTGATGAGTTATTGCTGACATGGTTAGTGTACAGTCTTGATTTTCTTTGATGTGGATAAAATCGGGGATTACCTTTCTGTATGAATTTACTTCCACATCCTGAATATCTTCTTGGGTGAATCCAGAGAACTCGGGTAGACTGGATCCATTGAAAATTTTCTGGAGCATTGACATTATTAGATTTACCGCCATTTTCTTTTGGTTACAGAACTCGGGTAAGTATTTTAAAAAATAATACCGTTTTTTTACATCATCATTTACAATGAGGCTTCACAAAAAGCAATTAAGTACTTAGATGAAACAATATCCATGATGAATAAATCCTAGATGAATGAGTAATAATATGATTCACTGATTTTTTACAGAGTACTTCTATACAACTGTTTACCTGGCAGGCATTTCTTTTTTTTTTTTTTAGATCGGCATGCTGTTAAAAGAACAACAACAAATTTCAACCACCGAACTTTTTCAATTTTAGAATTTGCATGAAAACTTCTCCCTAAAGAAAGTGCGGGAAATAATTTACCTGTATTATTTTCAAAATAACAGTTTTAGATGGAATCTCATTTTCCAAGAAAAAAGCTTTTCTGTTGAAGGGGGCAATAAGTTGGAGCAGTTAAGTTTTGAATATACTAGAGAAATAGGTTTCCAGCTTTAATTTTATTTTAAAAGTCACTCATATTTTACTTAGCTTTTATAAAAGAGATCAACCATGTTGATACCGCTGTTTTCTATTATTCCGATTAATGTCGCTCTTTTCAATTTTTCTCTTTTCACATACCATAAAAGGTCAAAGAAAATTGAGTTTATTTTGGTATTATATTTTTAGGAACTGGGTTGGAGTGCAACAAATAAATATATTTTGGTAAAAGCAATGATTTTATCACAATTTTTTTCCAAACACTGTTAATTTTCTTCCTATCGAATTTAAAATTTTCAAGTCAGCGCATGATCGGCTTTGTATGGCGGCCAGTATTACCAGTGTAGGAGGAGGAAGGATAGAGCACGTTGTGAACCACCGACCAACAGGAATTTTAATGCAAGCTTTCTTCTCGTACTGGTACAGCATAGCCAGGTTTGAAACTACGCGGGCAGAGATGAAATATGATTCGCCTGCAATAAGTGTGATATGTTGTATATGCAGTTTGATCAAAATACATATATGTATGTCTTGAGTGTAAAATTCTTTCATCATTTAAGCAAATTTAAGATTGTTGTTGTTTTGTTCACAGGCTGCTGAGACTAAAAGAAATTGCTGAACAACACGCTGCTGTCATGAGGGAGAATCAATTCCACGTTGAATTTCAGACACTACATTTGGAAAGCAATGCACCAATCACACATTATGAAAGCGTTTCTAAGCGACTTATGTGGAGAAGCTATAGAAACAACTGGCGATAGTGACTGTCTATTCAATGCCCCATCAATAGCTCTAGTGGAAAAAAAAAAAAAAAACACTTGCGTGCATTCTACGCCACCACACATGCCTGAATATGGTAAATAATGTAGCTATATACACGAGACATCCAGTGTGCAGGAGAATCCTGTGCCGCTCCCCAAGTTATGAAAAATCCTGTTTTTATTGTGAAATTATGAGTGCTTCTTCTTCGACCTGGACAATATTGGCAATGAGTGATCTCCTACATCGTCCAGTCCACATACCATATTCCCCTTACAATGGTACTACCGTCTTAGCACACCAAGTAATGAATGCCGAATTCATGCCTACTATAGAAGACGGAATGAACCCTGAACGTATATACATACTTTGGCACGCGACTCACAGAATGCCATCCAGAGGAACCACATATTCCGTCAACCACTTTCATGCAGTAGTGAACTTAAGCATCTGTACAAATGAAGAAAATAAAAAAGACGACAGGATATATGGTTATATGGAGTTATCAGCAGTGGAAACGGTAAATATTTACACAATATTTATTCAAGTTCTACCTGCCCCCCCCCCCCCCCCCCCCCCCCCCCCTGCGTTTAGGGTTAGGAAACGACCATTAACCATTATATTTTCGGATTCGGGAAGGAGCGGTAATTGTTCTATGTAGATTTATTTTTTCAAACTAAGACTGATAAGAATTGACTCATTTTTAAACATAAATGTTATAGGGTTGTTGTACACTTTAAACAAACACACATGTACATGTATTTACCATTTTCTGGTAATATAGGAGACAAAGCATTTCCATAAGGCCCCCCCCCCCAGAATTGAATAGTATGTGTCCTGGCACAGGAAGCTTATTACAGAGAAAGCAGATTGCATCAATTACCATGGTACTTTTACCCCCCCCCCCCCCACCCCCTTTGGGTTGGGTTGGGGACGAGTTTGGATTCTGGCTTTTGGTCCATTTTCAAACCATAATATTGAATCACAGCAAATCACAATGACATAAAGGTTTGCATTGACGAGTACTTAAGGAAAATAGTCTGTTACAGTCTCACAAGCAGTAAGCCTGCCTCAGTAATCACAGAAACTTGACGTTAGATAGTCTCGACATCTTTTTTTTCTGAATCGTACCCTGTAGATATTAAACATTATGTACAGGGTACGAAAGAAAAACATTATCGAATGTCAAACAGAAATTATGTGTGTACTGTACCTCCTGTCCAGGCACAGCGTAACCTTGGGCATGAGAATTTGTAGTATTTAAATTGAGCAGCTAAATCATACGCTAGTAATAAAGATCATGGTTGGAGAAAGTTTTAAAAAGAATGCAATTTATTTCTGTAATGCTATTTGAAACTTTTGACATAGGTCATATTTATTGACTAATCATTCAACCAAACATGAGCCAGGAAGTTGTGGAGGTTTAAAATCAGAATTTCAATGCTAGTTTATATACTTTTTCTTTTATCACATCCACTCACACAAAGTTTTACGGAGTACATCATCTGTATTATATTAAATTAGTACACATTTAGATTATATTTAAGTAGTACTCTTAAATCAGCACTAGGTATAATATCATTCCCTTGTGCTGATTACCTAGAGTACCCTCTCTCCCCCCCCCAAAGGCTTCTATCATGTTATGACAACCATGGTGTTCAGTATATAAATACTCACCAAAAAAAAGCATTTAGAGAAGTTTTATAATTCTTGTGATTTATTTTGTATTTGTTCCAGGAGGAGGATAGAGATGATGGTCCTGCAGTCTTTGATATTGACAAAGTTATAGAGAATGATCTCAAAATCATGGACCCAGAATTAGACCAAATTTTGAATGAAATTCTTGAGGCTAATAAGACTCAGGAACATCAAGACAACATATTTTTTTGGATTCTGATCAAGAATATACTCTTGGTTAACATGCGGACAACATATTTTTTGTAGATTCTGATGAAGAATATACTCTTGGTTAACATGCGGACAACATATTTTTTGTAGATTCTGATGAAGAATATACTCTTGGTTTACATGCAGACAACATATTTTTGTAGATTCTGATGAAGAATATACTCTTGGTTTACATACAGACAACATATTTTTGTAGATTCTGATGAAGAATATACTCTTGGTTTACATACAGACAACATATTTTTTGTAGATTCTGATGAAGAATATAATCTTGGTTTACATACAGACAACATATTTTTGTAGATTCTGATGAAGAATATACTCTTGGTTTACATGCGGATGACATATTTTTTGTTGATTCTGATGAAGAATATACTCTTGGTTTACATACAGACGACATATTTGTTGTAGATTCTGATGAAGAATATACTCTTGGTTTACATGCAGACGACATATTTTTTGTAGATTCTGATGAAGAATATACTCTTGGTTTACATGCAGACGACATATTTTTTGTAGATTCTGATGAAGAATATACTCTTGGTTTACATGCAGACGACATATTTTTTGTAGATTCTGATGAAGAATATACTCTTGGTTTACATGCAGACAACATATTTTTGTAGATTCTGATGAAGAATATACTCTTGGTTTACATGCAGACATATTTTTGTAGATTCTTATCAAGAATATACTCTTGGTTTACGTGCAGATTCTGAACAGCAACATATACATGATATACATTTGATTTCTTCATATCCTGGAGCTTGTGTCACAGTTGGAGCTCTCATGCTACTATTGGCAGTCTTCACAACAAAGTACAATCTAGTTAGTGATGCAACACAACAATTGCTAAATATAATTGCATTTACTCTTCCAATCGGACACAATTTATGTACACATTTTTTATCAGTTTAATTGTTTTTATACAAACCTGCATAATCCTTGAGTGTATCACTACTGCTGTTCATACTGTTTAGGACCAATTGAAGATAGCTCACGTAAGACTTGTTCATTTGAGTTTTGTGGGAAGCCCTTTGATAGAAGTAAGGAAAAATATTTTCTGGAAATACCAATGAAAAAGCAAATTCAAAACTTGTTTGCCCAGGAAGATTTTTTATGAAATTCTTCAACATCATTTCAAACGAAAACACCAAGTTGCCATTATGAAGACATTTATGGGTAGTATGCTTTACAAATCTAATTTTGACAATCATAGATTGCTAAATGACTCAAATAACATATCATTTACATTTAACAAAGATGGAGCACCAGTCTTCAAAAGTAGTAAAGTGTCAGTTGGGCCATTTTTTCTTGTTTTAAATGAGCTACCTTACAAACAACAGATGAAAAATGAGAACATTATCCTGGCAATCTTGTGGTTTGGAAGTAGGAAACCATTTATGGGAACATTATCCTGGCAATCTTGTGGTTTGGAAGTAGGAAACCATTTATGGGAACATTTTTTAAAACCTCTTCAAAATACTAAGAAGGAATTGTATCAGGGCATTGAAATGTCAATCTCTATAAAAAGGTTCTTTCATATCTAAGGATAATTTACTCTGTGATCTTCCTGCCTGATTTTTGCTGTGCAATAACATGCAATACAACGGGGTATATTCATGCTGGAAATGTGAGCAGCAGGGTATTTCTGCATCAGTTGGAAAAGGCCAGGCCAGAGTGTTTCCTTTTTATATAAGTACTCCAAAGGGTCCTTAAAGAACTGTAAACAGTGGGACTGAAAATGTCGGAACAGCTGTTCAGAAACATAATACAGGAAATACAAGCAATTATGCTGTTAAAGGTATCAAAGGATTGCTAAGTGACTCAAATAAGGACCATCATGGTTGTTGCTTTCCCTGGATTTAATATTGTTACTGGGATTGCAATAGACTACATGCAATGCATCGTCCTTGGTGGGCAGAAACATTTACTAGAATTGTGGTTTCTGACCAAATAGAAAAATAAACCATTTAATATTTATCACAAATTGTGTGAAGTAGATGAAAGATTGTTAAATATTCATCCAACACTCGATATCACTATGTTACTAATATATATTTAAGATCTGAAATACTGGAAGGCATCAGAATATGTCCTTTCTATTGTTCTTTGGTGCACCAGTGCCACATGGCGTCTCAGATCATGAGATTTTCTCATTATCTGTTACTTGTAAATGTTATGCACATTCTTCTGAAATTTGGTTCAAATGAAAATGACATTAAACAAGCCAAACAGATGCTACTCGACTTTTGCAAACATTCTGAAACAGTGTATGACAGATCTTTTATGCAACTGAATGTTCACGAACTCCTACATCTTCCAGACAGTGTGCACAACCTCGGTCTACTATATACCCCAAGTTGCTTTTCATTTGAAGACAAAACTGATGTTCTTCTCAGATTGATAAGGGGCACGCAGAATATAGACAATCAGATAGTGACAGGAGTATCATTCGTGCACAAATTACCTGAATTGAAGCAAAAATGCATCAAAAAAGGATCTTTTTGTGAAAAAATTTATAATTCAATTGAATCACCATGTCTACTAAAAAGAGGTGTCAGAATTGATAATGGTATTATATCTCGGGTGCAGTGAAAGAAAGCTCTCACAGATGAAGAAAATGAAGCACTATATTCTTTTCTTGGTTTTGAACCTGTTCACCTAAATTTAGAAGCTTCAACAGAGTAGAAATTAATGATAATGTGATCTATGCACTAGCTTATTCACGAATGGTGAAACAGGACAACTCTACAGTTGAATACAACAGCAGACATAGATTATCTCTTGGACAAGTGAGATTTATTATTATAATTTCAGAAAATGGAGAACAAAAGACATAAGCATTCATTGAGAAGTTAAAGTGTTTTAATTATGGAGAACAATGGATCAATGTGGCTGTAATGAAAACAAAGGATCTTCAGCTGGAACCTATTCAGAACCTTATTTCAAGCTGTATGCTGATAGAGTATCCAGGAGCAAAGAGACTGTATGTTTGCCGATTTCCCAACAAGCTGTATGCTGATAGAGTATCCAGGAGCAAAGAGACTGTGTGTTTGCCGATTTCCCAACAAGCTGTATGCTGATAGAGTATCCAGGAGCAAAGAGACTGTGTGTTTGCCGATTTCCCAACAAGCTGGATTCTGATTAAAGTCTGCATCTTCTGCAACATATAGACTGTGTATTTTTATTACAAATGGTCATTTGTACTGTTATAAGTCCAGGAGCAAATTGCTACAGATTTGTATTAGAAATGATAGAAACATACAGTTCTGAGACTTATTTTCTGCATGAAATTTTAGCTTTAACTATCTAATAAAGTGCAAAAAAACTCAGAAACATGAAAATCTTTCAGTTTATAGTTTTTTGTGCCTTTGCTTGACATGCTGTGGAACTTGTCTCCATCACAGGAGTGGTAGAGACAGAGTGAAATTTAGGACAGCTCCAGCACATGGTGAAAATAATTAACAGTATATCACTTTAATAAAATTATTTGTTTACTATTCCCAAAGAATTTAGAAAGTAATATAACTGTTATATGGATGTGTACAATTATATTCATCCTACTTTGTTTTTAATAGAAATGACTGTTAGTACAATGTGAAGACTTTATTTGGAGTACTTTCTTAGACAGTTATAATGACTGATTAGGTAGATAAATCACACAGGAAAGACCAGAATTCTTTCATAACTATGAGGTTGTTTATTTTATGCTTATTGAGTGTTAGTGCATGCCCAACTAATCTAATTGCAAGATTCATACAAGTGAAAACAGTAGATGACTTCAACATATTGAATTATAACTGTTGATTTTCATGTATTACTTTTGTATTTTAAGTCCAGCAAAACCAACTTATACATTTTTCAGAATAGGTGTGGGGTGTCTCAGTGTGGGTTTATCATTGAATATAAGCTTTTATAAACAAATTTAATTCTCACATTAAATAATTAACAATAAAAGAAAATAGAGTTGCTTGTATTCATATTTAATTTTTCAGATTGTTTTAGTGAACTATTGTGTCATGGTAAAATATATTATGTACTGTTGTCACATAATAACCCGTGTTTTTACAGAGTCTACAACTTAAAATTTGAAAATGGTGAGGGGGATTTTTTGAACACAATACACGATTTTCATGCTTTCAGTTGATTTTGCAGTGTGATCTTTTAGAAATTAGTGTGAATCCCATCCTAGCTCAAATGAATCTAGAAATAATCAGCTATGTCTTGCAAAAGATTACAAAAATTTCAAGACATGATTATATAACTTTCATTGGAAATAAGCACTATGCAGTCCAAGTTACCAACCTACAGTAAAAGAAAGGGATTGATTTATCATCCACTACAGATTTTATTTATAATTGGAAGAATTGCAGTTAGTGACTTTGAGATGTTACACAGTTTTCTTCTCTACACCAATAGATTCAATGTGAAATGACTGCATCACCTCAGAAATTCTGAGACTTTATGTTGTGTTCAAATGTGTCAAGTCCCATCATCCTAGCTTGAAAATATTAAACAAAATAAAACTTGCAAAGTCATTTTTTCTACATGGACTGTTTTTAAATTTACATTCACTCATTTAAGTAATTGAGTAAGAAGCATTATCTTTGCAAAATGAATATGATACAAAGATTCTGTTCATAGCTGTTGTACAAGTGAAAAAAATCAACATTTACATCTATCTTTACTCAAACAAAAACTAAGTCCAAATTCTGCCTTTTATTTAGTTGATGTAAATGACTAGTTCTTCATTCTGCCTAGATGTTATTTAGAAAATTAACTAAGTCCAGATTCCTCTTCTCATATAATAGAGGCAAGTGACTAAGTTCTTAATTCTGCCAAGATGTTGGTTTGAAATAAACCAAGTCCAACATTATGCCCAAAGATGTTTTATATAGCAGGAATTTTGACAAAAGTCTGTGTTAAAAGTCTAGACGGATTCTCCTTTGACTTCTCCAATTTTCCATGTCCGCCTTAGATGTGTTAACCAATTTTCTAAATGTTTAGGCAGATTCCGTCTGGAGTCTGCTTAAGTTCCAGGTGTAATCTGCCTAATTATTTTGTATGGGTGCCCATCTCAACTGTGATTTCATCAGCAGAGTGTCGATGCTTGGAATTCCTGGCCATGTGAGAACCTCAGTGTCTGGGACCCTGTCCTACCATCTTATCCTCATCTGTTTCCTCAGGCAGCCTATGTGAAAATTGTTCAGTTTCTTGGCATGGCAGCTGTACACTTTCCAGGTTTTGCAACCATACAGCAGTGTCAGCAATACAATGGCTTTGTAGACCTACAGTTTTGTTTGTAGACTGATATATCTGTGCTCCCACACATTTGCATGCAGTCTGCCAAAGGCCACACTTGGTTTAGCAATTCTGGCATTGGTTTCATCATCAATGTGGACTGCACGTGACAGTGCGCTGCCGAGAAAGGTGAACTTGTCCAATGGTGAAACTAGAGACATGACTCTAAATATACATTTGATCCATTCTTGTCTAAATATACATTTGATCCATTCTTGTCTAAATATACATTTGATCCATTCTTGTCTAAATATACATTTGATCCATTCTTGTCTAAATATACATTTGATCCATTCTTGTCTAAATATACATTTGATCCATTCTTGTCTAAATATACATTTGATCCATTCTTGTCTAAATATACATTTGATCCATTCTTGATTCTCAGGCTGAGGCATTAACTTCTCACATCAGCAAAATATTCTGAAAATTTTAAAATTAGTTATATGCAGGGTATATTGATGAATCATATTTTATTTAAATAAGTGTAGTATATAAATTAAGATTATTTGATGAAATTTTAGGGGAAAAGCAGTAATTAGTAGAATCTTGCATGTGGGGGTGATACAGCGACAAAACCAGAAGTGCGTATTTCAATATGGCTGCACCCATGTAAATCACAGGTGTTGTTTCTCTCAATTTTCTTCTATCAGGATTTAGTTGTCTCCTTATTTGGTCTATAATTTCATTTTGATATAATTTGAATTGTCTGATTGATACATATCATGCCAACTTTTACTGAAGTGGACAAGATATCCTGGAAGGGTACATCAGTTATAGTAGAAAACCTGCTCCATCGAAGGTGAAACCACGAGAAGAAAGGGTAATAATAATAATTTATTTAAAGAGGGTAGCATAGCTATAGGTACAAACACAAATCTCCCAATGTGGCCCTCCAAAAAACAAAACAAAACAACGAAAAAAACATTTCACTTAAAACTTGTTCACATTTTACAAATTCATAACTTTATTTTACACACACACACACACACAGAGGTGACATGTATCTACATAGAAGAACTTCAAATCTATTCCTGCTCAAGAAGTTACTTTTTGCAACCATTCTTAAACTCTTAAATATTATAACAAATTTTCAAAATTTGTCATTCTGTTAGACTAATACGAGTCCATTACTCTCTGTACAGATTATTGCTCAGTGACTGATGATGGTACTTTCCTCTATTAGTACCAGGCATTGTCTATGAGCTGTACGTTTCTGAAAACTACATCAATTATTGAATAATACTAAATAAAATATCAGTATGAACATGCTTATAATTTGCAAGAAAAATAATCCCAATTCTGTATCATCAGAATGCAAATGTCGCATGATGGCCATTCTAAAGCCAAGTCAATAGCATCTAAGTGTCGTCAGTAAATAAAATTGGGTAGTATTATTATTAACTAGTTTTTATACAGACATAGAAGAATGTTTGAAAAATTACTTGAATAATCTAGTAATTGCAGCAAATGATACCTTTTTCTGTTTTATCAATGTTTCTTTATTTCAACATGTTCAATTAAAAAATTAAAGTCTTTGATCTGTTTTGTTTTTATTATGGATATAATTTTTTCCATCATTTATATTTTACACCTAAGCATTCAATGTAAGGAATTTACCAAGAATCTAATGAACATGCTTTTCATTCTTAGGATATCTGGATAATACCGAAATTAAACTCTGGATAATACTAAAATTAAACTCTGGATAATACTGAAATTAAACTCCGGATAATACTGAAATTAAACTCTGGATAATACTGAAATTAAACTCTTTTCTGAAGGATAATACTGAAATTAAACTCTGGATAATACTGAAATTAAACTCTGGATAATTCTGAAATTAAACTCTTTTCTAAAGGATAAGACTGAAATTAAACTCTTTTTGAAAGAAAAGAGTCAACAATTAATGCTGTGTGTGACTAATAAAGCCATATAGGACATGATAAAAGTCTTATTTATTTTTTAAGTGTATATGTACCATGAAGGGGGGGGGGGAGGGATTTAAGTTTTAAAAATCTTGTGATTCAAAATATTTGTACACTTAAGTATCTTAAGTCAATGATAAGAAGAAAAAAAATCCACATATAACAGATTTTAGGGGGAGAAATTTAGAACTGATCAGAATTTTGGAACAAGAATTTTTAAGTGGTTTTGAAAAACGTCATAGATGAAAAAATTAAAACTTGCCAAAATCAAACAGAATGTCATACTACCCAAAATGCTTCATTTTTTGGTATTCTACTATGTGAAAGTTTGCAAGGTGCAAAGTTTTTTTCAGTAGTTAAAAACTTTAAAAATCATTGGTTAATGTCAAAGTGGTCATGTTCGCGCATTTCCTCAAATTAAAATAAATATTCATTGTCGTTCTAAAATTTAATACTAATATAGTTTAACCAAAGTCTATTAAATCCTGGATGTTGAATGCTCTGCACCTTAAATATCATCAAAAAACTTCCAGACGAAAATTATTGATCGCTATGGACTTTTACTATGGTGGCCAGGTACTAAACTGGGTCAAGAAAAGTGGACGTCAGGTCTATCATAGCAAATAACAGGGTAGTACAATTTTGTTTTTCAACACACGCAGCTTTCATTGTTACATCACAGCATGCGATATTCAATCCGGTTTGCACTGGATCACACCTTTAGGTTGACTTTGTCCAAAAATGTCCACATAGTTTAACATTGATTTTGCCATTATGTATTTCTTGGTATGTGTATATCATGACCTTCCAAGGAATAAGGATGTATGAGAATTGAAATAAAGTAAATAATTGTGCCAATTAAAGGTATATGTAATCAAATTGTAAAATATTACACCCAGTACTGAAAAACCCACCAAATTGCTGTCCCGTAAACCGGCAAAATGCAATACAATCCTAATTTTACTCACCAACATGATAACTCCATGATTTTCATTCACAACAGTTATCTCCAGGGTTTTTTGATCAGTTGCTGCACATGTATTGGTATTACTTGCAATGAAATTTCCCAAATTAATGAGCTAAATTATGATGGTTAAAACTAAACAAAATGCAGCCTGTTCGATATTGAGGCTGCCATGGTAGTTCTGTGTCTGTAGTACCTAAAATAAGTTATGTTCGTATTTCATAGTCAGTAAACCCTTCTCCAGACTGTAAACAAGGGAAAAAACCGCTGTTACTGTCTCGATACCAAATTAGGTTTCTTGTCGCAGAAAACCACATTTCATCTTATGTGATTTTATTATTTGTGTCTCAATGCACAGTTGTTTTTATTGAATTTTCATTGGACGAATACAGATTGCAGAAAGATGAGAATATTTTCTACATTAAAGATACAAATAGAAACTAACCAATGATTTTTGTGGAAAGCATGCTTGTCAGATTTTAATTAAGGTATTCTGGTTAATTACTTGTACAACTGATTGTTTTTATGCTGAACCAATACTACCCCCAACCCCTCATTTTGGCATTCTTTTTTGACAGTAAAGAGCTATTTTTAGTAATTTCCTGTGACAAGGAGGCTCAAACAATCAGTATGGGCCCTATGCATGTTTAAAGTTCACTAGTATTATAACAAATTAGCATGCTTCTAATCACCCCTTAACCATCCTGATTTTGAGATATTTACTGCTGTAGCAGACATACATAAATATGTAAACCAAGTCGGCTGTTCATTTGGAGCCCAAGTTACACATTTGATCTCCAATGCTAGTCTAACTTTGACAGGCAGTCAACAACCAAGGCAACCCATTTTCAAGCCCAACTCAAAAGTAAATGTAAACCAAATTGCAGATTTAGTTTCTGTGTGAATTCATAAACACAAAGGCTCAATCTTCTCAGGCTCATATACTCTATCTTAAAAATATGGGGGGTGGGGTGGGGGGCGAGGTCCAAATACAAAACTATCCAGTGATACCTTGATTATATATTTTTAAAGCAAAATATGTGTAGGATAATTCTATATAGAATGGTGACAGAATGGGATGGCTCGATCTCTCTCTCAAAGAAAAACAATAATTATCCCAGGATATATACACTTTTAAGTTTTTATCCACTATAAAAATAACTATTTTTTTCTTCTTCTGGCAGATAATAATAATAATAATAATAATAATAATAATAATATCACACATTGTTCACAGCAACACTTACAGTAACAACAACAGAGACAGGCATAACATGTCTGATAAAAGACAAAAGATTCAGAAGAATGGAATTTTATTTGTAATTGATTTTTTCCCCCTTTTTGGTAAAAAATACTCATTATTTAAGTATTGATATTGTATCGAAATCTATAATACGGAAATAAAATAACATTTACTTTTCTTTAATCTATGAATAATGGAGTTTATTATTTTTATTATCATTAAAAGTTTTGATATTAACCACTTTCAAAAATGTAGTATAAATCTGATAATAATATTAAGTATAAGGTATTCAGAATAGGAGTAAAGCTTTATACTTTACATAATTTTATTGATATATAATTACCAAACTCAGTTTCTTATGTGCTCAGGTTAACCTACTCATGTTGCATTTATTTCTTAGTAACACTTATGCTGTTTAAATAAATAGTTATTTTTGTTTTACAAACTTAAATGCTTTATTAACAGATAGGGACGACACAATTTGAAACATTTTAGAAGGGAACAGTAAGAAAAAAGTCCTGAATGCATGAAATTCCAGCTTGCAATGTTTCTTGCATGGTAAAAATCTGCAAATCCTCACATATCCATCAGGTCAGGAAACTTGCAGAGAAAAAGTCCAGAGAAATCATGCAAGATCACGACAGTTGATTGAAGGAATGTTCATATCTTGACACCTCCTGATGAAATATCTTGATGAAGGAATGTTCATATCTTGACACCTGTCTGATGAAATATCTTGATGAAGGAATGTTCATATCTTGACACCTGATGAAATATCTTGATGAAGGAATGTTCATATCTTGACACCTGATGAAATATCTTGATGAAGGAATGTTCATATCTTGACACCTCCTGATGAAATATCTTGATGAAGGAATGTTCATATCTTGACACCTGATGAAATATCTTGATGAAGAAATGTTCATATCTTGACACCTGATGAAATATCTTGATGAAGGAATGTTCATATCTTGACACCTCCTGATGAAATATCTTGATCCTAAGTTCAGGATATATCAGAATTATTTTAAGAACAAGAAACTGCAGACTATTTCACCAGGATATCTCAGGACGTCACAAGATAGGACTGTGATATTTTTGTTTATGCATCTGCCTGAAGAGATATTTCAAATTTTAAATCAAAATGAAAACAGCCCAACTACAGCATGTTGCAAATTGCATAACTGCAGCATAAATGCAGTACTGATGAATTTTTCCATGTCATGCATATGCATGTAAATTTAGGATGATTGCAGTATGTACTTTCAGCATTATAGCAGTACATTCTGAAACACTGAATTGTTGTGAAATTATAAAACTCAGTTCAGCATGACTGCAGCTTGGAAATTCAGCATGACAGCAATTCATCCTGGAAAGCGGAATTGTTGTGATGTTTTTAAATCAGTTTTAGCATGACTGCAGCATGCATATTCAGCATGATAGCAGTCCATGCTGGAAAAGAGCATAGGTGAGTGTTTATGCTTGAAATGTACTGCAGTATTGCAACATAGATGCAGTATTTGACCAGCATAGTACAGTATGTACCGCACTTTCAATGCATGCTGCATTTCTGTAAGGGATATACCATGCTGAAAGTGACAGCCTGCCGATATAAGCCTTTGTTATTTATCTATATCCTAGAGCTAGAGTCCCAAGCCAATAACACTTTAAGCTATTTGATGCATGTAATTATTTGTATTGTTGTAATATTTTAATCATGAATTCCTGAGTAGTTTAATATCTTTTTTTTCCTTCAAGTAATGTCATTTTCAAGTAAATCATGTAATTCATGCCAGAAAATGAAGTAATTTGATTACACTGTACCTATTAATAGTCTTGTGTCATTCATTTTACTGAATTAAGTTATATCTGTTTAAAGTAGTCATGTAAAAATGAGTAATTATTAATTAAAAACTAGTAATTAGGTTGTAAAAGTTTACTAAAATCAAGTTTTAAAAAAATTACCAATTTCTTTTATTGCTTCATCTAGACTATCTTTTTCAAGTAAAACATTGAAGTAATTCATGCTTGAAAATTAAGTAATTTGATTGCTTTGTAATAACTTAAAGTAATTTATTTGACTGAATTAAGTAATGTCTGTTAAAGTAAGTAATACCAAGTAAAAGTCAGTAATTAGCAAGTAATAGCTACTAATCAGGTAGTAAAACTTTTACTTATATCAAGTAAAAAGAAATTACTAAGTAATTTTGTTTGTAGTTTAGACATGTAAGAAAACAACATAGTATACTTTTATAGTTCTCCAAATCTTCTGGAAAAAGACTGAGAGTTTATTGAGCCATGAGGACTGCACATCTGTTTTTAATTTATCCAGCTCTGTGTGCATTTGTTTTACAATTTTATAATGGAGTATTGAGAAGTTTGATAATAACTCACATGATAAAATTCAACTTAGAACAAATTTTAAATGAGTGTTTGATCAGAATCCAAGTTCAAATTTTTCACGTGATAACTCACAGGAGAAATTAGAGCCCTGCCTTATTTTCAAACATAGTCTGATGTAATGGAAAAGAATGTTTTCTGAGTTATACTTTCTCATGTGACCATTCAAATTCTCACATGAGCAAAATCTACATTTGAGAATTTGCTTAGTTTTTCCTTGGTTCACAATATCTAACAAACTGCACACATTAGCTTGCAAACTCTACTAATTTGTATACGTTTATAACAAGGTTGTTATGTGCAGCTTATAAGCAGCTCATGTGAATTGGTGAGATGTTTCTGAATGAGATGTGTATCCCATATCTACATGATATCATTAATCAATATTTTTGCATATATCATTGTAGTGCAAAATCCGATGATGACAACATAACTAAAATGCACCCAAATGCAAACAGCATAGACCCAGATCTAGTGTCTCATAATGTGCCAGCAAATCAGGTCTATGTGAGTTCCTTAAAATTATAACTTGAACAATACTGTAGACTTAGACATTGTTTTGCCAGTACATTAAGTAAGAGTAGATCAGGACCTAAACTGTCAGTGGCTTGGGTGGACATTGTTTTGCCAGCACATTAAGTAAGAGTAGATCAGGACCTAAACTGTCAGTGGCTTGGGTGGACATTGTTTTGCCAGTACATTAAGTAAGAGTAGATCAGGACCTAAACTGTCAGTGGCTTGGGTGGACATTGTTTTGCCAGCACATTAAGTAAGAGTAGATCAGGACCTAAACTGTCAGTGGCTTGGGTGGACATTGTTTTGCCAGTACATTAAGTAAGAGTAGATCAGGACCTAAACTGTCTTGGGTGGACATTGTTTTGCCAGTACATTAAGTAAGAGTAGATCAGGACCTAAACTGTCTTGGGTGGACATTGTTTTGCCAGTACATTAAGTAAGAGTAGATCAGGACCTAAACTGTCAGTGGCTTGGGTGGACATTGTTTTGCCAGTACATTAAGTAAGAGTAGATCAGGACCTAAACTGTCAGTGGCTTGGGTGGACATTGTTTTGCCAGTACATTAAGTAAGAGTAGATCAGGACCTAAACTGTCAGTGGCTTGAGTGGACATTGTTTTGCCAGTACATTAAGTAAGAGTAGATCAGGACCTAAACTGTCAGTGGCTTGGGTGGACATTGTTTTGCCAGTACATTAAGTAAGAGTAGATCAGGACCTAAACTGTCAGTGGCTTGGGTGGACATTGTTTTGCCAGCACATTAAGTAAGAGTAGATCAGGACCTAAACTGTCAGTGGCTTGGGTGGACATTGTTTTGCCAGCACATTATGCAAGAAGTAGATCAGGATTTAAACTCTAAACTGTTAGCACTGGGTGTATGCTACATTTGTGCTGGTAAACAGTGATGTACTCTGAGTGTGTGTGTGCAGTACACACGAAGTGGATTGACCATGCTACATTCTGGTACACTGCTCAATGGGTGCAAATTCCACACAAAATTTGATAGGCATATAGTGTGTGTATACAGTACACACAAAGTGGATTGACCATGCTACACTCATGCTAGTGAAGGGTGATGTAGAGTGTAGTTCAGTGTCATGCACTGGTGTGATCCAGGCAGTTCCTATACATCACTCAGAGGGTGCTAATTCCACATGACATTACCAAATTGGGATCTACCTGGCCTGCTGGTTAATTACCTTGTGTATTTTACTCCATTTTCCAAGACCTAAAAGCAGGTGATAACCCAGCCTGTTGTAAATCTATTGCAGGTTAATATCCACACCACTGTGGAGCAACAGCCAGAGTTCATCTATAACACTTGGATGTCACAATGTAAAGTGAGGTGTAATTAGGTGGCATCTACACCAGCACAAGTGAATGATTGCCAGTACACTCTGTGCATACTGTATATGGTACATTCAGAGAGTTGAAAATGGGAAGAACAATCCGTATTCTACTAAAACTTTCCAAATAGTTTAGAGGTAGACCACCTAAGTGACTGTTGCCGATATGATAGTCCCTGAGAAAAATCAAGTACTTAGGTTACTCGAATACTCAGCAACTCAGCTGCAAATGGATACAAACTTATGTTGTGAATCTACTGTAGTCTGGTTTTTGATACAAGAAATGTCTCCACAAATTGTGGTCAATTAACACTATGAAATCAGTAAAAACCACACATTTTTAATGAGAAGAAAACAATCTAGCATTTGAGAATATGAGGATGCTAATGGTAATTTGACCGTTCAAAATTGAGTTTTATATAAACAAAACAGTTGCATTACTACAATAGATATCTGTAACTATAACAGCATCATTAACAATCTCAAATCCTGACTGCTTTCTACACTCACTAATTAATTTAGCAAATTTAGTCCAAACATGATTAAAAATGTCATTCAGTGTTGCTTATATGACAAATAGTTGCATGGTATCCACTATTGACAGTTATAATGGATTTTAGAAAAAATGTCAACTATGATCAATCAGCAGGTCATATTCAAAATGTAGTGGAATTCTAACTTCTGGATTCTATTCACACAAGCATACATGTGATTCTACTGGTGATAGGACAAAAATACAGTTCTAAAGGCTGTCTACCTCACATACTGTTTCATAGCTGAAATCTACCGATTCTGAATAATAAAAGATTTTTGAATTTAAAACAAACAAAAACTGCGTAAATTTTACATATACCAGTCTAGTGGGGTCCGGAAATGTTATACTGTTGCAATGATGTGTGGCTGAGTAATAGACTTTAACAAAGAAGGTTAACATGTGTACACAGCAAGCTGTTAATTACCTTATTGTTGTAATCTGGAGAGTTTAAGGTCAAATGCGGAATGTTTTATAAGGTGTTATAAGTATTAAAGGGATCCAAATTGATCCATGATGGCGTTCGAGTCTTTGGATAAAAATTGGGAAATCTTTTAGCAGAGGTGAGATAAAAAGGAGAGACAGACCAAAAATGATTTTGGCAGAAATGCTTGAGTTAGTATTTTGAGTTTTTGTATTGTTTAATTGTTTTTGCATTGTTAAAGATGTTTTTAGAGGAATATTGAAGGGCAGCTCATATATTTTTTGTTCAACTAATGTCAAATTGCCGAAACATGCACTTTCTCCCAATGCTAAAAAGCCAATGGCTAAGAAGTATGAGACTCAGGAATACATCTGAAGTCCAACTCAGGAACTTCTTCTTCGGAATGAACTTAACTTCGAGGAGTATTGGAGAGCAGTCAGCAGCCTTAAAAACCAAGGCACAGGAAAGTGAAGTTTGATCCTCTTCGCAAGAGAACATGTTTTTTTGTCATTGCCACATTCTAATGCTGGTACAGAGAGTACAACCTCCATTCTTCACAAAATCCAAAGTGATTCAAGGGGAAATCTGGACCAGAAAACTATTGAGAGCCTGTTAAGTGTGAAACTTAATAATCACAATGAATGTAATCTGTGGTCACCAGTTAGTGATCTTGTGAAGGAAACTAAAAATGCTTGAGGATTTTATAAAAAGATTTTGCAGTGAACTATGAGATATACAACTCTTCCTTTTTCATTTAATTGACAAGACACTGACTAGTATTCATTCATTATTATTGTAACAATTTCCATTAGAATCTGATTGATGTTCAAAACTTTCTGTTTTATTATAGAGAAGAGAATACATATTATGTAAAAAAAATCTGCTTGTTTACTCTTCCCTTTAAAACACGTAAAATTTATGTCGATACAAAATTATTCTGCTTTAGAAGCCAATCTACTGATGAAAATGTATGAATCTACTGGTTTGATGTCCTGTTACATGTATGCATAAGTGTTTCAGCAGCTATCCTTGTAATGGTCTACTGTAACTTTTTATGTCAATTAGTACCAAATCCACTCTGACAGGTGATTACTGGTTGTCTCAGCATAACCAGGGGGTGCTGAAAATAAAAGAAAATATGCAGAGATGCCAACCCATAATGATGTGAAATAGGAATGTCAGCTTTAAAACATCAGAATCTGAACATACAAAATGAAATACTTTAAATTTAAATCCAGCAATTTATTTTAAGAATTAAACCTTGTTGATTCAAAGTGCTTTTTACCCAATGTAATATCAGATTAGCTACCTCAATAAATAAGGTGTTGTGTGATTCTCTTTTATTTTATTATTGGAACCAAGGAACTTTATTCAACAGATAAATAAAATATTTGAGAATTCCCTTTGCAAGAAGTTATGTTTTGATTATTCTTACAATGGACCAGAATTCCTAGTTTTGATTATTCTTACAATGGACCAGAATTCCTAGTTTTGATTATTCTTACAATGGACCAGAATTCCTAGTTTTGATTATTCTTACAATGGACTAGAATTCCTAGTTTTGATTATTCTTACAATGGACCAGAATTCCTAGTTTTGATTATTCTTACAATGGACCAGAATTCCTAGTTTTGATTATTCTTACAATGGACTAGAATTCCTAGTTTTGATTATTCTTACAATGGACTAGAATTCCAAGTTTTGATTATTCTTACAATGGACCAGAATTCCTAGTTTTGATTATTCTTACAATGGACCAGAATTCCTAGTTTTGATTATTCTTACAATGGACCAGAATTCCAAGTTTTGATTATTCTTACAATGGACCAGAATTCCTAGTTTTGATCATTCTTACAATGGACCAGAATTCCAAGTTTTGATCATTCTTACAATGGACAAGAATTCCTAGTTTTGATCATTCTTACAATGGACCAGAATTCCAAGTTTTGATCATTCTTACAATGGACCAGAATTCCTAGTTTTGATCATTCTTACAATGGACCATAATTCCTAGTTTTGATCATTCTTACAATGGACCAGAATTCCCCGTTTTGATCAAATGGACCAGAATTCCTAGTTTTTATCATTCTTACAATGAACCAGAATTCCAAGTTTTGATCATCATACACATCAATAAGATACCATATTTCTTGTAGGCTTCCATGAAAAAAGTTAGTCCAGTGATCCCCACTTTAATTAATTATTTACATCATATATAAACTCTACATTTGTGTTCTGCTTCAACTTTCTAATTCAGGCTTGTTTATTTTGCAATAATGCAAAAAAAACCAACATTTTTTATAGGTCAGTTATGTTTTACAACAAAAAGACTTACAGTAAAGTAACTAGAGATCCTTCACAGTGAGATTTTGATACAGAATTATAGTAATATAGTTTTTTTTGTAAGTAAGTCAAGAGCAAGTCCTATTTATTTCACACCTAGCATTACCTCCTCACAGAAATGTCATGTTAGGTGGTGGTGGATACTGAGACAGGAACTGTGGGTTAACTGATGATCTCAGCGGTATGGTCCCTAATATGATCTCGAATGGAATCTCAAGGTCAAAAGCTGGACCTGAGGGGTCAACTTCAAACTAGAAGAGAAAAACAAACAAAACAAATTATAATTTTAAAAACAGATTCCATTAACTGTCATAAAGTGATAAAATAAACTTAAAAAATGTAACTTTTTTAATCCTAATAGGATGATAATAGTCCTGCCAAAAGCTTTTGGATTCAAACTAATTAGATAATATCTAGAGTTGTAAGAGGAATACCATTGTAATAAAAACTTATTTGGCCTGTGCAACTTAAAGTACATGTTATAAAGTTAATTTTGGGTATTTATAGTACATGCAGTTTTTTAAGCATACTTTGCAAGGAGATTGTGTTGATCTGTGTCAATATCTTGCAAATGGGCTTGTCTTTTGCATGAAATTTAACTTACTAATTTAGAATACTGCTTTGTGGTCAAGTATGTGTATAACTTTATTGACTATGGACATGAATGCTGTCAACATATATTTAGCCTACAGGTAGGGAAATGTGTTAATTTATGTAGTCAAAGTGAAAATAAAATCAAGATAAGGGTTCTTCTGTATAATGATAGACAGCAAGCGTAGTTTGCGGCAGTTGATATAAGAAAGACGGGTTTATTTTTATTTATGTTTATTTACATTTTCATTTGCATTGTTTTATTTCATTTTTCCAAAACTCTTTTGTCTCAACATTTTCAATGAAGTATTTTCAATTTTATCAGTATATTAACTCCAGTGTTGGATACACAGCAAAGAAAAATGGCTGACAGTATAAAAATATTTGTTCTCTTAATTGACAGGCTTTTAAATCACACAAAAAAAGAGAGCTGTTTTTCATTATTTGAACAAACAAAGGGTTTAACATTCTTGGCCTTTAGGATCCACAAAAAGTATGAAAACTGTGGATTCTTGTTGTCATCTAGAGGAGTAGCCATATTGTTCACAAATAAGTTTGAATTTAAAATTCTTAATGAGCATAAGATATAAACGGAGACTATTTTTTTTTCCAAGTTAGAAGTTAGAAATAAGCATATTGTTTGAGTACATTTGTATTCATATTGATCAGCCTATTTTCTTTAGAAATATTATAAATATATATTCAAACTGCCATAGTGACTCCTTAATAATGGTGGGAGATTATAATTTACTTTTGAACCAAGAAATGGGTATGTATCATTATATAACACAGAATAATCTGAGAGCCACTAAAAAAAGTCCTTGATATTACAGTTTAATTTGAACCTACTGAGGTTTGGGGATATTTACATGAAAATGAACAGTGTTTCACTTGGAAAATGGTAAATCCTGTGAAATTGGATAGATTTTATTTTTTCTTGGTGTTATAAGATATCTTGTCAATAATTACAAAAGCTGATACAGTGTCATGATATGGAAGAGATTATAACATAATTTCAATATCGCTAAAATGTCTTGACATAAAAGGGGCAAAGGATACTGGAAATTTAATAATTCTCTTTTACAAAAAAAGGGCTTTGCCAAATTTATAAAAGTTATGGTAAATTATATCAAAGAACCATATGCCAGATCAGTTGACTCAACATATTCTTTAGAGACAGTGGGGTTCCAAGATTTTATATTTTCAATAAATCCAGTTATTGTTGGAAACTTTACTAGTTTAAGTTCAAAAGTTAGATGAAAAATTACATAATAATGCTGGTGATCAACGGTGATTTAAAATATGTCAAAGATGAATTGAAATTGTGTAGGAAAAACAGAGTTAATGGAATAATAACTATATGTAGACCTAAATGCAAAATGTATGAAACATGGTAACATTTCTACATTTTACTTGTGCAATTTAGAAAGCAAGAATTTTACAAATAAAACTAATTAAGAATTAAACAATAATTATGGAAAATGAATAACAAGTCAAACTGAAATCCTAAATGCACAAAGACAATTTTATGAAATATATCAAAAATAAGAAAACGTTAAGAAGGAATTATTTGAAAATATTGTAACTCATTGTGATCTGTCTATTTTATCTGGAAACAAAAATTTGTATACAGGAACCTATTACTTATAGTGAATTATCTAAAGTTTAAAGAAATATTACAAACCAATAAAAGTACTGGACTAAACGGATATAAAGCAGAATCTTTTCTATTTTTCTGATCAGGGTTATACATGTCATTAGAATACACTTCCAAACCAGGACAACATTCGATATCACAAAAATTAGGGAAAATAACCAGGAAAAAATGTTCTCTGAAAATCTGGTGACCACTTAATATCTTAGTCATTATAAAATTGCTTCAGAATGCATTGTGAGGACATTCATGACAGTCCTGAATACAATAATAAATGAAGATCAAAAAGGATTTATTCCCCACTGTTGCATCGAGGAAAACACAATACTACTTTTTTATTTATTGTGAGAAACAAACAGATTGCAAATACCGGTATTAATATTACTAAGAGAGTTTGAAAAAGTATTTGACACAGTTTCCTGGGAATTCTTAGAAGTTGTTTTGAAATTATTTAATTTTGGATCTTGCATAAAAAAAACAGGTGAAAATATTTTATACAAATTCACACAATGTGTCATTCTAAATTGTAATTTATCTCAATTTTTTCAGTTAGACACAGGTTCTATATGCATGAAATTTTGATTACCCTTGATAAGTTTTATGTGGTTTCTGGTTGGGAAAGATAAATATTATAAAAACTATGGCATTGTCAAAAGTGGACTCTTTTCATATCATTACCTAATCTTTCTTGATCTCTATTAAAATCTCACAGTACACGGATTAATAAATTTGTATGCAATAAAAAGAATGATAAAATCAAAAGATTTAAAATTACACTAGATATTAAGAAAGGTGATTTTAATATGATAGATCTTGATTTATTTATAAAATCTTTAAAGATTTCATGGATTAAAAGATTGGTTGTGTCCAATGCCAAATCATTAAGTATTTGTAGATAACTATATGGAAAATTTCAATTTATATGAAATATTTGATCTACCTTCATTAAAAAATTTAGATTCTCTGAAAAACCCATTCTGTTTTGATGTATTGAAATCTTGGTCAAATCAGCATATATGGTACAATTAAAATATCAAAACAAATTTTGTGAAAGATTGGTAAAAACAAGAGCAAGGTTTTTATTTGATTGACTAGATGAAAATGGAAACTTATTAGACTACAATTAATTTAAAGAAAAGCATAAAACTAAAGGAACTTATTTGTATTATTATACACGTAGATTGATACAAGCTGACACATTGGACATTAGCATTACCAGTAGATGGTCATAAAACAGACAGAGTAATAAGTGCTACTAAATATGACAAGGGGTGTAGGCATATACATGAATATGAAAAACATGAAAAGATTGTTTTGTGGAATGATATGTATGTATGATTAGCATTTAATGGTCACTCAACACAATGAAGGCTATATGGTACTGATAAAAAGTAAAGTTCTAAAACTGTGAAAATGAACAATCGCACAAAAACTTAAAAAAGACAAACCCTTCCAAAACAATGTAAACATGAAGTACAACAAGATAAAATATGAAAGGTAAAGATGTTAACATTCTGTAAAAGGTATATAAAATAAAAGATGAAGGTAAAACATGTAAAATCCTTAAAATCGCTGTGGAATGAAGCAAAATGGACAAGAACACTTCATATCCTAGCTTACAGAAAGTTTCGTTCTGGGATTTACTCCATCCCTATCCTGTGCACCACTGAAACCGAATTACAAGAATGTCTGTATGATGTACATGTATTGCATAGTCTCTTCACAACAAGAAAATACCTATATATGGTAAAATTAGCTGATACACCTGTTTTTTCTATAAATATGAACAAGAGTGTATAGTCGCTAGAGATTTCTGCATGTCTTTCTCTACTTTGATATAATGGTTTGGATTTAATTTTACCGATTTCTTTCAAACTATTATTTTAGGTATTAATGATGGTGATAAATGTATCAATCACTTAATCCCTACAGCTAAGTATTATATTTTACTGATGTAGTTTTTTGGAATGCATTCCTTCATTTTGTTAATTATATTTAGTTGTTATAAGCATTTTATAATTATTGAAAAAGAAACAGCTAATTCAAACAGAAACTTATAACAATTCTATGGCAAGTGGTCTGCTATTCTAAATATTGTATGAATCTTAATCTAATCTCTCCATAATGCACAATGTATTTTCCTTGCTCATGTATTTATGTTAATCACATATTGAAATTGTTGAAATGAAAATAAAAAAAATTACAAAATGTAAAATAAAACATTACTGACAAATACTCCCACAACTATATTTTTACATTTATAGCAGTTGCAGTTATATTTTGATTATCATTAATTCAATGTTGTCAATTGAATTTTATGCATTTTCTATTTTTTTAAAGCATACTTTTAATAAAATGAGATATGAAAAGTAATACTGCTCTCAATTTAATACTATTGAAAATGGAAATCCTGACTTGGTATAATGAAAATGAAAGGAAACAATGAATGGAGGTGATAAATGCAAAATCAGAACGCATTTCTGAGACCACAGAACAAAAAATTGAGATGATAGCTGAAAAGCAAACATGAATGGAATGCAAATGGAACACAAACTAAATGCAGAATGAATGAAATGCAAATGAAATACAGATTTGGTATAATTACCCATTTCAGGATCTACATCATGGTCACAAGCCAGTACAGCTAAAACCTCGAGTCAAGATATTTGACCTTAAAATGAATGTCAGTGTGCTAGTAATCAACTTGTCAATTAGAATGCAACTAAACGCAAAGTCTGGTCAAAATTCATTTGTATATATATATATATATATATATATATATATATATATATATATATATATATATATATATATATATATATATATATATATATATATATATATATATATATATATATATATACACACACACACAAGTCACTGTTTATAAAGTCAATAAAGTACAAAAATGCATTTAATGACCTTTTCTTGACAGCAAAGTCAATTAGGTCTGGTTTTCAAACTTTTTCACAAAAATGTGGATCTGTTGGTGGTCAGATCTGCACCATTTTCATTCGGAATCATTACATACTCAACAATTTTGATAAATAAGCATCATCTACCTGCTCCCACCATCTGGTTTTGACCAGATTTTTCATTTACAAGGGTATCAGTTCACTGAGACTATGAAACTTTGTGACCTAGAATAAATGTTTCATGCAGAGATATGTTTTCTTTTCAAATATAATGACTGTATACTTATTACCTAGCTTGAAAAAGTCCACTATGCCAAGAAAAAAGGAAACATTTAAGAAAATTGATTGGGATCTCATTTCCTGAAAATAGTGCCTTTTTACAAACCTTAATTAGAAATACAATTAACACACTCAAATAAAATCTACATTATTGCCAGCTTCATTCTTGTCCAATACAAATGAGAATAAATCTGACAGTCCATTACCTTTAGTTTCTGTAAAAGCTGGACAATAAAAAAGTTCCTTTCACCGTCATAACAAGGAGTCATTGTTATTTGGTACAGGTATAAAGCAGAGACTAATCCCTGCATAGTGTGTTCCATCATACTGAATGAAGTGTTTAGTAAAACTCAGTATCAATTCCGCTATCCATGCAAGAGAAGCAGCAATAGGATTTTTGCAATGGCCACTATGGTGCCATGTTGGAGGCCAGATGATTACCATTTTCATACAGAACCAGTTACATGAGAAGTAGTGATGAAAAGATTTTCAAGATGGCCACCATGGTGGCCATGTTGGAGGTCTGATAGGCACAATTTTATTTAGTACCAAATAGACAACAAAAGAAGGTTTTTTTTACAGAAAACTCCATGGTATAGGACCATCTGTTCAGGAGGAGTAGCAATAACAAGATTTTGAAGATGGGCACCATGGCAGCCATGCTGGATTCCAGATAGGCACCATTTTCATTTAGGACCAACTTGACAGCATAAGAAGAATTGCAGTTAAAACCCCATGTTGACATAATCATCTGCTCAGGAAGAGCAGCCACAACAAGATTTTCAAGATGGCAACAGTGGCAGCCATGTTGGATGTCATATTGGCACCATTTAATTTAGGAACAACTAGACATCAAAGAAGTCTTTCAGTGAAAACCCCATATTGATATGACCATCCATTCGTGAGTATTGATATCAAGGTTTTCAAGATGGCTGTCATGTTTGCCATATTTGGAAATCTAAGGAGAAATAGGACCAACTAGACCTCAGGATGAAACTGTATACCGAGTTTACTGTATACCGTATAAACTGTATACCGAGTTTACTGTATACCGTATAAACTGTATACCGAGTTTACTGTATACCGAGTTTACTGTATACCGTATAAACTGTATACCGAGTTTACTGTATACCATATAAACTGTATACCGAGTTTACTGTATACCGTATAAACTGTATACCGAGTTTACTGTATACCGAGTTTACTGTATACCGTATAAACTGTGTGTGTGATACTGAGTTTACTGTATACCTAGTTTACTGTATACCGAGTTTCCTGTATACCGTATAAACTGTATACCGAGTTTACTGTATACCGTATAAACTGTATACCGAGTTTACTGTATACCGTATAAACTGTATACCGAGTTTACTGTATACCGTATAAACTGTATACCGAGTTTACTGTATACCGTATAAACTGTATACCGAGTTTACTGTATACCGTATAAACTGTATACCGAGTTTACTGTATACCGTATAAACTGTATACCGAGTTTACTGTATACCGTATAAACTGTATACCGAGTTTACTGTATACTCAGGATGAAACTGTATACCGAGTTTACTGTATACCGAGTTTACTGTATACCGTATAAACTGTATACCGAGTTTACTGTATACTCAGGATGAAACTGTATACCGAGTTTACTGTATACCGTATAATCTGTATACCGAGTTTACTGTATACCGTATAAACTGTATACCGAGTTTACTGTATACTCAGGATGAAACTGTATACCGAGTTTACTGTATACCGTATAAACTGTATACCGAGTTTCATGACTTTCCTTCAAGTAGTTTAAGAAGGGTAGCAATAGCAACTGCTAACAGATGCCGGCCAGACAGCAGATGTGCTAAAAAATGAAAACAACAATTAGACTCAATGGAATAACTGATGATCATTTCATGTTTCATACACTAAAATACATGAGAACAACCTCTAATACACCACTGTTTTCTTTGCATTGTACCACCGAGACATGGTGGCTTTATACCTTTAGCAGCTTTCTGAACATGCTCACAGCACGTGAGTCATCTCTTACACAAGATTCTGAAAAGGGTCTCTTGTAAACAACAAAATTATATTGCAGACAAAATTCTGCTCTCTTTTTGGCCCGTATTTCAGCAAACAAAGTGACAACAGAATATCTACTCCTCACAGGGAATTGAGGTATTTATACCAGGTAACACATGGTAAATTACTTCCTACCCGGATGCAAACAATCAGAATATTTCAAATTGACTGGAACATGCATCAGCTGAGTGCCAAACTACTACACCTACCAATACCACTACTATCCCCATGCTTTTACATCAGCAATATTGTTATAACATCTGTCCATGCAGTCATCCATCGATCTGTCCATGTTTTCTCCTTAAAGGCTGGTTGGAAATTTATAAATCTTGGTTGTCCAGATCAAAAATATGTATAATAGGGGACATTTTTCAGGGCTACCTCCACAGAGGTCCCTGGGAAGAATGTAAAGGTCAAGTATATAACAGTTTTAATTAGTGAAATTTTCTTCTTTTTTTGACCAAACTTTACCATTTATATGTGCAGCTTTTATGTTTGAGGGATTTATTATGTAATAAAAAAGTGTTAAGATCTGCAGTGGTGTGCCATCAATGAAGTTCTAGTTATTATTATTATGGTTATGATTATTATTATTATTATTATTACCTGTAGGATGTACTTGATGTCAATGATTTTGCATCCTGCAAGGTTTGATGGGGGTAGTGGAGGTATGACCAATTTTTCATTGGACCAAATGTCTGAATTAAAAGGTGCTATCTCCCCATGCTGAACTCTTGCCATCTCTTTTGTTTCTAGTCTGGATTTCATTGTAGCATGGTATGTGACAATCTAGAAAAAAAGTAGATTTGTATTTAGAAACGTTTTAAATATTGCTATAACAGTGAAAATATGATCAGGTCATCGACATATGAATACAAACGTGTACCAAATTTTGTTTCTTTAGCAGAAGTTGTTTTTGCTTAATTATGCTAACAAGGTTTTTGCCCCAAAATTTATAGTCCAGAAATTAAAAAAATTCTGAAATGGCCTGAAAATCTAATCAGGTCATCTACATTTTAAAAGCAATAAGCCTCTAAAGTTTTGTTTGTCCACCTCAACTGGTTTTTCCTTAATTGTGCTATTATCGTTCTTGTCAAAAAAGTCTAAATTAAAAAAAAGAATTTACAGGAATTCAAGAGAAAACCATTTCTTCTTTTTAACTGCTGAGTGCTGAAACCATCTCTGATATTCTTGAGCAATACGATTTTCAAATTAGCCACTGTGGTAGCCATATTAGATTTAAGATCAGCACCATTTTTGATTTAGGACAAACTAGAAACAATTAGAAGAGTTTACGTGAAAACCCCATGTTGATATGACCATCCATTCAGGAGGAGTTACGATTATAAGATTTTCAAAATTGCAGCTGTGGTGGCCAAATTAGATGTCTGCGCAGCAGCATTTTTATTTAAGATCAACTAGACACTGGGATGAATGTGTGTGTGCAAAGTTTCATGGCAATCCACCAAGTAGTTAAGGAGGAGTAGTGATAACAAACTTTTGCTAACAGATGGACAGACAGTAGAAGACAGATGATGGACAACAGGCCATCCCATAAGCTCTTCTGGTCTATGACCAGTAGAGCTAAGAAGGGGCATAACTCTTCTGAAAAAGTGCGAGTGCAACAACTGGTAAAAAACTGCAAAATAGTTGCACTAAAAAATTCTGCCATATGCTACATCCAGATGTAGGTCAAAAAGGGCAATAACTCCTACAAAAATCATGGGAACACAAAGATTTGTTGACTTGTATTTTTAGACGATGACCATAATATGTAGCAACTTTAACAGCGATCCATAAAAAACTGTAAGATATGTTGCAGTCACAAGATTCTGTCATACACTGTATTCAGCTGCAAGACAAAAGGGCAATAACTCTAACAAAAACAGAAAGAGAACAGTGATTTGTCAATATGCACATCTTCAGATGATGGCAATAACATGTACAAAGTTTCATGGCAATCTGTTGAAAATTGCGAAACTAGATGCGTTCACAATGTTCTGTTATACGCAACATCCAGCTCCTAGTAAAAAAGAGCAATAACTCTAAAATAAATTGCAGGAGCTCTGTGATTTGTCAATATGTGCATCTTCAGACGATGACCAAAATATGAACAAAGTTTCACAGTGATCCATCAAAACTGAGTGCAATTTCCAAAAATCACAAGCTTCCGTCATACACTACATTCACCTTCATCACAAAAAAGGGCAACAACTGTAATTAAAATTGCTGAAGGGAAGTAATGTGTCAACATGTGCATGTTCAAATGATGACCATAACAGTTACAAAGTTTCATGGCAATCAACTGAAAAATGTGAAAATAGTTGTGTTCACAAGATTCTGTCATACAATGCATCAGGATACAAGACAATAAAAGGCAATAACTAAAAAAATAAATCGCATGAGCACAATGATTGTCAATATGCTCATCTTCATATGATGGTCATAATATTTCACAAGTTTCATGGCAATCCACTGAAATCTGTAAGACTAGATGCATTCACAAGATTCACACACTGCATTCAACTGCAAGTCAAAAAGGCCAATAACTCTTACAAATATTGCTGGAACACAGTGGTTTGTCGATATGCATATATTCTGGTGATGACCATAATATTACCAAGTTTTATGGTAATCCATCAAAAACAGAGGGACTAGTTGTGTTAATGTGATTGTGTCATACAAAGCACTAAACTACAAGACAAAAAAGGAAAGAACTCCAGCAACAAGCAAATTCAGTGAATCTTTGCTTCCAGCCTACCATGGTGAAGTTACAAAAGTTAACAATAATAAATCTATAACCTTGATGACAGCAGTAAAGTTATTGGGCAGACACAGAAAGTTACCAAGTTTCATTACCCTGTCTCAAAACGGCATTGGAGGAAAAGTCCAGAAAAGGGGTTAAAAAAATAATGTATCATTGACCTTGACCTTGACATAGATGCCATCAAACTTAGAAGCATAAAGTAACATGGTTCATCCCTGTGTCACAAACAGATTTTATAATATAAAGCAAAAAGAAAGGAGACCTTAAAATATTGACCTGTGACTCTGACCTTGAGAATTAAACCCCAAATATGAACTGCAACCCATCTTCTAGGGACACTAATTATGTATATGAAGCTACATCCATTTATCTTAAACAGCTTTCAATGCAGAAAGGCAAATGCAACTGAAATCTAAAATATTGACATGTAACCTTGACCGTGAAGACTAGAACCCCAATGTGGTATACAACACACCTATTAGTGATGATATAAAGTTATACCAAGTTTCAACACTTCACTTCAAATGGCTCTAAAAATACCAAGTGGAAAGGAAAGTGTAATGGAAAAATTCAAAAAATATAAAACCATGACACTGACCTTGAAGATAGCACCTACAATGTGGTATGCAACAAACTTTCTAGTTATGATCTATAAGTACAGCTCTCTCCCATTATAGCATGCTTCATTATAACACGATTCTGGATATAGCATGGTACTACTATGGACCCTATGACCACAATTCAAGAACTGTTCTTGAAAGTGTCTATCAAATGATAATATCGGTTGAAAGAGAACATGATGCTTAGTATTATGATTATTCCCCCACCCCAAATACATGCAAGGGCTACCAGGTGGTCAAGTGGTCTAAAGCTCTCCTTTACAGATCACTCACAACTCACCTCTGTCCACATGGGTTTGAGTCTCAGCTCGACCAACATGGATATGTGAGAAAGCTTGCCAGTAGTTTCCAGTGGGTCAGTGATTTTTCTTGGGTTCTAACTGGGTTCTTCCTCCACCAAATATACTGGCCACCATGAATAACTTATCATGTGCTGAAAAATGGCATTAGATCCCATTAAACCGAACCCAATACATGTTGTCATTGAATTCTTTATCATTCTTGCTATACTGTGTTTTGGTACATACTGCAGTTCTTGCTATACCATGGTTCAGTACATACCACAATTCTTGCTTCACCGTGGTGAGTTATGGACCTCAACTATAGTGTTGATCTCAAACAGTTTTAAAGTTACTGAGCAAAAGTAAAAGTGTACTGAAAACGAAAAATATTGTGATGTGACCTTGATCGTAAAGCAAGAATCCCCAATGTGCTACACGACACACCTTCTAGCAACGATGTACACTGTATATGTATACCAAGTTTCAGCCCATAATCTCAAGTGCTTTTAAAGTTATAGAGTGGAATGGAAAGTGCGATGGAAAATGTAAAATACTGAGCCATGACCTTGACCTTAAAAATAAGACCCACACTGGTACATGACACACCTTTTAGTGCATATCATGTTTCATTCCTTAATCTGAAACACCTCTGAAATTATATAGCAAAAGGAAAAGTGTAATGAAAACAAAATATTGATCCATGAACTTGACCTTGAAGATAGGACCCCCAAAATGGTACACAACACTACTTCTAGTGAGGATATATAAGTACACAAAGTTTCATACCTGAATCTCAAACAGTTTTAAATATATAGAGTGTAAGGGAAAGTGTGATGGAAAGTGTAAAATACTTAGCTGTGACGTTGACCTTGAAGACTGGAGCCCCCAATATGGTTCATGACACACTTTCTAGTGATGATGTATAAGCATACCAAGTTTCATCCCTTAATCTCAAATAGCTTTAAAGTTAAAGTATACAAGGAAAATTGTGACAAATGAACAGACAGAAGGGCAAATACTATGTCCCCCTCTTTTCTTTGAAAAGGCGGGGGACACAAATTGCAGGCAAAGTGATTTGTTGATATGTGCATCTTCAAGTGATGTTGATGACATTCTTCAAGTTTCATTGCGAGCCATTAAAAAACTTTGAAAAACATTGACTATTATGTGAGCATCCTTAAATCAAGTAATAGCTCATACTGTAGTCTCTGTATTCCAGTGTATGCAAACATGGGAAACCAGTGAAATGTTTTCACTGTGGACAAAATGGACACAAACAAAAATTATATTCATTATACAATTGATGGGTGATAAAGAGGATAACAGAAAACCTACCGTATATACTCACGTATAAGATAATGCCAACTGCAAATTGCATAAACCCAGATCTGCCGTCGCATAATGCGCCGGCAGATCTGTGCCTATGCAGTTTGTAAGGACTAATCAGTAAAACAAACAACATAGACCCTGATATGCCAGCGCAAATGTTGTTTGCATTTGGATCTGGATTATACATGAGTATATACAGTATTCTACCAAGATCGTATACATCTGACTAGCAAAGGAACTGTTGTCTTTTTGAAAAACACCGACTATTATGTGAGCATTCTTAGTATCTGTGGAACAGACAACACTGGTGGAATGTTTTCACTTTGGACAAAATGGACACAAACAAAAATTCTGTTCATTATACAATTGATGGTGTGGCAAAGAGGATAATGCCACTAAATCATACTTGTTTCCTGATGTAAATGAACCAAACAGTTTATGTGTCAATAACTAATATTATCAATATTACCAAATATTATGAAAGTAAAAATGTTTCAAATTGTGAAGAAGGTTCTATGTGTATACATACTTGTGCTGGATTACAAGTAAACATGGTAGAGATAACATTAGTTCCAAGTCTCATCATCTAAATTCTACTATACAAAATGAAAATAACACCTGGTCTGATTCAGACTACAGTAACTGTACAACATTTGGTTTAGTTAAAAGTGGGTTGAGAATAGGTAACCTAAACATCAGGCACATTCTAACTAAACTTGATGAACGTAAATATATTCTTAAAGGAAAAAGATCTGTTGATATTTTGGGGATTTGTGAAATGTTTTTGAATGAAAGGACAGATGATGATAAACTCAGTATAGGTGGATTTTCTTCTGACAGACATGACAGACAGACGGGAGAAGGTGGAGGTATCCTTATCTAGGTATCAAATGCTATCAACTATGCAAGATGACATGATCTAGAAACAGGAGAAGTTGAAAGCATTTGGATCATATGGACAACGTTCTTTTGCATACCAGGGCCCAGCAACGTGGAACGAATTGCCAACTGAACTTAGACACAAAGATACGGTGATCTCATTCAAGAGTGCTCTTAAAACTCACCTTTTTCGACTGCAAGAATAGACTTAAAGACTTAATGTTTTCTTACCTTAACTATTTTCAGCATGTTTTTGTTTTCTAATTTCATGGTGTTTGTTTTTTCTTTCTTTTCGTAATCATATCATTATATATGTTTGTTTAGGTGTTATACAATGTTGTAAAGCGCTTAGAGCTTCTAAAGATTAGGCGCTATAAAAAGTCCTCATTATTATTATTATTATTATTATTATTATCCAAATTAATTTGCCACACTCAATGCCTATCCTATTCTGTTTATTGTACAGACCACCAAATTAAAAAAATGATTGGATTGACAAGTTCAAAACTGAAGTGGTAAGAGAAAACAGCTGGGAAAATACCAAAATCATTACTGCTGGAGATGTGAACATAGACTTTCTGAAATCGTAACCCAAAAAATGGAAAGATCTTTATGAACTATACAATTTTGAACAGGTTATCGCCCAGGAAATATGTATCACTACTGACTCTGAAACCCTTATTGATCACATTTATACATATAGACCTGAAAATATATCAGAAATACAGGTGCCACTATATGCCATTAGTGACCACTATCTAGTGTGTGTCACTCACCATGTACCAAAGTGGTCCCAAAAACATAAACATTTGGAAATTACAAACAGAGACTTCAAAAGATTTAATTAAGAATAATTCCTAAAGAACCATTTAACTGTTTAGAAAATATTAACAATTGCAACATTGCTGTGGAAATGTTTTATAATCAATTCAACAAAATGTTGAATATTCACGCACCACTAAAAACAAAGCGAGTAAAACAGCAAATGAAACCGAACTGGCTTTCACATGAAATCATTAATGCTATGCACACAAGAGACAAATTTCATAAAGTCAAAGACTAGGAAAACTACAGTAAATGGAGAAATTCAGTTATAGATATGATTAGAATAGCCAAAGAGACATACTACAAACAAGCCGTTGTGGAAAATAAAATATCTAGTAATGTGTGGAAATATCTAAATGAACTAAATTCCAAAAAGTCACCTGTTCCTCCCAGTAACATCAAATATAAAGGTCATACAGCAACTTCTATGCATGATATTGTAGATTCATTCAGCCAGTATTTTAGTAGTGTCTCTGATGAATTTCAAAGAAAAAGTGAAAACTTTGATCCTACTGTTCTAAGTGAGAACCTAAATGAGTAACTACAAAATATATAACCATTTACACTGGACTATGTTACAGAGCATGAAGTTTACAAAACATTGGAAAACCTAAATGTAAACAAGGTTACAGGATTAGATGGAATTGGACCCGGAATACTTAAATTGTCTGCACCTGTGGTAACCAAGTCAATTACTCATATAATCAACATCAATATTAAAACAAATGAATATCCTGGCCTGCTTAAAATTGACAAAGTGACACCTATTTCTAAGAAAGGTGCCAGGGAAATTCAGAAAATTACAGACCAATATCTATACTACCCACTCTTTCTAAAGTAATAGAAAAAAGATGTTGCAAATTCTATGTATTCTTATTTAATCCAAATATGCTTATACAAAAGGAACAGTCAGGATTTCGACATGAACACTCCTGTCAAACAGCTCTAACTAAAATTACAGATGTATGGTTAAGCAAAATGAACAAAGGAAACCTAACTGGAATAGTTTACTTGGATTTTAAAAAGGCATTTGATCTTGTTAATCATTCCATCTTGCTGTCACAGTTGAAATGATATAAGCTTCATGATAGCACTATCCAGTGGTTATCTTCATATTTACAAGAAAGAACACAGCAAGTGTGCACAGGATGTACAACATTGCAACCAGAAAGTATCAAAGCCAGTGTTCCCCAAGGATCAATCTTTGGACCCTTGTTATTTCTTGTCTTCATAAATGATCTACTTTTCATTACAAGTGTATCAAATGTTGACCTTTTCGCTGATGATTCTATGCCTCATTCATCTGGATCCTCCAGAAATCATAAGATTTTAGTGAAAACCCCATGATGGAAAAAGATTTTCAAGATGGTGCCCATATTGGATATCTGAGGGATACTTTTTTTCATTTACGAATAACCAGACATTACAGGAAGTCCTTTAGTGAAAACACTATGACATGACATTCTGAAAGAGTGGCAATAACAAGTTTTTTTTTCATGTTGGCCATAGTGGATGTCAGATCCATATCATCTTCACCGAGGACCAATTAGACATCATATGAAGTCTTTTAGTGAAAAGCCCATGATGAAATAACCATATATTTAGGATGAATAGTGATGAACAAGATTTTCTAGATGGCAGATGTGGCAGTCATATTGGATATCTGAGGTCCTGTCCAAGGGCACCATTTTCATTTAGGCCCAACAAGTGATGATTAGAATCTTTTAATGAGTAGCAATAACAAGATTTTCAAGATGGCCACCCACTGAGGCGGCCATATAAGATGTCTGATCAATACCATTTTCACTTTGGACCAACTAGACATCATTAAAAGTCTTTTGGTGAAAACCCCATGTATATATGACCATCCATTCAGGTGAAGTAGCAATGACAAGATTTTCAAGATGGCCAACACTGTGGGCATATTGGATGCCTGAGGGGCACCTTTTTTATTTAGAACCAACAATACATTATAAGGAGTCTTTAGTGAAAACTCCATGTCAATGCAACCACTCGTTCAGCAGGAATAGTGATAGCAAGATATTCAATATGGCCACCATTGTAATCATGCTGGATGTAAGATAATCATGATTTTTAGACAACATAATAAGTATTTTAGTGAAAACCCCATGTCATAATGACTGTCTGTTCAGTAGGATTAGTGATAAAAAGATTTTCGAGATGGCCACCATGGCAGTCATATTGGATGTCAGATCAGCATCATTTCCGTTTAAGACCAACTAGATGTTGGGATGAATGTGTCTGTATAGTTTTGTGGCAATCATCTCAGTAGTTTAAGATGAGTAGCGATAACTTGTGCTAATAGATGCCAGATGACAGACAAAAGGCTACTGTATATTAAGCTCTTCTGGTCTATCACCAGTAGACCAAAATATATCTACAACCAATCAGAATAAATGGCTGACGATTCTTAATGAACTAATCATTGATCTTTAATAACTGATTTCCGACACTATTTATCACTATTGCCCTACATGGCATCTACGATCAAATATTGCCTATTCTAAACTTTTTTACCACGGCCAATCATATAAAACTTTAAACTTCTGCCTAAAAGCTTAATTTCTTCCTTCAGCTTTACTGGTCACCCATAAGGCAAAAGCTTATTACAGTTTCAATGATGTAAAGCCACTGAGAGTATATGACATCACTAAGATGGGATTCCAGTCCATCACAGGTTAACCCAAAGTGAATGCTAGTAGCAGATTACTGAGGGACTGACTGGAACAATAATGTTTACTAAATGAAATGCTGCTGATGGACACAAAACAATGAATACCAGAACTGGAATCAATGTAACCACAATGTCAGCTGCTAGACCACGCTACTTCTTGCAAGTATCTGAGAATATATTCAAGGCTTGGATAACTACAAGTTAGATACTTGAAAGAGAGTCAAAGTTACATTAGCACAGGGAACATCTGGACATTTTCAGAATTACCAATAATTTGAATAATTGGGTTTTGGAAGGTCAAACAGGAGTCATTTTGACAAAGAAAGGTTAAAATCAAACTTTATCTATTTCTTTTTATAATAAAGCCTCATACCAATTTGGTTTCAATTTGCAATTAACATAAAAACATAATGCAGTTTTGCAGAGATTGCAACTTACCATAATGAGTCTAACTCTGGAGGCAGACATTGTTCTGTCGCTATTGTTGCTGATTTCAGCATTCAGAATAATTGAATCCCCTGGTACATATCCCTTTCTGTCAATTCGAAACACAGCTAAGATAGGTCCTGTTCGGCAGCAAAGGCAACACAAGTATCTCTGATTCTGTGCCTGTAGAGGCATCTGCATTAAAACATTTAAATAGCATATGAGGGTATGTTTTATTTTGGATCATACTAATTATATCTAAATAGAACTGCATGAGGTTTGTTAATGACAACAGATTTATTTCACCTTCTCAAGAGGAAAAACTACCTTTATTCCCATTTAGAGAGAGTTCTTTGAAATCTGATTGACTAATCACTCAGGCAGATCATTCCATGTTGTGGAAATTAGCAGATAATGTGGAAATTAATATGGCACCCATATATTTTAAACTCTTGATAGGATTGATTGGTTTTAGTTGGTTTTGTGGTATCATAAGCTTTATTTATCACTCATAATCACATCTGCAACTTTTTGTTGGATATAAATAGCCGTAGTGGAGAATGTCATATGGATACAAGAGTGATTAAAAATGTAACATGTTTGATTGCTGCAGACTGATTGGTGGTGGATTCTAAGAAGGACTGCTATTAAACTGGCCGTGTTTGAAAAGATTTGATGCAATAAACTGGTATAAGTGGGATCAGACTGTCTCTCAGCTCATATGATGTCCATGTGTTGAACAGTCCAAGTGCCTGCAGCAGGATGTTTTATCTCACTGAAAGCCAGCAATGTCAGAAATATGTGGCAGAGAACTGCTGGTTTAATTTGTACCCATTACTTCATAAATGAACATAAAATAACATCCAATTCTCATATATTATCTGACAAATAATTAAAACAGGGTCCATGTTTCCTGGTTAACTGGGTTATTGTAACTACTTTCAAACACATATGCATATAGCTGTTGTTTTGCAGAATTAATTCCATTCAATCCAGAAGCTTGAATTAACTATGCAGAAATGAAACTGAAATCTGTTAATATTTATTGTTTGTATTTATATTTTTCTAGAAATGGGGATAAAATCATTACATGGTGTGTTAGCAGAGTGGATGGGAATATTCCAATGTTTGATTCCATATACATCCATTGTTATTGGAATCAAACAGTTTAGAAATTTCCATCCATACTATTAGAACACCCCGTAACTACTAGAACAACCTTACTACTAGAACACCCAGAAACTACTAGAACACCCTGAAAGTATCAGAATACCCTGTAAATACTACAATACCCACCCTACTAGAACACCCTATAACTACAGTAATTAGAACACCCTGTGACTAAGAGAACACACACCCTACTAGAATATCCTGTAATTACTGTAACACCCTCTAATTAATGCTGTAAATTCATTTATTTTTGTGGGTATACATTTTTGTGCTTTTGCAAAAAGTTATATTTTTATCTATACTTAAATTGGTTGATTGGGGAAGGGGTCTTATAATTTCCAAAGAAGGCCCTTCACAATAAAGCCCCTCACTTTACCACTGCCTCTCATTTGCCATGGGTTTAAAACATTGATCCAAATAAATCGGTAACATTTTGTCATTATTGCTACTGAATTTATTGCACTTAATTTCAGTTCTTGGCTAATGAGAACTATTTATTATTTGGTTTCACATTATTACATACCATATTTCTGTGTTTTAAATTAATGCTATACTAATAAACATACTGGTCCAACTTAACATCATAAGAAGTCTTTCAGCGAAAATTCCATGCTGCTATGACCATCCATTCGGAAGAGTAGCAATAACAAGATTTTCAAGATGGCTGCTGTATCAGCCATATTGGAGGTCTGAGCAGCACTATTTTCATTTAGGGCCAAATAGATCTTGAGATGAATGTGTGTAAAGTTACATTGCAATCCTCCACATAGTTTAGGAGGAGAAGCAATAACAAACTTGTGCTAATGGACGGATGGACGTCAAACATCGAGGAAATCCCACAAGATCTATGACCAGTAGAGCTAAATACTGAGGACAAAGTTTAGTTCCATTAAATTTTATCCAAGAAACAACAAGGAAGTAGGAATATTCATATACGTGGCAAATAAATATTCATATCACGACTTTATAGCTCAAAAATAGATATCAGAAGAATGGCTGATCCTCCCAACTAACCATAGCTATTAGAATAGCCAAATTAACATAAGTTTGCAATTTCATGCCCAGTGACCTTGATCTTTGATCCACCAATCAAAGACTCAATTGGGACCTTCCCTTCTTCAATTGTAATGCTATGAAGTTGATAAAATTTGGGTGCAAGGAAACTTGAGGAAAGCAGACTGATCATGTACAGCCCAAAAATGTGCACGATTGGAAGCAAGTTTATGCCCATAATTTTGCATGGCAATTTTTAGGCAAAAACAGTGTAGCACACCGAAGATATTTAAGTAGTAGCTATTTATCTCAGCTGGTTTCAAAGGTTTAGATAGAACCCAGTAGCCAGAAATTTTTCACTGTATATTTGTACAGGAATCGCAGCCTAAAATTCAAGAATATAAAAATGTACATAATAAAAGTTTTGCAACACAGTACATCTTCATATTCTAGCAGAGATGATTCATCCAATTCACCTTCTTCCATCTGATACAGATTGATCTAAGCCTAGAAGACACTTGCCATTTCTGATTCAACATCACTGAAAGCACTTGACTGACATACAATTCAATCTATGTAAAACAAGAGTCCCTTATACAGACTGACGCTCTACTGGCCAAAAAGAATTTCCAGTATTTCAAGATAAGACCACTTCTTCCTTTTAACTGTTGAAACCATCTCTGATATTCTTCATTGATAACAAAATTTTCAAATTAGCTGCTGTGCTGGACATAATGGATGTCAGATTGGCACCATTTTCACATAGGACCAAGTAGACATCATTAGAAGTCATTTGGTGAAAACCCCATGTCAATATGACCATCCATTTAAGGGGAGTAGTGACAAAACGATTTTCAAGACAACTGTCATGGCAGTCATATTGGATGTACAAGTGGCACTATTTTCATTTAGGACCAAGTCTATTGGTTGAAACCCCATGTTGATGTAGCCATCCATTTGGCAGGAGTTGAGATAACAATATTTTCAAGATGATCACCATTGTGGCTATATTGGGGGTCAGTTCGCATCATTTTCATTTAAGACCAACAAGACACCATTAAAATGCTTCCGACGAAAACCTCTTGTCAAAATGACTTTCCATTTAAGAATAGCCATAACCAGATTTTCAAGATGGCCATCATGGTGGCAATATTGGATGTTAGATCAGCGTCATTTTACTTTAGCATCAACAAGACATTATAATAAATCTTCTGGTGAAAAGACAATGTTGATATTACTTTCCATTTTGAAGGAGTAACAGTAACAAGATGGCGGCAATGGTGACCATATTGGATATCAGATTCCATTTAGGACCATCTAGACATCATAAGAATTCTTTTGGTGAAAGCAAAATGTTGACATGACCAGTCATCTATGGGAAGTAGCCATAATAAGATTTTCAAGCTGGCCATTGTGGTGGCCATATTGAATTGAGATCATCACTATTTTCATATACGACCAATTAGACATCATAAGTCTTCTTTCAGTGAAAACCTGATGCTGATATGACCATTCATTCTGGAGGTGGTGATAACAAGATTTTCGAGCTAGCCACTATGGCGGTCATATTGGATGTCTGAGCAGCACCATTTTCATTTAGGACCAACTAAACATCATAAGAAATCTTTTGGTGAAAGAACAATGTTGATATGACCAGCCATCTAGTGGAAGGAGCCATAATATGATTTTCTAGATGGCCATTGTGGTGGCCATATTGGATTTGAGATCGGCGCTATTTTCATTTACAACCAATTAGACATCATAAGAAGTATTTTAGTAAAAACCCCATGTTCACAAGATCATCCACTCAGAAAGAGCAGCAATAACAAGAATTTGAAGATGGCTGCTGTCGTACCATATTGGACATAGATCAGCATCATTTTCATTTAGGACCAACTAGACACCACATGAAGTCTTCTGGTGAAAACCCCTTGTTGATATGACCATCCATTCAGGCAGAGTATCGGCACCATTTTCATTTAGGACCAACTAGACAATGGGATGAATGCATGTGCAAAGTTTCATGGCAATCCTCCTAGTAGTTTACGAGGAGTAGCGATAACTAACGGACAGATGACGGACAACAGATCATCCCATAAACTCTGCTGATCTATGACCAGTTGAACTAAAAAAAATATAAATCCTCAGTCTCTTTCCCTTCATGCCCAGTTGATCACAATCCTATATTCAGAAAATTCCTCCCTTTTTTTTCAAATGGATGGAGCAATTCCCTCTTGTACATTTTTAGTGTTAGAATAAACTATTCAATACAACACTTATTGTAGCATATATTAAACACTTATTTTAAGTGAGTCTACTTCGTTCAATTCTTTAGAAACAAATCTGTAATATTTCATTCGAAACAGCACATATAGTTTTATAAATTAGGCCTACTGTATCTCCTTACCAGGGCTTTCCCCACACCACAATACATCATCTTCTTTATTGAGTGAAATCCTCTTGGTAGTTAATCATTAGAGACAAGTGCCTTTTATTTCCAAACACACCTGTCAAAGAAATCTCATGAGTTGTATTATCAGCAAATTAAATAAAATTTCTTGTATCTTGTATCCCTGTCTCAATTGCTTTGACTTGCCCACAGGCAAGTGCCTTGCAAACTTGAGCTTGCCCGAACCGAATTTGAGCTTTCTTCAGGAGTCGGGCAAGTGGATTTGTACTGACAAAAAGCCTGTAGTATTCCACATGCTTGTAATGTATGATAGTGAGATTGCTTACAGTTGCAGTTGGTTCTTGATTAAGATCCAGCACACCAATTACGGTAAAGACTTTCTTGGTGGTGTCGTCAAACTTCCAGGGCTTATCAATGGTCCCCTTCAAGTAGTACCGTACATTTCCTATGTTACTCTCATAAGAGGAAGGCAAATTTGTAGGCAGTTGAAAAACAAAGGGAAAAATTTGTCTTCCTGCTTGAAGATGTGTGGTATCATTTCCTGAAAGAAACAGCTTTAAGTGGCTTTTCATTCTGTGATAAAATGAGTTAAGGTTTCAGTTACCTAATATTATACATGTACTTTTTGAATATATGATCTTTTGTAAGCAATCCATGGCAAAAGCAGCAATACTCTTGAAAAAACAATCTGGAATTCCAGATCAATCACACACACAGCATTACACCAACATAATATTTACTTAGATAACCTTTACAACAGGTTTGACTGAATGCTGTTCAAATTTACAGATGTCAAAATACAGTGTAGGGATGATTGCGCCTATAAAATTTTGGGACCCCCATCTCTACAATTGGGAATTTTTTATTGCGAAATGAGTACTTTGGGGAATTCTTAACACATAGGCTTCTGGCATTTCTAACCTTCTATCCTTCATCACTCCTGTAATTTTTAACATAAGTCCCTTAATAGCAGATTTAAAACATTAATATTATATGGATTTGTGTATAGTGTAACCAAAATTAATGATATAATTTTATTCCTTTTGTGTAGAGAAGCTGTCTCTTTTGTAGTAGTAGTAGTTGTGTTCTTTGGTACAAAAACAAGAATCCCTGAAGTGACAGATGCTCTACTAGTAAAAAAGATTTTCAAGGAATCCAAGAGAAAACCTTTACTTCTTTTTAACTGATGAGTGTTGAAACCATCTCTGATATTCTTGAGAAATAAAATATTTTTAAGATGACTGCTGCAGCAGCCATATTAGATGTAAGATCAGCATCATTTTCATTTAGAACCAACTAGATATCGTAAGGAGTCTTTTGGTGAAATTCCTACTTTGATATGACCATCCATTCAGGAGGAGCAGGAATAACAAGATTTTCAAGATGGCCATTGCAGAGGCAATAATGAACATAATATCAGCATCATTTTCATTTAGGACCAACTAAATATCATGAGAAGTCTTTTGGTGAAAACCCCATGTAGATATGACCAACAATTCAGGAGGAGTAGCAATAGCAAGATTTTCAAGATGGCCACCATAGTGGCCATATTTGATGTAAACAGCTAATCAAAAAGAAATGTAAATGTAAAGGCAGGAATACATATCCACTGCTATGAAAATGGAGAAGCTGTTTGTTCACTTCAACAATGCACATATGTTGGAGAATCCATATACTTATTATGCCCAAAATCCCAAGTGCAATGGCAAGCTTTTTTATGATCATGATGTCTTCCGGTAAGGAGAAAGGTAAAGTTATGGTCTCAAGCCAGCAAACATTATTACGTATAATAATTAAAGTTCAACTGAAACATCTATATGTGTGCATTATAAAGGATGGGTGGATGAAAGGAGTGAGAGACAGCATGCAAGTTTTCAAAGTTAAAATTTTATATTAGATAATTGTGTTGTCATCATCATATTCTTTTGTTGGATGAAAGACAATAAATTATCTTATCATTGTCTTGTCTTATCTGATTATTGTCTTGTCTTATCTTATCATTGACTTGTCTTATCTAATCTTATCTTTGTATTGTCTTGTCTTATCTTATCATTGTCTTGTATTATCATTATTCTGTCCTGTCCCATTACGGATATGAATGGAATGAGGGAACGATTCCGGTAAACAAAAGTGTCTAACTTTTAACTGGGAGAATTCAAAATAAAAATTCTGGGGCTGCCAACAGAAATTGGGGCCAGCAGGTGTCCCTAATAAATATAGCAGAATGATCCCTGCATTGATTATTTTTTTTAAAGATTCTGATATAGTACAAAGATAAAATGTGTACTGTAGTTAGAAATTATGCTCTTGTTCATCAGTTGCATACCTGGACCAAAGAGCAGAATCTCAAAATTAAAATAGGTCTCTGAAGCACTGTAGCTGTCTGACACTGTTTGTCTATCATCCCCTGTCCCAGTTTCGCGATCCTCCGTCCAAGCTACAGATGCACAGCCTTTATACTTAAGGCGGACACCTGAAAGAGAATGAAGGAGATCATCAAAATTATCATCAGTATATAACATCATGGCTATGAAGACATCATTAGAAAGACTTTTCTCAGCCTGTTTTAGGGCCAAATTACTGCCCCATTCTAAGTGCCAAAACTGGTTAATTTTTTAGAATTTGAGTGTACATAATTTTCAATCCAACCTGTTTTAAACATATCAACGCATGTCCTTTACTATACTGACTTTGGGACAGAAATTAGTATAATGATTGTAGCAAGGGATCTAACAAGTCAGAGTAACCATGCTGGACTCGAATATTTGGGCAAAATGACTTCTCTCTCCAGCCAGAATAGAGAGAACATAGCAAAAATAATTAGTGAGTGTAGAAAGTTGAAGATGCACAATGTTCCAAATCATCAGTATATACTTATGTTTTTGCATATTTTAATGTTGGATAATTCAAATATTTATGAAATACTATTAAAACTTAATAAAATATTAATACATTTTTTATGTTGCTTCACTACAGTTGTTGTATGACATAAAACGGCCACTTCAAAAATAGGTGACAGTCGACAATAGTTTCCATAGTGTAAATCCTCTTTTCATACATTTATAGGATAGAATTATGAATTTTACTAGTACTAGTACTGGACCTGGATACATATACTGTGCCATAATTCACTTCTGGTTGGGGGTAAAAAAAAGATCAATATTTGACTCTTTTTTTTTTTCAAGGATCATGGGCGATTATTTTCAGCGGGGACTCTTTTTTTTTTTTTCAAGGATCATGGGCGATTATTTTCAGTGGGAACTCGCTGATAGCAATGTAATTTCTGGCATCAAATTAGCACTGATGTTGACTACAGAGTATGCAACTTTTTTCTAACTTTGCACCTATCTCTTTCAAGGGAAAATTGACACAAAAGTCTGCATCCACTTTGATTATTAATGCAATGTATTGAAGCAAACGGCGGTTAGGGGACGATTGTTAAATTACACAAAGCAAAGCGAACTTTACTTATTGGGCATATTTTGGCGAAATGACAGACTCGAGGGCAACTATTTTGCATGAATCGCCCCTTAGCATGGACCTTTGACTATTGAAATAAATGTATTCTTCAAGAATGTTTTCTTTTTAATTTTGTGTTACATATCTGAGCAACTCATTGCATATGATCAAATGAGTTTAATTTTTTTCAACTAATATAATGGATATAATAGGGTTTTATTTTGCTATAAATCAAATCAAGAATATTTTTTGTCAAGCTATTTGATAGCCAGACCTGTTTTTAAATTGAAATCCCAAGGGCCTCCAACCCTTCCCCCGAAACTTTTATTTTGTCAAACTGGCAACACTGTTCAACTATGCATATGATATGCAGAAAATACCTACATTAAGGGCGTGCTGCAGCGGGATAGTGAAGCCATGGTCAACTGGTTTGCATGAAATATGAAAGACAACTTCAAGACAACTGAATGTATTAATCTGCAATGGCAGGTATCTAACTGACAATGGTAAATTAGTCATCTTACACTCTTTTATTCTTTCTAACTTTAACTACTGCCCATTAGCATGTCATATATTAGATTTAGCTTATGAACTGTTTTTTTTTAAAAATTAATTGACATTGTGGGTATGCAGCACGTCAGTCTCTTGATGCAGATTTAACCATAAATTAAAAGGTAAAAGTATATATTTCTTGTAAATATGCACAAATTATAATAATAAAAAGCCACCTCTGAACATCAGTGATGACAAATCCACATAAAACTTAATAATGCAGTACACCATTTTACAGTGTAACTGATGCAGTTATTTGCAGTGAGTAACGTTGCTATCACATTTTGAGTAGATGACCGGATGTCTATTATGGCAGGAAGTTAGTAAGGATTTTTATAAGGACTTAGTGACTGAAAAGAAGAAAATCAGTGAAATGGATTTTTTTAATGGTATTGTCTTTGTTTCAAATCACAACTGGAAATGATAGGATTTTCAACAAATTTGTCTCTCCATATGAATTAATGTTGACTAGTGTAATTCATTTTATTTGTTTTAAAGGAACTTTTAACACATTACTGGCTACCGGGTATATCATGGCCAGGAAATGGGAGTTAAGTGCCTTTCCCAATGACACACTGCGGCTGCTGACATGGACTAGCCTGGGTGGATATCGAACCAGCTCCCACCTTGGAGGACTCACGGTACTAATTCAACTCCCATAGAAAACCTATGGAAACTCATCCTATTAAAAATTAAATAACGTTAAATTTCTAAATACTCATGATCAAACATATCTCTCCGTATAGACCCATCTTTGATGCAAGCTTCTGTACAGAGAAAGGTCAGAGCATTTTCTTTTTTTCTACATGTGTTTCCAATTCGGCACCTAAAGAATCTGATGCTACTTTCAGTAATGAGTGGTCCGAAGTCAAGTTTGCAAAAAGACTGAAATTGTATCAATAGAACCTTGCCTATATTGTTGTTTTCAGTTACAAATAGGATAAGCTCTCACAAGATTCTTTTTACTAAATTTTATTTTTCATTATCAACCAATCATGGCCCTCTAAACCCAGTATATAAAGACTGGTTCCCATTTTTCAATATACTTAGGTAGTATAGTGAGTCCTGGATTACGAGTATGACACTCTACCAACTGAGTAGTATAGTGAGTCCTGGATTACGAGTATGACACTCTACCAACTGAGTAGTATAGTGAGTCCTGGATTACGAGTATGACACTCTACCAATTGAGTAGTATAGTGAGTCCTGGATTACGAGTATGACACTCTACCAACTGAGTAGTATAGTGAGTCCTGGATTACGAGTATGACACTCTACCAACTGAGTAGTATAGTGAGTCCTGGATTACGAGTATGACACTCTACCAACTGAGTAGTATAGTGAGTCCTGGATTACGAGTATGACACTCTACCAACTGAGTAGTATAGTGAGTCCTGGATTACGAGTATGACACTCTACCAACTGAGTAGTATAGTGAGTCCTGGATTACGAGTATGACACTCTACCAACTGAGTAGTATAGTGAGTCCTGGATTACGAGTATGACACTCTACCAACTGAGCTGCTGTGGCTTCCACCTAACAAATGTTGTGGTCATGACATTATTGAGAGACGCGATCACTCAAGAACTGGGAGTTTATGACATTGCATCAAAACAACTCAAGCATGGAATCCATGCAAGAAACAACATATTGACATGATTGAAAACGTTAAAAAGTGAGCTACCAAGCTTATTGCGGGTCTCTCAGAATTGTTTCATTAATATAGGTTAAAGATACTTAACTTGCCTACACTTGCATATAGGAATGCAAGGGGTGATTTGATCAAGGTATACATGTGATTTTAAGTGGAAAGTATGATCCAGAAGTCTCAAATATATTTCAGCTGCGAAAACAATCCGCAACATGAGGACATACTTTGAAGTTTGAATGTAAGGAAACACTCATTCTGCTATAGAGTCATGGATACTATTGCTTCCAATAGTGGTTGAATCTAAAATTGTACTTTCATTTGAAAGAAAACTTGATATATAATGGTTTTGTCAAGAAATGTTATATAATTATCATGCAAACATTACAACCAGACATTGTATATACCAGTGATATAGTAATGAAAATAGTCAACATAGTAGGAGATAAAAACAAAGTCATCAGATAAATTCAAACTAGGAATAAAGACTTCTATAAGTATCAACATTGTAAAGATTATAATATCAGCAGCTAATAAACAATGAAAATCATACATTTATATGAAGAATGCAAAGCAGCAGCACCATTCTGCAAATTTACACAGTGCATTTAAAGCAACCCTTGAAGGCATGTCACTATATCATGCAGCAAGTCCACTCTTAGATATAGGAGTAGAGGAAATGTATCCCTTGATGCTAACCCAGGTCCATAGAGAATTTTCAGTGAGAATGGTAAATCATGTCAAGTACTGAGATCAGTTATGGATACACCAAGGCAAATGTGCAGCATCTTGCTGCAGACTATGCATTTTCTTGTGGAAAGAAATATTAGACCTTTGAGCAATTGCTGGTTTTATTTGGTTTTTGTGTAGGTGGCTAGATTTAAAGCTTGCAAAGTCCCAGAAACTGTCTATGCTGCGACCAAATTGTGCTTCAAGTGTTATGTATGATGTTTATATAATATTATATATATTTTAGGAAATTGTGAATGTTTCTTCACTTTAATATTTGCTTACATCTTTATGTTTATCAGGAAAAACATGTTTAACTAGTGTCCTTGAATTAGGTTGTTTTGATCAATATGTTTTCTCAATTTGAAGGTCAAGGTTGAATTTTGTTTACAGTTAAAATTCCATTAAGATGACTCATGTTCTAGAACATTCTGTCATGTGACCAATCTTTATATATACCATGTTTGGTGGACATTTATTCAGTTTTGACATTACCATCAGTCTTGTAAAGAGCTATTACAGTTGTGAAAATTCATTCCAAATTCTAAGAGAGGAATTATTTTAAATATTCATTGGATTATAACAGTGCTCATAAACTTTTGGATTTGGGATTTTTAATTGACAATTTTGGAATTTATGTGAACTTATTCAGAGATTTTGGAATACTTCATTTTGACTTCAGCACATCAAGATTTCTAGTACATCAGGACTTTGGAGACCATTAGCACATCATAACATTCAAGGACACAGCCGTGAATTCGGAACATTCTATATTTAGGACTTGTGATTAGAACAATCATTCTTATTGGATTATTCGGATTTCAAAACACATTACTGTAAGTGACTTTTTGAATTTTTCATTTTAATTATCTAGTAATAAATTGCTTGTTGATTTTTACTTGATTTGTTGGTTTCACTTTCTTTCTGTTACATTTTTCTTAGACCATAGAGTCGTAACACAAGGTAAGTATTAAACCATTATTTTAAGGAGCTGTCAACCATACTTATAATCAAAAATTTAAAAGACAGGCCAGAGAGAATATTCAACATTGATGAAACTGGAAACAACACTGAGCATTCCCCTCCAAGAGTTGTATGTGGCAAAGATACTCGGGTACAAGCAGAGGCATCATCAAGATCACAGAATGTAACTATCATTGGGTGTGACTATGTCACTGGAAACCACATCCTGCCTTGTATTCCCTGGAAAGAAGTGGAATGATCAAATTTTAGAAGGTGCTTCTCCTAAATCTGTTGGTGAGATGTCACACAGTGTCTGGTCCAACTCAACTATATTTCAGAATGATATCACCAAACACTTTGCCAAGTATATGTATAGTGGAATAGCTGTTGGAAATAACTCACAGCCCACCCTCATATTATATGATGGACGTAAGTCACATATATCTTTAACACTTGTTGACTGGACAAAGAAAAATAATATAATTCTTGTATTGACACCTCATGCAAGCCATGTCACCCAGCCTCTGGATGTTGGTATTTTTGGACCCTTCAAATCCATGTACAATAGAGAATCTCAGCTCTACTTGCAGAAGAACCCTGGCCAACAAATAACAAAGTAGGATATTGCAAACCTTACCTGCAAACTCTACTTGAAGGTAATATCTCCAGAAAATTTAACTTCTGCTTTTGGAAAAGATGGAATTTATCCATTTTCAAACAAGAAAAGTTTGGATTCACGGGTAGCACCATCAACTATTTACCATGTGGAAAAATGATGCCAGTCAAGAAAAATAAAATATTCCAGAAACCTCTTAACCAATAACTCAAGATTACTCTAAAGATTTCATGACACCCAACACACCCAACAAAGATGAAGATTCAAGTGATTTCTTTAAGAAGAGAACCATAACAAAAGTTGTCTAAAAGCACAGAAAGAAATTTGTTCCACCTTTCCTTGCAGGTAGTTTAGCAAAGAAGAAGAATGTCATCACCATGCAACAATAATCAGCTTCTAAAAGAGACACAAATGTACAAAATTTAACAAAAAAATCCACAAGTGTGACTTCTAAGAGTGTGAGAAACTCTTCTGCCTCACCTGTGAGGTCTTTAACTGCAGAATTAAAAAGTGTCAGAAACATACCAACTTTTCGAAAGAAGTCTTGTACTACGACCTTTGAAATTTTGAAGAAATCATCTGTGATTAGAATCCCTTCTATTAAAACAGGGTCCTCTGCATCTTGAGATTCTTAAATGGGAACAATGTGACAATTGACAACACTGGATACACATTCCATTTTGTTGTGAAACATCAGTTGTGAGGTGACATAACTCGTTTCTTTGCCCACATTGCAATTAAAAGTTAAATAATAGATTTATTTTAAAAAAATTTACTGCATGTTAATCATGGATTTCAACTTGACTGATATTACCGTGTTCCTTCTAATCACTGGATCATTTTTTTAATTGGAAATATTCAGCAAGTACAGACGTGAACATTGCTTCTTATAGGTAAGTTGAAATTTATGTTTATTATGATGCATGCATGGTACCATACCCAAGTTAGGCAAATATGGCGATAATATAGAGTTGTTCCCCCATTGTAGGGTAATCTGAGTCAGACACCATTTGCAGCTTTATTTACATTTACGCACTTCGATTAACAGAGATTTATTTTTATAAAAGAAATTGTATTTAACGTCGATGGTGTGGGTAAAAATATATAAGACACTAGCTCTGTACCAGCTATTTTACCGACATGACATAACAAAAGTATTTCATATTTCAATGATAGGTACACTGATAGGTAACAATACACATATAAACAATGAAACAGTACACTATAAGCATTACAGTGCCAACGGTAACAGCAGATTAAAAGGCAATACAACAGTAAGCAACATGTAAATATACTGTTTTTTTTATGCATGTATAAACATTTAAAACACATCACAGAAAGGTACACACTTAATGCTTAATTTCAGTAGGGAATATGATTATTTTATTGTTAAAGCATACACAATGTCAATGATAACAGCAATTTAAAAGAATAAATTGAGTCAAAGTTATAGAAACTTTACAATGTGTAGCCATGCAGCAATAACATAACGGTTTTAGTAAGCATTTATAACAACATCTAATTACCGCGATAATACATCGGTTACTAGAAACACCGAATTACACTGAAAAACCGAAGTACACATGTATTTACATGTTTTCGGTGTATATATCTGTGTACATACAGGAATAATGATTTGTTTTTGTTTGAATAGTAATATAAAACAAAATAAAATGTGATTTGATTGATTTTGATACGAATTATTTACTTTTTTCCAACTTATAGCACTCGTCACTCAGTCGCACTTTATTGGACAGGTATCACAAACAGATGATCGTTCCGGAATGGAGGAGGTATGATAAACGACTGATAGTTCTGGAATGGAGGTAATCTCCGGAATGGACGGTATTAGTCGGTTTACTTCATATTGTTTTAAGTATCTTATTCATGCTTGAATTGACTGCAAACACCTAGACCAGGGTCATTTTCTTGACACATGAAAAGCTGTGGAATTGTTGTTAAAATCAGACTCGAGCATGGAATGCATTCCATGTGGTCTGAAAGAAATTGTGAATAATGCGAAAAACCTCGAAAAGAGGTCCATTAATGGCGAAAGTTCTTTTTCAGACGATGATGACGTCCCTGATTTTGTGTAATTTTTCAGGTGTATGAGTTACATCTGCTGGTGCATCCCCTATATCGTACTATTTGCTGTCTGACAACTGGAATCTGACCATGATTTGTTTTAAAAATGGGAAGTATTCTTTACCATAATATTGCATCTTCCAATGAGTCTATATTACTGAAAATGGGTGATCCTCAGAACAAATTCAGTACAAAAGTATGTTTTACTTCTAAATTTCCTTTATTTTTAATAATATTTGGTTTTAATTTGAGTCTTCCAATTTGCAAGATACATTCTTTTCTCCCAGTAGCTTTATTGGGATCATAAGGAACCAAAGAAATCTCTATGATTAGACCAGTTTCTTGATGACATCACTCAGGTCAATCTAGAGTTAGTTTGATCACACTCTAGTCCGAGTATAGACCCTTTGGTTAGGTGACTGAACTCACTATTCATCTCTGCTGCCATTTTTCACCTATTTACAGTCTAACTGAATGGTTTCTTTTATGTACATTCTGTATTTTACACTGAGAAACTATATTCCATATACAAGTCTATGATACTGGTGCTTAAGTGCTTTTCTCTCTACCTGTGTCGATATGAACACTCATGTTCGAAACAATTTCAATTTTCCTGAATTTCATCAATTTAATTTAGCATGCAGAACTTATGGATTTGAATCTTAACAGCCTTGTAATTGGAAGTGATGATGAGAAAGCTCTAGTCAAAGACATTACGGCAGTTCTGCATAAAGCAACACACGTTCTGTGCACATGCCATTTACAAGAGAACGTTAGACATATATTGACAGACGACCCAGTTACCGCGACTGACCGCAACAATATCTTGAAAGAAATTTTTGGTGAAGGCGGACTAGTTGACACTAATGACAATATTTGCTTTGATGATAAATGTGAAGCTTTCAAAAATCATCGTGCTGGAATTTCTGAAAAATTTCTTAATTACTTTCGGAAAAAACTAAAGACAAATATCAAACTAAAAGTCAATAATCCATTAAGAATCTATCAGATAGACCGCATGTGGAAAAATAATAATTGTGAGTTTATGAACCACATTCTTAAACAGAGAGTTGACTGGAAGATGAAAACGCTCACGAAATTTGTGCAACTGACATGAATTAGTAACCAGACAATTCAGAAATCTGAGGAGTGCTCTTGTATGCACTGGAAAATTCCCTCTTGCCGACAGTCATAAACAATTTCAGTCGACAAAAACGGACTGGATACAAATGAAAGAGCAACAATGCACAAACTTGTTCAAACGCTTTAGACGCCACATTGACATACACACAAAATACATGATTTCTACGGATGGTCAGACAACTGTTGTTGCACCAAGGACTAACAGACGAAAACCTGGACAAAGGAAACGAGAAATTATTGTATGAACTGTGACAATTACTGCTAAAAATCAAAACATGAACAAGAGATTTAATCATAATGTGCTATATTTTATTGTTTTTGGTTCGGTTTATTTCACCTTGTGTAACATGACTTGAAGTTCGATTTTCAAGAGGAACAGAATCTTAAATCTTGGATTATTTAATTCATCTGCATGCTCAAATTATTCATTTGTTGCAACGCGGAACGAAATCTGATACCTTATGTATGTACTTAAATGTAAATCTTAAATTCTGCCAAAGAATGCATAATATATGGTTTTTAAAAAAAATGCTATCCTGAGTTGTCTTTGACTGTCATCATATATCCTGGCTTGTTACAATCACAATCTTAATCTCACTCTTGCATATACTATCTTATATATTTTTGGTACTTTGATATCTTATACACTTTTGGTACTTTGATATCTTATATACTTTTGGTACTTTGATACTTTTCACTTTCGTTCTGTGTATGTATTTTGATTCGCCGTTTATCATACCTGTAAAATCAAGTAAAGAGTAAATAATTCGTATAAATTTAGATTAAAGTTTATTTTGCTTTTTATTATTATTCAAACAAATACAAACGAAACTAAAGATTAATGTACGAGCTGTGATAAATACTATTAAAAGATCCAAACCTGAACACTAAACTATACTTCCTAGAGATTTCGTCATAAATAGGCTGTAGTGTATATAAATGTGAATCAGGCACATGATTGTTTTCAGTTGGATTTATTGGAATAAATCAATTAAACACAAATGGTTAACGACAGACTGTCGGCTTATTATTTTTCATACAAGCACTTATTATTTTCGCAAAGAAGTCAACACCTTCCTCAAACAAACAAAAAACTTGTTTTGTCCTTGCTCATTAAAATGCACCTTGGCATCATAGTCTTTTGGGAATCTAACATTCGGTCTAATGAATCCAACATTCAGCCTCGAAACCAGTTTACTTATTTTTGTGTCTTTGGGCATTAAATGAATTCTTTGTCAATTTCCGAATCCTTTATGAATATTCCCCGTTCACACATTTCCAAGAAGAAGACTTTCTTAACACCCTTACAATCAACTGTCATTTCATCAAAAGCAGTATATAAGTACATGTTTCACTATTGCCAAATATTTGCAAATCTTTTAAACAAAAAATAAATTAAATGCTATTTATTTGTCAAAAACTATATCATTAAAAGTTAAAGTAAGTATATAATATAATGTCGGCGAATACTTTTGATACTTTTCACTTTCATTCTGTGTATGTATTACTACGATTATCTGTGTATCAGATCTGTCGAATCAAGTGCGACCGAGTAATGTCATCACACGAATTGTGCTATAAATAGGAAAACAGTAAATAATTCGTATCAAAATCACATAAATCATATTTTAATTTGCTTTATATCATTATTCAAACAAAAACAAATCATAATTCCTGTGTGTACACCGATATATACACCGAGAACATGTAAATAAATGTGTATTTCGGTGTATTTCCGTTTTTCAGTGTATTTCGGGGTTTCTAGTAACCCATAATACATCGTTCCTGGCTATATCCATACCGCCATGAAATTGGTGTGGTTGGCTTACCTCTCATTTTCATGGCATCATTCAGTTCAACTGTTACGTGTCCCTCTAAACTTTGCCCTGCAAAGTAAACTCCCTGAGGGTTACTAAGAGTTATTTCAAAATTTTTTAATTTCCCCATTTCAGAAATGAGTTAACTGCCTAGCTAAGTTCAACCTGACGAAAATCCACAATTTGTCAACATTCACAACTTCGCAAACCTCGAGGCATATTATTGTCTCGTGGAAATAGTCGAGGTGGACCGAATGCAAATTGAGTCAAAGTTATAGACATTTGTAAATATACCACCCACTGAACCTGGTTCCCATATACTTTATTCATTTGCAATTTATAACTTTACCTAAAACTAGAACAGGGGAGCAATCTAGCTTTTCACAAAGCACCATCCCTATGCAAATGACTCTGCTCTCTGACGATTTACTATCCCATTTTGGATGTTATCCCTACGCCGACTAACTCGGAGGACACGTCTGAGTGCTAAGAATAAAAAAATAATTCCAAATACTTGGCCCCATTATTTTGTTTATTTTTATAACTTGCTAATGTCAGTCAAAAATACATATTTGATTGTAATTTAAACAAAGCAAAATTCTTCTACAAAAATGTGTTAACATGTGTTTTTGCAAAACATAAAATGACCGTTGTCAAGCTCTTTAATTTCAGAGGTCAGTAAATCTTGCATGTAGTCCGCAATCCCATAATGCCTTAATAGAAGTGATCGGTTTTGAAGAACACCAGAACTCTGCACAATCGCCGCTAAGGGAGCAGGGAATAGTTTCGTAAATTGGCCTCCAGTCAAATTCCTTAGCTTAAGCCTATGATGTAACTTTTAAAGCTATGATTGTTTAACAATTAAAGATATGCATATATTTGTAAATTAGGTGTTTCGGGCATTTGTTGTTCTCGAAACTGATGTGAGGCATTGAGACCTCCAATAGTAGGCCGATATAATCAGCCCCCATACCTGTACTGATATTAATTTACGGTTTGGGGGAATGATCGAGCCTATTCTTTAAAATGTGCAATGACCTGCAGACACTTTTGTCCGCACTCATCTGTGTGCAGTTTAGACACTTACTGGTATTTCTCGCTGCTCTTGAGTTACGGTCGGCTGAAGGGTCCTTTCGGCAATATATGCAGAATATTTCCGGATTAAATCCTATGTCTGACAAGTTGTAAGTACACATGGAATAACACAACCCTACCTACTGTTGACAGTTCGAACTTAGTGGCAATGTTGGGCGACAACTTGGAATAGGCACTTGTCTTGGAATGCCGAGTTGCGCTCTTTCTCGAGAAATTACAAGACCATGCGAAGTGATATACACCATATCCCCCGGTTAGTTCGTGAGAACGTTGACGACGGAGAAAGTCAAGAAGGAGAATTTTTTTTTTTTTTTTTACATTTTGCAGTGACAAATATATTGACAATTAAACCACAATCTGTTACTCGGAAATATTATGTGAACAGTGAGAGAAAACATGAAGCGGTTTGAATTGTATCCGCCAATTTGCATGTGAAGCTGCAGAAATTAAAGCATATGGTAATATGATTTTCTTTTCTATTTTCATTAGTTTTACGTGAATTTAAAAAATAGGTTGTGGAATCAGATCTTGAAAATTATTTATAAGATGTAGAATTTATATTTTTATACACGACAATTGTCATGAAATTGATATAATTAGTAGTAGGGGAAAATACGTTTTGAGGACCGTCCATGATCTTGTGTAATTTCATACTTGTCCCAAGTCACTTTTCATAAGTCACTCAGACCCCTTCGGGACCTTCGGGACTTTTTGATAACGGATTTTTAGGACAAATAAAATTAGATAAATCAACGGCCAGATCCTCAAAACCCAAACCTTTTCCCCTACCACTATTATACTGAAAAGGTAAGGTGAAAAGTCTCAGATTAAGCCCCTGAAATCCCTCTACTTTTTTTTTCTCTGCTATATTATCATTGTTAGATAAAATTTCATTGTCCGTGTACTGCCCTCTCCGCCTAAAAGGATATTATTACTGTTAGATAAAATGTAACCCCCTATTATGGTCTCTGGAAAATTTTGTCATGATAATCTGGCTTTTTTATAGATCGGGTTTTGAGTTTATTAACTTGTCGGACATTTTTTAGACCCGTTTTACCCCTTCTGGAAAATTCCATCACGTGAATCTTATTTTTTATAATTAATTTTTTTACTTTCAATCCCGCTGAACATTTTCAGGACCATATTCACCTAATTGGAAAATTCCATCACGTGATTTTCAAATTCTGACATATCGTTTTTCGATTTGTTAATTTCTTCAGATATTTCCAATACCCTATTCACCTGTCTGGAAAATTCCATCACGTGATTCTCAATTGTTTATATATAATTTTTTGACTTTTCAATCTCACTGGACATTTCCAGGACCCGTTCCAGTTGTCTAGAAAATTCCTTCATGTGATTCTCAATCTTCGGCCTCTCTTCAGACATTTTTTATGATCTATTATTATTGTTAGATAAAATTATACTTAAGTTCAGAGTCCCAAGTCCTCTAGCACATCAAAATCTCCAGAGTACTTGTCATCCTACAATACTTTCTCACGTGCAATGTCATAACCAAATCTCACGTACAGGTTCATAACCAAATGCAAATGTATTAATACCGTCTAAACAAAATCTCTTGTCATCAAAATTACACAGACCTTTATTGTTAATTACATCAGTTTCTATTTTGTGTAGTTTAGATCTTATGACAGTCATCTCAACGTGAGATTGTTTACCTTCAAGTGCCTCTTTTTAAAATCCTCAAATGATATCATTTTATTAACCACACTTTTCTTAATCCTTTTTGATCTCTTTTCTATTTTTTCATCATCTAATTTTACACAATACATTTTACTTCTCAGCCCAATAAATTCTGAAATTGGTTTCAACTTTAAACTTACCGATAACTTTTTTATTATCACCTCAGTAAAATCCACTTTCAAGGGGATATTCTGATAAATCAAAAAGTTTATTGTTTTTGTACATATCGGCGTAATTGTCATTGGTATCAATCTTGTAGCATAAACTGTCTGTGTCAGTGAACAATAACTCAGCTTGAGGACATTCCCGTTTAATAAATCCAAAATGAAAATCATACATCAGACACTTTGATAAATCTAATATAGCTGCTCCTACATAAATTGGTTTATTTAGTTTAAAGTTAATTTTTCTCTTATGAACCGCGACTAAATTTTCAGAAATTATTTTTCATGGAAACAAAACTATCATCGGCAACAACTTTATCACGTCGTTTTACATTATTTATTATTTCTCCTTCCACCCTGTTTCTGATAGTTTCCATTGTTTTACCAAAGGCACTATTGTTCATAAGTTTAAAGAAATCTTTCTCGAAATCATTTGAAGCAGCTGCAGTTTTACTAGTATTAAAATCTATGTAACTTTTTAACCACCGAAACTGTTTGAACTTTAGTACTTTATGGACTTTTCTCAAGGTGAGGCCGTGTTGAAGAGCCTGTTGCAGTGATTATATATGCAAGACATATTTTTTTTTAAATCCATTAAATTTGGTATTCATTTTTCTACTTTACTAGGTCCTATTCCGTACTCGTTTTTTAGTTCCAGTTCTTGTTGAGACAGTAATTGGTCCTGGACTATCATGCTCTCAGCACAAAATGGATAATCATTGTGTAGGTCATGTATTTCTCCTGGATAATCCAAATCAACTTCTACGAAATACCCAACATCTTCAGGTATTTCTTTATCAATCTCACATAGAAACTGAGACATATTAATCCACTTGAAATCTCTGTACGGCAACTGCTGTGAGATTGCATGTATTTATAGAAGTTATTAGCATCTAAGTACATAATCTAAGATGATTTTTCATCTGGATTATAATCACTGAAATACTTATTCTTCGCTCTGGCATATTTTTTTGTTATCACGGAGATTCCACCTCGTACTCCTTTTTCTATGAAACAAAACATGTCAGGATCAGTTAGAAGTTCTAGGTTTATTTTACTTAATTTTAAGGCAGCATCCTACGATAGCCCAAGTAATGTATAATACCAGGCCGGATCCAATCCGTAATATTTTACGCAGACATTTTTAAACTCTTCAAAAACATCAGCGAGCAACAAAACATCAGTTTTCAGGTAGAGATCATGATAGTCGCCAAGATTTCTAAGATTAAATTTATTCCAGATTTTTGTAGCATAATCGTATTTCTCATAGCTAATGCCCTCGAGACTCAGTTTGGAATAAAAGGCCTGTTTATCAGGTAGCTGAGTTTCGTTGAATCTATCCCACCTGTCCATATATTCATATGGATAACTTTATCCCACCTGTCCATATATTCATATGGATAACTTTATTCCACCTGTCCATATATTCATCTGGATAAATTCCATTTTGTTTAAGATCACCAGCGTTATCACCAAAATATTTGGTGAGATTATCACATTTATTACAATCTTTCACAAGTTCCTCTAATGATGCCATTGTAAATTGGTAACTATCAATAAATCTAAGTTTTCCAAGTGTGACGCTCATATATTTTTCCATGTTGTTAGGTATACACTTGATTTTGCTATTGCCGTTTAATTTTAGAATTTCTATAATCTCAAGATCCTCAAAAGCTTCTGCGATGATGTGGCTGTCGTAACCACGTAGATTAGGAAAAACCACTGGAATAAAATCTGGCAAACAATAGTGGAGATTACATTTGTCATGAGCAGCTCCTCTATATTTTCCTGTGATGTGACAGTGGTCTCTGACTCTGTCTTGTCCTAATTTTTTACCGCATATGGAACAGTTATCAGCGGTCTTAAAATCATTTTGTTCTTGCTCTGTGAAAGGTAACATAGGTACAGTTTTTTTAAATATTTTTTTATATATATCATTTACCTCATCTATCAATACCTTTAACAGTCATCTAGCAGAATTATCTCCACGATAAATTTTATTTCTTTAGAAAGCTTATTATCAACGGAACAAACTAACGTACAGGCGGCTCCACATGGAATATGATGTTGAATTTTTGCTGTTGAGGATTTATCAGGATCTCCAATAACAGTTTCAACTGTTTCAAGTATCGCCTCAAAATCTGCGTAAAATGCAAACGGGACTTTCAGCTGATGTCTATGGTTTATGAAAAATAACATTTTTTTCATCTTCATCTGGTAAAGTTATTTTATGGACTTCTTTACAGTACTCGGAATGTTTATCCAAGATATCTTGTGATTTACATCCGTGCAAACACCTGTAACAAAAATATTGTTTTCTTTTGCTTTTATTGTATTGGCCGTTTACTAATCCGTAAAAACTTTTTTTAATCCAAATATAATGATCTTTAAACAACAGCAGATTGATTGTATTTTGATTTGCATTGTCACTGATATATCTTGGATAAATGTTGTCACCCCCAACTTCGTTGGGCACATCAAGGCCAAAAACATTTATCGTGACATTATTTTGTTTTTCAAATTTTGGAATTTGTCTTTCTTCTACTGGAAATCTAATTCCATCAAAATTAAGTGTATTTGGGTGCTGTACATAACATGATGTCCTCTCACCATGAGATGCTGCTGGAAATTTAGCTGATAAAATCAGCCACATGAAACATCTTTTGTCATCATTTTTTACGTTAATACAGCATCTCCTATTTCTTATTCTACTTGGCATCTCCACGTAACTAGATCCACGGAGTGGAATATATTTAGCAGTATGAAAAATTATCTCACTTATTCCTTCATATCTCCAGCCTGAACCACCTTCTGTATACTCATCAATTTTTTCCCCAAATTTCTTCCTCGATATTTTTCATGGTATCTTGCATAGAAATTCCTCGCAGAATTTTTCAAGATTTTGATGTTACATAAGGTTCTGCTAGTATATCATCTTGTATATCTCTGTCTATTGCTGTTCTTGTCAAGTACACGTGATATTGAACAAGAAGTTAATTCCGCCATGTTTTCTAAGTTCTTTACCAACTAGAGGTCCTATGATATTCGTTAGTTCCTTCGCCGAAACTCCGTGACGTAGAACATAATAATTAATAAAAATCCAGGTGCTATCATAACCGGCGAAAGCAGACTGCTTTCCTAGCCATTTTTTATATTATATAATGTATCTAATATAAAAAATGTTATATTAGAGATTGCCTTAAAGTATAATAATGGCAACAACAAATGTCATTGAGCTCAGTTTATTTAAGAATATCATTGATGACGACGAAAAGTTTTATCAGCACGAAAAATATGATTTATATGTGGCGAATTAAATTGGTAAAATAATAAATTTACAATATAACCGTTCATACTGTCATTTGACACCTGCTGGTTATACAGTGAGTAAAAGGAGCTGGTGATGAGAAGTTTACTGAAATATTTTTGCATCAGTTTATTTGGGAAGTTTTTTGTGGAGAGATTCCAAAGGGAAAAATGGTATATCACATTAATGCTGACAGCAAGGACAATAATTAATTAAATTTGGCGCTGCAAGAAGACTTTCAAACTCACCCAATTTATGATAACTACGAATCAAATGACAGAGGAATTATCAGAAATAAAAGAACAAAAAAAGTTTTGGGAAAAATTAGTAATACTGGTTATTTACATTTTAGAGTTTTGTGTGTGGATGGTAGGAGAAAAGATTATTCATCACATCGTTTTGTGTATGAGGCATTTCACGGCCCTATCAAACACGGTTTGGTTATCGATCATATCAACGGTATTAAAACAGATAACCGTCTCGAAAATCTTGAGGCTGTGACATCACGAGAAAATACTTTGCGAGGTAATACTGGAAAATATTTTAAAAAATTGCAAAATCAATTCTCTCATTAAATTTAGAAACAGAACAAAAAATGGAGTGGACTTCAATGACAGAAGCATCAAAATATTTTGGGATTCATCGACAATCAATAACATTTGTTGCTGATGGAATCTATAAATCTGCAATAGCTACAAATTTTAATGATACTAAGATAAATTTTCTTTATTTAAACTGAAGTTGATTGTAGAAAATTGAGTAATTCGTTCTTGCTCATACAAGAATGACAATGAAGCATAAAATCATTTCGAGAGTAAGCAATTAAATATTTTTAATAAAAAAATAGTCTTCGCCGATTTTCTAGGGACAATAAAACCTCATCTTCATCACCCTCAACTATCCCAAAATAGTATTTTGGCATGCTGTCATCACCCAGAAAATATTCTTTTAATTTTTTATTAAACTCGTCTTTTTCATAGATTTTACAAAGCGTTATGTAAAGCGATTCTTCTTCCATGACTCTATTATTTAGACAATATTATTATAATAATGGATCTTTTTAAATTTCTTGGTGATCTTTATAAAACTGACCCAGCACAAACAGAAAATAATTGTATTCAGCAAGACCCTGATGATACCAAACAAGAAGAATACGTTTACGAGCAAGGTTAGATTAATGATACTGATGATACTGGAGTTGACGCAGTAAATAAAAAACATTCCGGAAAGTCAAATGCTGGCCATTATAATGTAAAATATCATTTGGACAAATAAAATTTAAAATTTGATTTTACCCCGGATGAAAAAGAAATTTTGTATGGGCGATTAAAATTTGTTATGAACATCACAATTCCTGGCCGGCAGAAAAACATTAAATTTGATTATATCTTTGCTAAGATATTTTAGCTGATGGCTGAGACAGGATTTATAACACAAGAAAGAAAGAACGAGTGTATTAAATTCTGCAAACCCATTAAATGTCCCTCGGTATTAACACAATACGAAATAATCTATCAAAATATTATTGGAAAGTTTTGATATTACTAGTAGGAATCCAGCTGTTAAACAAATCAGAATAACCTCGCCACTTAACAAGACTTTTCTTGCATTTGGTCAATATAATGTTTTCAAAAACAAAAACATCCTGTGTTGTCTTCTGTAATTCTTATTCATAAAATGATCCCAGTTTTGGCTTGCCGTTAAAATCTTTAAGTTTGTAAGTCAGAGGAATTGTTCTTAAAATTTTATCAACTATAAAACTTTCTTCTGACCAGTTTCTAGTATAACCTTTTTCAAATATTTGTTTTGTCAAAGAAATTCTTACCCTATCATGCTTGTGGAATTTGTGTCGCCTGTATAAGTTTTCATTAGTCATCAAAGGATTTTTACAGCCTCGTTTGGAGTCATCGCGATTGTTCTGTATTTAGTGTTATTGTAATTATCAACGATTTTTTAAAATCATTTATATAATTATTTGTGTTATTTGCTGTTAGATTTTTTATGAATATTTTCCTTTAATGTTATGTTAAATCTTTCTACGATAACGCTCTTGCCTTCGTTTGCTGTCGCGTATTTTTCTATATTATATTGATTCAGAAAATCTTCCAATTGTTTTTTAAAAAAAACTCAACGCCGTGATCTGTCCAAATTTTATTTGGTTTTCTCTCGTTGGTTTTTATTATCCTTTCACTGTATGATGGATTTCTCTTGATGATATTAGTAATAATATTTGCTATAAGATGCATTGCGGTACCATCAGCAGCAGAGTCTGGTGAATCAATACCGAGCGCATAACAAAAATCTGTCAACGCTGTTCTTGTGGCACTAGCATCAGCAGCAGCGTCTAGAGGATCAAATCCAAAATACGGAGCTAATGTTATAAGATAATCTCGAACAAGTATACCACGTGCTACTGCATCAACACCAGCAGCAAGTTCCGCACGCCGTGGAATAAATTCTCTTGAAGAAACCCCTCCAGGACCAGTATCCTTAAACCAAAGCATATTTGTTGAGATACTCCTTGAGTAATCATTGCTAAAAGAAATTAGGTTTAGTATTGTGCTGGCTATTAGTAAATAATCAGAAATACCCTCTATTGTTTGATTATTAAGCTGATATCTAGCGCTCTTAAATAAACCCCAGCCATTGTTTTGTAATGTCACTTGAGCACTATCGTTATATGCAATAGGTAGATTAGAGTCTCTCATCACTCTACCACGTACCTCAAGAATGGCTTTTTGGGGTAGCAGATAAATATCTTCGTCTCGTGTATTAATTGTTCGTTGTCCATTTTTATCAGGTTTATGTGATTGTTCATCAAGATATTCAACGTACTCAAATTCTTTTACTGTTACCTCACCAATATTTAAGTAATCTTTCATATAAATTCTTTTATTATTTTATTTTACACAAAATTGCACACGCAAGAGCTACACCCTTGTGTGTGAGCACGGAATACGTAGTTTTCCGCGTTATTTTTTTTTTACAAAGCTGCAACATCCAATTTTTGTCTTGATCTTTTGCGTAGTTTTCTAACAATTTCTTCACCTCGCGGTGATAAAAGTTTTGTTGTTGTGGCTATTATTGCTTTGGCTGTCTCAGCTGTTGGCGCAATCTCACTGATGGCCTCTTTTATCTCGGCCGCTGTTGGCGGAAGCTGCGCTTTTTGTAGAGTTCCTTTTATTTTGTCAGCAATTTTTTTACCAACAGCAGTTCTCGCAGCGTACATTGCTCCTGTAGCAAATGCCTTTGACGCATCAGCAGCAATTGGGGCTACTTTTTTGGCAATGCCCGGTAAATTTTCAATTATCTTCGTAAAAATATTTCAAAAAAATCCTCCTATTATTTTTCTTCTGTAAATTCTTCGCCGCTTCATTATTTATTATTTTTACACAATCTTTTATCACTCTTTTCTCAGGAAATTTCGACGAAATTTTTCTAAGATGTAAATAATACGTCACCTGCTCGTTATTAAGATCAATTTGCCTCCAGATTGATCTGTTAACGTCATTGTTATGTTTGATATTTTTTCTTCGAGATTAATTGGGTAAGAAATCATTTGTCGCGGTTGTATTTGTAACAAAGATCCCTGAGGCACATTTGGGCTAAAAGAATAAATTGTCTACTGCCTTGTGATGTATAAGATCCCTCTGCGATTGAACAATTTATTAGTATTGTATTTACATCCGTAATGTCAACTGGTTTTTCACCTTCAATTGACGTGACAGTATTTGAACCGTAGCTGGCCTTATTAAAACCCATCAAGGACCCAATTGTGTTTGCGGTAGAAAAATCCACGAGAAAATAATTTTTTAATGTGATTTTAGCCCGTAATGTATTGTAGTTGGGTTCGAGAGTAAATTTTTTTGAATCAACACCGTCTAGCGATATCAGCTGCTTTATCACAGTATTAAGATCAGTCACGTTGTAAGCGCCAGCTGGTATTGTAACAGATGACCAAGCACCAACAGAATAACGACAATTGTTATTGACACCTGTTATTACATTAAAAATAGAGGACCACATTGAGGCTGAAATAAGTCCAATTTCATATTGAGCATTAGTGTCAAGTTGTATCGGTGGCGTGTAAGTCACAGAAAAATTTGCGCTGTTGCCAGTTGCCTGCTTGGAATCAAAAAGTAACGTAGACGTCTGCATTATATTTTTTATTTTGACAAAATTACGCCCCTTGTCACGGCAACGCAGTCGCCACGAGATCCTTGTGATGAACAGAATATTCATCTGTGGTTAAGTTTCCATTAGCTCTAAGATGATCCAGGATCTCAACGATTTCATTGTCAATTTCTAGTCCAGTATTTCCAGTCTCTTTTGATGATATCAGTAACATCAGGCGATCAACTAATTCAGCCTGAGACCGATAACAAAAAACTTTATTTGCGGACTTGAGAGCGTAGCTCACGCGCCGCCTTTATTTGCGGACTTGAGAGCGTAGCTCACGCGCCGCCAAGCCTAAGTCCACTGCCGGTTAGCTTTTTTCAACTGCAATATTAAAATATTCTATTCCGTTTTTATAACCAATTGAATTAAATAGAGTTTTAAACTTCCATGTGTATGGTTGACACACCCCTTTTTTTACTTCTCGTCCTTTTATGTAATTTTTTGCAGTCACATAGTAAGAAATAGCAAAACGTCCATCACGAACCTTTTCACCAAGTTCTGGATAATTTTTTGATCATTAACAATTTCTATCTCCGCTTCAACACCATCATCAAATATTTCTTTTAATCAATTAAAAAAATCGTCTCTCTGGTTTTTTGACCATTTTGGTATTTCATTAAGCTCATCACTTGAAGTAATAACATCACTGAGATATTTTTTTCAAATATATCCTCTTCTTTATCAGAAAAACTTCCTTCGCTAATTCTCAGTAAAATTTTTATTTGATCTTTAATCTCCAGTTGTTTTATTGTCTGTAATGTTTCAAGTGTCTCTGCTTGTTCTCTCTCTTCTTGTTGTCGTTGTTGATGAAGAGCATCTAATTTCATGGTGTTTGTTTTTCGTAATCATATCATTATATATGTTTTTAGGTGTTATTTAATGTTGTAAAGCGCTTTGAGCTTCTAAAGATTAGGCGCTATACAAAGTCCTCATTATTATTATTATTATTATTATTATTATTATTATTACATCTTGTTGCTGTTGTTCTCTTAGTTGTTTTTGTTCAGCTATAGACTCAATCAACTCGGCTTGCTTTTTTTCTAAAGCACCTTTTAGGCCTTTCTTTTTTAATTCCTCAAGTTCTTTTTGTGTTGGTGATGGTATATCTGGTTGTTTACCAAAAACAGCCTCGGTTACTGGTTTGAAAAATTTTGTTGTTTGTTCTTCAGTTTGTCGCTGGCCAAGACGAGCCTTTTCATAAGCCTTCTTTAAAAATTTTCTCTGTAAGCTTTTATTATGCCTCCTGCTTATCCGTGCTATTATATTTAATGACATAAAACTTTATCAATGCCACAGCGAAACATCTTTGCTCTGTCATAGCAAAATCTATCAAACAATAAAAAGTCATGTTTTCCCGCAGTGGCCTTGTGATAGTTCTCAGCAAATTTTTCTTTTGATACGTCCCCACATTGTTCCCTGGCGATGTTTTGAATATCAGTGTTATCAAGGCCAGCAAATAAAATAAAACATCATGTGTTTCTTCTGATAAATCTGTTGACGTTATAAAATCCTTGGGCAAGATAAATGGTGTTGCAGCGCTTGTTTCGTGACAAAGAAAAATATGATTTAATTTTTTGCATTTCGCTGTGTTCTAGTGGAATATCATCAAAAACAACTATTTTATTTTCACTACATTATAATTCTGATACTGGCGCCACTTGATTAGGTTCTTGGATAATAAAAAAGTTCTCATTGACTCCTAGTTCATTTTTATCTTATCATTGTATTCCTGTAACAGATAGTATTTATCTTGCTGGGGATTTATTGTGTAAATATAAACCTTATCATAATTAAAACCATCATTAAGAAGCAGATTCATCAACAGATTAGTTTTACCAGAACCGGTCCGGCCTACAATTAAGTAATGGCTGTTTGGGAGGTTAAAATTATGTTTCTGTGATATCACGTTTTCTGTGTCAAAATTTACGATGCTCATTTTATACGTAATTTTTATACAAAATATAACAATAATGAGTTACTTCATAAAATTTGGAACAGTAGTTGGAGATACCGGTGAAGGTAATGGCGCTGTTGTTAGTGATATGTATGTGCAACGTGCTGATGACTCAATGTCAGGTGATTTAAATATGACTGGGAAAAAGTAATAATTTAGAGACAAAATATCCGCTACCCAGCGGAAACTTATCACAGGCGGTTAGTTTACAGCAGCTGAATACAGTAAGCAGTCTGAAAATAAGCAAAATAGGTGATGCTGTGCCAGGTACCTTGACATTTTACAATGGCAGTAAAATAACCGGACTACCAACAAGTTTTCCGCCTGAAAAAAAGATGCTGTGAGCTATGGCCAATCTGTGACAGCGCTATCAGCCTATGCCCCACTTAGAGGTTTTACCGTGAGAGGCTCTATCAATATGAACAAAAATATAATCCACAATGTGAGCCAAAATGAACCAGGAGATGTTACTTACGCTGTAAGCGCTGGATACCTATTTGATTATGCTCTTAGCAAAAGCGGCGACATAATGTCGGGTACTCTCAACATGAACAATAACAAAATAATAAAAAGTCCCAATACCAAGCAGTGCCAATGATGCTATACCTCAACGCGCTGATGGTTGTTGTTAAAAAAAAACAGGAGATACAATGTCCGGTCCTCTTGACATGGGAGCTAACAATATAAAATCTACCGCGGTACCAACATTTGGCGAGAATTTGGTCAATTAAACTTATGTTGAATCTGTTTCAGCAGTAAGTGCTAAAAGAACAAAAAACATAATGTTGGATTTATCCAGCCGTTAACCAGTGATTCTGCAAATAAGAATGGGTCTATTGAAACAGCATCTTCATTTTATACTGGATTTCCGCCTTTTAATGCATTTGCCTTTCACCTACCAACAAGTTTAAACACAAATGAATGGGCTCAAATGACCAGTTTACAAACTTCTGGATTAAAGTAGAATGTCCAAGTCCTGTTTCAATATGGAAATTTGTGTTAAGAGGAAGAGCTGCGGGCCTTGAAAGAATATATAACTGGAGACAAGAATGATCTAATGACAACATTAACTTTGTGACATTATACACAGCTGTAAGTCCAACATATATTGGAGTTCCAGCACAATAATTTTTATTAACAACACCTATCTCAACAACAAAATATAAATCATTTAGATAATACTGTACAAATGATGAGGCTACTAATCACGGACTTAGTTGTCTTCAAATTTTTACCTTGGATGATCAAGTATAAATTGTATGTGGTAGAAATAAATAATGATAGAGTTCATTGAGACCTGCACAAATTTTTATAATGTGGTTTTTAACCTAGACGCCGCAAATGTATTTATTCCAGCAGATGCTAGACCAGCACAAATAGAAGTGGCTAATCGAATGACTAATCTAAAAACATCTTTACTTAAAGCTGACAAATCAGTTGATGAACAAAAATATACTTCTGTGTATGCGATGAGAGCTGAGGAACTTGATACAAAAAATAAAGGAGTACGAGCTGTAATAAAAAAGGTCTTAGTAAATACGAAAATAAATAGTAAATACGAAAATAAATAGTAAATACGAAGATGATATTGAAAATCTATTGCACAATGTCATCACAGAATTTTATCATGAAACAGTACAAACTATTTTTCAATATAGAGCAATAAAAAAGAAAAGCCTAAACAGTATTGCAAAAGAACATATAGATGAAAATGAGTGTATGGACACCCAGGCTGATAAAAAAAAAAAACGTATCTTTAGGATTCAATACAAACACTAGGAATAAATTTATAAAACGTAGACTCAATAGAGATCTTGGAATATTTTACAGTGACTTTGACACGATAAAGGATATGCACTCCAAAGTCAATGGTGGTGATATCATAGCAACTTCTCTTTTTGTATATGCTAGTCGCATCATGAACATGCTAAAATACTATAATACCTACTCAGATTCTGAGTACTATGAGGCTGCCTCTGCAATAGAATATTTTAAAAATAATAATTCACCTGATCAAAATGTAGAGATGATGAAACACATAGAAAAACGTTCTGATATTAATCAAAGAATAACATGGCCGTATAAACCGCTGTTAGTTGAGGATCCATTAGGAACACCTGTAAAGGTATATTACCTTGATTTTATTTTATATTGGTTAAAACCTGCTTTTCCAGAAACCAACAACAAAATATTAGAGGAATACTTTAACATGGAATTTTTGCAGTTAACAGAAGGCAATGCTATAATGAGAGTTAATGGCGATATCATAAACCAAGAAACATTTTCTTCTTATTGACTTTATCCATTATACGAAAAAGCTGCGGAATTTGCAGGTGCCTATGCTCTGGTGTATAAACATATTATTGTTAAAAGAATAAGTTTGTCCTCTTTAAAAATAGCACTTAGCTTCATAGACAAATATATTGATTTTCCTGGTATTGACGGAGTTACAAAAGAATCTCAGATTTTTAAAAAAATTGTATCCGGTATTGCTGAGTTTAAACCTGGGGAAATTGAAAAACTAGAAAGGTTAGATACGACCTACTTTAGCAAATACACAGAATTTTTTATTAAAAATAAAAGATTTTCAGATGCTGTGGTTAAATTTGCTGAAACTTTGCAGGATGATGATCAATACGTAATTACTAACGCTGATAAATTTGCGGCTGCTTATGTCATACTGCAAAAATACTTTGATGTGGGGGTCCCAGTAGAATATGTCAAAGATGCTACGACGTTTATTGATGCTTATCCAGTCCCTGATGACATTAATTATATCACAGAAGAAAAGATATCTCCGAACCTTGGAAACATTGTACATGGTGAATTTACTGCAGAAGGAGACGCTCAGATACTGGACAAAGATACAGAATTTTTCAAAAAGTACAAAGATTTTCTTAATGATCCTGCAAATACAGATTTTTATTCTGTAATATCAGGAGCAGCGGCAAGGTTCATTTTTTGGCGAAGATAATTTGTATAAAATAATATAAATAATGAAACAGGTCCTTGATTTTAATCATATTTCCCGGGACATTCCTATGCAAGACCGCAAAGAACTAATCACATACCACAACTACTATCACAAAAAATATTACTGCGCCAAAAAGGCTTATTGTTTCTTATAGTACAATTTTACTGACATCAAGTGGCGTTGCAACCAGCGGGGCCTTATTTAATCCATTTCTGTTAATAATTTCTGGCGTTGGTATCACAATAAATATTTTGTCAAAAAAATATAACCAAAACTTGAAACAAAAAAGACAAGCTGTAAACTTGCCTTTACAACGTACAATAAACTGATGAATGAAATAAGATCTTATTTTGCGAGGGACAAAATATGATATGGATGATTTGATAAAACAATTTAGGACAACATATAACATGTTATCTGATATTTTACCGCTTAGACCTTCTCGGTATGAAAGCAAATATAAGAAAAAATATCTTGAGTTTGTTGATATTCCAGAAATGTAAAACGCAAAACTACGTTTTGAGGTTACGACAGTGACATCGTCACCGTCGCAATTTTATATAAAATTATTGTATAATGACGTCTGTCTGTGATATTACAATAACGCTTAAAGCGACAATCCATGATAAAAATAAATGAGGTTGATAACACGATTGATTTACTTTACAATGACAAGCCACTTGTTGTCTGGATAAGGGATGAGATTGCCGGCCATTGTCAAAGGACAATTGATGAGATGATATCGCTGACCATCATCAAAAAAAGTACCGGCAGTGAGTATTTTTATCTTCTTGAAAAACTAACAATAATATCAAAAAAAAAAGGGGAATCCAATTGGCCCGGAAAAATATACAATACTAGATATTAATACCGATAATATTACAGCCCATAATGTCTATAATGAATCTAATAATAAATCAACCTTTCTTAAGTTACTTCAGCCTGGTAAAAAAATATACGGCAAAGTTGCCTTATCGCTGTACAAGCATAATAATAAAGTTTATTTGATTGCTAAACCAAACATATTTTCTATAGGTGAGATGACTGATTTTGCTGACATAAATGACAATACCTAAATTTTATCTAACATTAGGTATAATGGCTAGTATCAGAGAAATCCTCAATGAGATAAGGCATGATGGCTCAGTAATAAAGGTTATCAAATATAAAACTATAAATATAAATATCAATTACAAAAATACACCTTTAGTTGTATGTATCAACGATGAGGTGTCAGGTCAATAATTTAATCACGGACAAGACAAAATAAAATTGTCACTTGTGAAAAAAGATGACAACAGCGAGTACTTTAATCTTTTTGAGACATTGGAAGGTATCGTTTGCGATAACATTGACAATATTTATTGTCCTATCAGCAAAGATACATATGCAAAACTCACAATAGACCTCAATAATATTAGAGCATATAACATCGACAATGAAGTTATAAATAAACAGCGGCTGCTAAAATTGGTAAAACCAAACAAACAATTAAGCGGCAAGGTAACCCTGTCGTTTTTGAATACGATGATGATGTTTATCTCGTAGCCAGGCCGAGTATAATTGATATCGGTGAAATTATTGATATTGATGATAACGATTATTTGCAACCTGACAATTAGTCATTTTTGATATAATTAAAAGTTCATCCGCATGTTTTACAAAATTTAAGATGACCTTCTCTATCACAGATTGCCAAAATTAATTTAGGATTAATATAGGTCCATGTGTTAGCCTATCTGACAGAACAAAAAATTCTAGTGTAATTTTCTTTGATATTTGTTCCTAAAATATGTTTTTCATTGTACTTATCAATCTGAGTTTTTTGTGGCCAAAATAAAATATCATCATCTTGATGATTTTCAGTATAATCAGGCTCAATTACAATAACCTCGGTTTTGTAATTTTCAGACATTCTATATTTATACTTTAATATAATTTTATCTAAACCCTATTTTAGGTATCTATCCGAAGAGTTCATTGACTCAAAAACCGATCTATAAAAAAGCAAGATTATCATGACAAAATTTTCTAGGGACCATAATAGGGGGTTACATTTTATCTAACATTAATAATATCCTTGTAGAGTGGGCGGAGAAGGCAGTACAAGGACGATGAAATTTTATCTAACAATAATAATATAGCAGAGAAAAAAAGTAGAGGGATTTCAGGGACTTAATCTGAGGCTTTTCACCTTACCTGTTCAGGATAACAGTAGTAGGGGAAAAGGCGTGGGTTTTGAGGATCTGGCCGTTGATTTATCTAATTATATTTGTCCTAAAATCCGTTATCAAAAAGTCCCGAAGGTCCCGAAGGGGCCTGAGGTACTTGTGAAAAGTAACTTGGAACAAGCATGAAATTACACAAAATCACGGAGAGTCCTAAAAACTGCCTTTTCACCTACTACTTAATTATTGCTAGAAGCATATGCAATATATTAAATTAATAATTTAATATAATGAAAAATAGCACCAATAAAAAAATTGGTAAGATGAATTATGAAGATAATGTCTGCTATTCCTACCCTATATGAACATAATATGAATGATGATATTTGCATCTAGAAACCCTATCAATGCCTTGTTAAGTAAGACAATAATGATACAAACTTTATTACCTTTTCTATTAGTTAAATTGTGAAATAAATTTGTTTTAAATTAATTTTGATTTTAACAAACAAATAGTAAGAATGTTTTGCATATTATTTGGATTACTATTTGAAACATGTAAGTAGTTATGGGGGGTGATATGGGATAAAGGCGCACTAAGGTGATCTACGGAAATTAATATTAAATATGACCCTATGGGAATCTTTGGGAAGTTAACCTTAAGTATCACCCTATGAGGCTGAATGGGAATTTTAAAATAAGTATGACCCTATGGAAATCTATGGAAATTTAACATTAAATATGACCCTATGCCCTAAGGGTTCTATGGATGATGTAACGTTAAAAGCGTCTATAGCAAAATAAATAACACGATCTTATGGACCTTATTTGGATTTAACATGGTGGAACTCCATGAGTCAACATCTACCTTGACTGACCAAGACTTGTCCTAACTCGCCAACACCTACACCTACAAACTATAAAACTACAAACAGACGAGTAGGGGGGTGAGTGGGGGAGGTAAAGTAGTTGGTACAATCATGAAGAGTATCACTTACTGACCATGCACACCCACCTTCACTATGCAACACTTGCTCTTTACAAAACCAAACAGATGAGGGAAGATATGGATAGGTAATGTACACTCAACACTTGTGGATTATCCAACATATCATGTCACAACAATACCATCACACATAAGTAGTATATGACCTTTATTTGCTGCGCCACTATGCCATACCAAGAAACAGACTTATTTAATTTTTCACTAATTAATACCTTCCTCCCCCCCCCCCAGATGAAAGAGAATAAATTAATAACAATCATAAACCCAAGATTACTGCCAAATCTGTTTTCAAATCCAACACCTTACCATGTATTAACTGAATCAATACGACATATGCACAAACAGCCTTATTTCCATTGGCAAAAATTAGCACCGTCCAGGGCTTTACCAATCAACTTGCCCAACGTTCAGGACAGTTAAAATTCGGCACAGGCATGTTCAATTTCGCAAAGTACTTGCCCGCGGGCATGTTCAAAAGTTTAAGAGAGGCAGAGTGAGCGAGAAAGAGAGAAGTCGTGTTCAGTTCGTAATGGTTTATGTTCTGCAAGTTTTATACTAGACGATCTCGCCCCAGTACATATATCAGCATCTTTATTTAGCGTTTATATGTACCGCATTCTTCTATTACATAACTGCACACAGTTTCTTTCAGCTTTCGATTCTTGATTTCACACCATATTCTGTCAAAGTCTGTATTCTCCATTTTTAAGTCAATGTCAAGGTCAGTCTCGCATTATCTCGAGCCGAAAATGTAAATTGCTTTAAACGTATTTTATTGTCATTTTATTAAACAAAATAGGATTGGACACGAGTTGTCTAACTCATCTAGGTCATTTTCCAAAACATACAAAAATGAACCAAAGATGACATTAATTTTACAAACAATCGAGTACATCCGAAAAACAGGGTAAAACATTCGTATATTATAAGACACGAAACATTTAAAACGAAAAGAGAACAAACATATAGGTATGTAGTTAATTCAATAAAGAATTAATGAGAGAGAGAGAGAGAGAGAGAGAAGACTTTACACTGTTTACAGTCACTTTTGTCCATTTCATTTATTTACAAATTTGTTGCTTAAAAACGTCCAGTTTCGTATATATATATATATATATATATATATATATATATATATATATATATATATATATATATATATATATATATATATATATATATATATTTGAACATTTAGGAGTATTACGGATTTTGTGTCTTTTCTTAGTTCGACGTCACCTTTCAGTACTAAATCCAGAGTTACACAATATGTGTGTGTATGTGTTAAAAGATAGAGCGACAGATATTTGGGTATTAAATAGGGGCGATAGAAATAAATATTCATTGTCATAACCACATGCACACATTGAAGAGTTAACTAAATTCACTCTGTAAATATTGAATTTGAGGGTACTACATGAGTGTTTAAGCTTAGTATGTAGGATATTAAGGTGACGTTTGCCAATAACATAATACGGCGGTGGCCCATTAGTTGAATTAGATAAATATTTTTCAAAGATAGAAAGATTAGGAGCCTTTGGATATATTCAGGGAGAGAGTCCCAAAAACCAGTCCTGCATGGTAGCAAGGACGTCCGAAAAAAAAGAAAAAAAGAAAAAAGAAGTCTGGTAGAGTAGGGTGTGATGCTTTGGGACTTGCGTATATGATAATGAGATGCCTCATATCTCCTTTGTGGAAGAGGGTCGCCTAAATACTAAATAGTTAGGTACTTGAGTTTTTATAATCAAATACATCATGCATAATCTCTACCTTTTCCTTCCTTGTGCAAGAGTTTCCGAAAAAGTTTCTGCATAAAGAAACTCTCGAGAGCAATAAGTGGGTGCAACTTCCAATTTACTATTTTCTCTAATCTGTCGGAATCTTCAATAGAGCTGTTATTCCAGACTTCAGAAAAATATTCTAAAATTGGTCGTCTGAGCAGTATATATAGTTTGGCCAAAGCTATTCTGCGAAAAGAATTTTTAGTCGCGCACGACATAGATTTTTAGATGCTTTCTGAATAGTCATACTAACAGTCCGTTCAGCATCATAAGATAATGTTAGTCCTTAGTGTCTATGAATTTTAACAGGAAGCAAATGCATATTATCAAAAGAGAACTTCGGATAGGAAAAGTCAGTCTGCCGGTTTGCGATTAATAAAATGTCTGTTTTCGAAGTGTTAAAAGTAACTAGCATGACGTTTGCCCATGGATTAAGTTTTTCAAGATCATTGTCTATCATCCTTTGTACTTTTAAAGGGTTTGTAGAAGAAGTCGCGAGAGAAGCATCATCAGTAAATAGTCTTCCAAGCGAGTTCAAGTCGTCTGCTATATCGTTGACATAAAAAAGGTAATAATAAAAGCCCTATCACGGAACCTTGGGGAACCCCAGCAGTTACATTTTGTTGATACTGAATTTTGATAGAAAACTCTCTGGTAGCAGTTTGATACGTAGCTTTCGAGCCATGATATAAATTTACCGGCAATTTCATATTTTTGAAACTTATAAACTAACATTTAATCCATACTCTTTCAAAGCTTTACCAACATCAAGGAAGGCTAAATATGTGATTTCATTGGAATCAATAGAAGAAAATATTTTGTGATAAAGTTCAATTAGTTGATGAGTTGTTGAACGGCCTGGAAGAAATCCAGATTGATATTTATACACAAAATAATTTTCATGCCAAAAATGATATAGATGTTTGAATATAATTCTTTAAAAAATCTTGAACACACAGCTCATTAGAAAAATTGGTCTATAATCAGAAGACAGCATTTTGTCTCCTTTCTTATAAATCGGCACGACATGAGCTAGCTTTCACTGTGCGGGGAACATAATGGCTTCAACTGATTTATTTATATTTGCAAGGGCACAGACATTTTTTCAACTATATTTTTTAACAGTTTATGGCTAATTTCGTTGGGTCCAGCGGCTTTCTTCAGGTCAAGACTAGTTATTACATTTATAATTTCTTGTTTATGTATAATGATGTCAGCAAACATAGTTTGATTTCTAACTTGAAAATGAGGTAACTGTTTAGCATTATTAACTATTTCTTTGACAGTTATGTTTTGAAATACGGCTTCATTGGGCGATAGCAACAATATCTTTAGACCTTTAATACCTTCCAAGTATTATTATTTTTTTTTAATGCCGAAATTGCTAAAAAAAATTACCTGCATGAATCATACACTAACTCGGAATGGGCTTCATAACTCTGAAATATGACTCCACGTGTCAATAATAACTGTCCATTTATGCCTATTTTACCTTCATATTATCAGTTTAGGGCCAAATAATTAAAAGTAACTAATCCAGCTTCAGAAAAAAGAAAAAGAAAAAAGAAACAAAAGAAACTCGCACACACACTATTTCTTGAAAATATTCTTGTCAGGCCTACACTTCCAAAAGTAGCATGCAGACATCATGCAGCAATTTAAAGCACGCTGAGGATGTTGACATTGTGTAACAGGACAGATTTTGCTTTCGAAAAGGACAAACGATCACTCTAGACTCGCTCCCCAAAATAGGAAAAAATATAAATATTTTCATAAGTCTAATTTTAAAAATTTATACCATGCAAGGCATACATTATTCCTGTACACCGATGAAAACCTCTAAAGATGTTTTCTGATCAAGTTTGACTTCAAAATACGCCGAAAACAGCAATAATTTGGAATTCCAAGTTGTTTAGCGCAATTTCTCAATAAAGGCTTATTCCAAGTTGTCGCCCAGCATAGCCACTAAATTCGAAATGTCCACAGTAGGTAGGGTTGTGTTATTCCATCTGTATTTACAACTTGTCAAACATAGGATTTAATCCGGAAATATTCTGTAGATATTGCCGAAAGGACCCTTCAGCCGACCGTAACTCAAGAGTAGCGAGAAATACCGGTAAGTGTCTAAAATGCACACTGTTGAGTGCGGACAAAAGTGTCTGCAGGACATTGCACATTTTAAAGAATAGGCGCGATCATTCCCCAAACCGTCAATCTATATCAGTACAGGTATGGGCGGATTTATCGGCCTAAGTATCTAGACAGTGAAATATCAATAGTCGGCTAGGAAGCAGAGCTTGACTAACATGACAGTAGACATGTGGGTTCAAGGTAAGTAGAATATCTCAAAAACGGCCTTGATGGAAACTATTTTCAATTGCATCAAGTTGTTTAGTACACAATTATTTTGAAACTTATCACATAAGGACAGGGCTAGCATTTGCACTGTGACCGTCACTTTAGTCAAAAATGACCTTCGGGCATTAAAATGCATGTGAAAATTTGGGGCTGGGGTGCATTAGTTGCTTTTGCTATGAGCTTCCATTGACTTGTCAGGTCAGGTGAATGAAATTCTTATGCTTTGATTTATTAAAGCGATTCAAAATTATGGACCTTTTTGACCTGACTGGTGTGCTCTATTTTCTTATGAATTTTTATATTAGGCAGGTTGAAGCGGCATCAGATTTGTGCATACAAAGTGTCCCTTGTAACCGTAGTTAGCGCTCATCTGACGATTTACTATCCAATGTTGGATATTATCCCTACGCGGAACAGCTTGGCGGACACGTATGTGTGTTAAGAGTCTAGCAAAATAGTTCCAAACACTTTGCTTCTTTACTTTGTTTTGTTGTGATGACTTGCTAAGGTAAATCTAATGTATGTCTTGATTATTATTTGAACTACTTACAAGTTTTAATAAACTTATGCCAACATGTGTTTTTGAAAACCTAAAATTGTCTATGCTCATCGTAGCACTTCCGCTTTGTCATATCTTCAGCTTCGGAGATGCGTAGTTTATTCACGTTGTCCAAGCTTCATTAGTTCCGTTTTTTGTTTTCAAAACCGATCACTTCTAGTTAGGACTTATGCAATTGCGGACTACATGCAAGATTTACTGACCTCCGAAATTGAAGAGCTTGACAACGTGCATAAACTACGCACCTCCGAAACTGAAGATTTGACAACGGAACTGCTCCAATGAGCATGGGCACTTTTACGTTTCGTAAAAACGCATGGTAACACATTTTTACGAAGAATTTAACTTAGTACAAACTACAATCAAGACATATATTAGATTGACTTTAGCAAGTCATCACAACAAAATACGTAAATGGGCCAAGTGTTTGGAACTATTTTGTTAGACTCTTAACATGCATATGTGTTCGCCAAGCTGGTCGGCGTAGGGATAATACCTAAAATTGCAAAGTAAATTTCCCGATAGCAAAGGTTAGTTAGCGGCGATGCTGCAGGTGCACGTTGTCAAGCTCTTCAATTTCGGAAGTAAGTAAATTTTGCATGTAGTACGCAATCCCATAAAGCCTACCTGGAAGTGCATTCGGAATACCCTCGTCTCTGTCCTGTGCGACTCAAACAACTCTTTCTAGCATGTGATGGAAAAGGCAGAGGATGTTCCGTTTGGAAGTCATCGGTTTTGACAAATACCGGAAATTACAAGAATAAGATTGGTACTTTAGAAAAATACAAGGAGAGGACGCAAGAGTAATGACATGTAACAAAGTTGTAACTTAGGTTAACATGCATGAAATGTGTGAAAAGGAAGGAATTTAGTTTGTTTGTTACATAGAATTTTTTGTTGCGTGGACTGTTTTGAAGCGTATTTCTGAACACATTATTTTGTATATGAAGTCATGGCGCTGGTTAGTATAGAACAGAAACGTTTTATGTTTGGTAGCACATACGAGAAAGTTTTATTATCGCATAAACAAGAGTATTATTGAAGCAGAAGTAAAAGGAAAAATGTAATGACAGAAGGGATAGGTAACTGTTACCTATGTTGCCTTTTAAGTGTATACATATTCCGTAGGTAAGACGGTGATGAAATACATCTGAATGGAAGATCTTAACTTTGTATATAAACATAAATAATAATAGAAGGCGAAGATGTAATATAAGTATATCTATTAAGTATGAAAACTATAAATGAAGAGTAGCGCATGTTGGTTCTGACATCAGATTTCACAATTTTAGCATATTTCGATATTAAATGAGTTAATGTTTTTAAATGTTTACAAGTCATGGTTCGTCAACTAAATACAATAGACCCAGATGTTCGCACTGTTCTTTCATCAATGAAAATACTTATTTTCAGTAGCAGTAATACCAAAGAAACATTTAAGATGTGTTATGATACTAACTGTGCAACATCAAATGTTATTTATTTGATAAATTGTGAAAAGAAATATGGTGGACAAACCCGTCAGCAAGTATCTAAACACATGAACAAACATAGATTTGACATAAATAACTGTATCGATCCATCTTTTTAATCTCATGTCTCCACATACTTTAATGACGTCTTCAATAATTTAAAAGATTTTTCATTTAAAGCAATTGATATTGTTAATTCGGAAATTGAACGTCTCTGAAAAGAAACATATATGATTCACCGTCTGTATACTATATATTAAATAGCTTTAATTTCTAACATTATATATGAACTTGATTGATAAATGCATTGTATTTGGTCACTTCTATTGTTATTGGTGTAGGACAGAAACACAGTCTCGTTAACTGGTTTGGTTGGGATGAACCCGCTTTAAAGTATTTTGCCTACAATGTTTTGAGTTTTCCCAATGGTGGACCTAAAAATTACGGCTACCAGAAAAGCAAAAAAAAAAAAAAATTAAAAAAAAAAAATACTTACGCTGATCTCTTTTGTTTTTTATACAGTGTAACCATTGCGTTCTATAAACTGGGTGATGTAAAAAAAAGAAAGAAAAAGTTCACAGGTTATAAAATACAAAATGTGTACTTAAAGTCAGGTCAAGATCAAGACTTTCGTGTCAAAACGGTGGATTCTCACAAGATTGTTAGTAAGATTTTAAGTAGCATGATAGTAGTACTTTATGCGTACTTCACTGGTATAAAAACAAAGGTCGAGAAACAATAAATTTCCATCAGTCATGCATTCAATTGGATACTAATGCTACTACTACTACTACTACTACTACTACTACTACTACTAATAATAATAATAATAATAATAATAATAATAATAATAATAAACATACACTGCCAAAAAAGACAAGATCTTGATTATATTGGCTGTGCGATGATTTGGTTACAGCTAACTCTTAGAACTAAATAAGTTTTAATCTGCACAGTATACAGGCCGCCAAATTCAGCTATTGATTTTTGGGAGACCTTGATGTTGCGAGTGATTTATGTAGGTACATAATTAATACGGTTGAACTAAATGCCGACTTTCTTAGATCAATGAACAATAAACTGCACCAGCTTTTAATGCAAAGCAATCTCATTAATATAATAAATGAACCAACTCACGTATCCACCCACACATCGACCCCGCTTGATCCGATTATCGTATCAGCAGGCTACGATATAGTTGAATCTCATACACTGCCTATTGAAGAACATATCAGTGATCACAAGGCCACATTTATCAGCATACAACTTTAAATTAGATTATCCCAAAATTAATTAATTCAAGCGAAAAGTCTGGCTCAACAAAAAGGCAATTATGAACTATTTAATGGATTAATTGATAATTACACATGAAACTAATACTTTAATTCATGTAAGGACATCAAAGAAATGTGAGAATTGTTATATAATGTTATAAATCTGTTTCACAACAGTGCATTCTCTCTCAGTTAGTTGCAATTAGACCAGGGGACAAAATACGGTTGAACTCAGATTTGAGACTAGAAATCAGATTAAGCGACAGCCTAAGGAAAAGGCATTAAAATCTAACAGTCCCATTATATAACAAGATATAAAAAGAAAATAAATAGAGTAAACAACTACAAAAAAGAACCCAATTTTTTTTTTTCTTTTTTAGACCTTTAACGTTCGTCTGTCCGAAAACAATAAAACTAATACAAAATATTATTGGAATATAATGAAATTTATTACGAACGAATGTATTGGATAGTGAACAATTCCACCCCTCCATATTAATGAGTCAGAACTAGCCTATTAAAATTTTGATAAAGCAAACTTACATAATAATTATTTTTGCTCGATCTCCTCTTTTGACGATCACGAAAGAAAGTTGCCTTTCTTGGAGATTAAAACCAGACACACATTCAGGAGTGTACTGGGTAAGTAACTCGGCCCGGGACTTATCTGCCGGGACAGGCCCGGGGTTTTGCTCACACCAGATTTGTCCCGGTATGCCCAATGGCCAGTACACCACTGCACACATTGAATCAAATCCAGCTAACTGAAAGCGAGATTATAGACATAATAACCACACTACAAACAACAACACTTCTGGTCCAGATGATGTTAACGTAAAAGTCATGATAGAAAAGAGTATGGAGGAGGAAGTTATCTCCATGCAGGCCTGCCTATCGGTCAGCCGAGCAGAAGTAGCGCAAGTCGGCTGATGACCTCAAGGAACTAGTCGCCAAGGCCCTAGCTAAGATCGAGGCGTGATTAGAAAAGTTCACGAACAAGGGTTCAGGCTGAAGTGTGAGGACGTAAAGCTATACATTTTAAACTACCACCCGTTTTGAGGCAAAGGATATATACCTACACCCAAGTGGATCCCAAAAAGGGCCATCATAAATGTAGAAACCCGGGACACCCAATGCTTTGAATGGGTCGTCCTATCCGCCCTATACCCTACCGATGACCATCACCCGAGCGTACCAGCAAGTACAGTAGGTATCAGGGAACACTACGTTTTGACAATCTGAAGTTTCCCATGAAGGTGTCAGACGTCACAAAGTTTGAGAACCTTAACCCCACCATCGCTGTCAACGTCTTTGGATGGGACCACGCGCTTTACCCTATACGCGTCTCGAAAAAGTGCTGGGCAAGACCGTCAATCTGTTGCTACGTACCGAAGACGAGAAACAACACTAGATTATTCCCGGATGGTTTACAGCAGTAGCAAGCACAAATATCGAAAACACGTTTGCTGCCGGTGCCTCCACGTCTTTTCCCAAACCGATTTTCTCGGGGACCAAGTAAAAGATTGTTGTGGTATAGGCTCGAAGCCTCAGAGGACCTTTCTACCAGAGTCCGGAAGAAAATAAGCTATACTTTAAGCACATCATTCATCATGTGCTCCTCCAGCAGGCGTATTTTATCTGCGGCGCTGTTCATCTTCGTGAACGTCATTTTTGCGACAAATGGCGGTAAATCTAGGAATTGCTGGCGGACTGCTGCTAGCGGACTGCTGCTGGCGGATTACTGTTGAAGGACTGCTGCGCTGGAGATGGTCGGCTACAGGCCCCCTCTAATTATATATCCACCCGCGGTCCAGGCTAGCCCGAAACTTCTCCGGGCCAGTGCTGGTCAGGTCCACGGTGGCGAAGCTGTATGGCTCTGCGGTCGCCTTGGTAAAAACAAAAGCAACGGAACTCGCGCCAGTACATATCGGCCGCACACCGTGAGCGTCGGTCCCGCAGAAGAGGACGATCATGTTGGCGTTATCGCGGATCACCTTCGGGATGTAGTCGTACCGCTGGGCCAGGTACAACACGTCGGCTTTTTTTAGCCTCTGGCGGCTAAAAACTCTGGTTCGATTCTTTTGTCATTCCAGCATCACGTCGTCGTAAACGATAATGCTGTTCTTGTTGCGATCAAGGTCGTCCGGCCCTGGAGCGTTGTCGACGCTAGAAAAGAACGTTATCGGGTCTTCTACGGAGTCGGCCTCGTCGTCTTTTATATGCTGCCTGCTGCTGACCGCGCACAGCAGTGCATACCTTCTCGCGGACGGTTTCGTCGCTAATCTGCCGCAGCACGTCGTAGCACGCTTGGTCGTCTGCATTGGGGGCAACCACGTACAGCTGGTCCCACTTCATCCAGCGCGTCAGGAGGCTCAGCAACAGTTGCAGTCGTGTGGCAAGGACCAATGATGCCGTGGCTTTTTAATACTCCGTGTGGCGGAGAAAACAACGACGTCCACTTATTGAACGTCTGCGGCATCCTTCAAAATGCTTGCATACTGTTTGCACTGCCGGCGAAAGACCAGAACAGTTGACGACCGCTGCGTTGTGGTCTTGGCCAAGGGAGCGCGCCCTTGTGTGGGCCTGTGTCGTGTGCGGAGCGAAAAAGGTCGCATTTGTGTGTGCCGCCAAGGTAGAAAAGCGCGGAGGCGACATCGCGGCCATCCTCGGAAAGCTACCAGGGCTGCCCTGGAGTAAGTACCCCGGCGAGAAGCATCTGCCGCGTTACAACTACTCCTGGCACAAGACCCGACTGTACATCCGGCTGGACGTCACGTACAACCCCAAGACAGGTGAGGTGTCCATCAATCGCGTGAACGCCGCGTACTACCGGAACGACCTGTCGTACTCGCGCAGCAGCGACATGCGCGACCGGCACAAGGCTGACGGGGACTTGATCGATGACCTAAAGGCCATTCGGGGACCCTCGATTGGTGTGCGGCTCGGCCGCATGCTAGTTCCTGGCAGGATATAGGCCAAGCTCGCGGTCGGTGGGTTCGCAGCCATCCGAAGGCATGTCCAACATGTTGGAACGATGTAAGATTGTCTTGCATCTGTTAACTACAGCCCCCACGGTTACTTGAAGGGGGCGGCGGCGGCATCTATAAAGCTGGAGGCAGCAGCCAGGGCCCCAATAGACACTGCCAGAAAGTGGCAGACAAAAACAGGCCGTGTGGCAGATTTAATTGCCGGTCCCGCGCCAAGTCGTCCGCCCGAGTTTTAGAGTCTCGACCACCAATGAGCCCTAAACCAGTAAGTAGACTAATGAGGTTGCCGCCGCTGACGCGGATCTACAAGAAGGGGCCACTCTGGTGGCCCAAGCTGCTGCAGGTCGAACCCGGACGGGAGTTTATGGGCGCAATCTCGCAGTTCCTGGCTAGGCGTCCGCGTGCAGCGCGGAGAGGCCGGCGTCCACCGGGCTCAGAGTATTGTGGAGCGGTTCAACCAAACCCCTAGCCGATTGGCGGCTCGCAGCGTGGAGTGGGTTCGCGACTGCCGTGTTGGCCGCTCTGAATGGAGATGTTACCCGGCTTACTGGCGCAAGGCCTGTCAGTGCCATCCGCGTCCTTCCCGCGGCACTTACGGCGCGCCAGGAAATGCCACCCGGGCAGCCCCTCGATTGAGATTGAGTCTGGACTTTATCGAGTGGACTGCCTCTAGTTTTGATTCCTTTCAGTATGGATTATCCAATTAGAAGCATTTTGTTTATCTTTCTGACTCTTCTATGATTCTCTGGAACCTATGTTGTGTTACTGTTGGAATCATGTGCAGATCATGAAGTTCGAAATTCTTGTGTTACGAGAATTTCAGGTTTTTCATTATAATGATTGCTGCAGTGCACAGCTCGTACACCTCTAGACTCTTGGGTTGCTAGGCTTGCAGTCCTTTGGGGTGTTTTGTTTTCTTCTTCTGAAAGTTTTGTGTATATTTCCATGGCATTGTGATAACCTGCCTTGTCCCTGATTTCTGATGGGATCATGTAGCATTGGATCTCACTGTGTTTTCTGCTCTTATTTGGTTTAGGTACTCTTTGCGTTTTAACAGATTATTGGAATTGTCTGTCTTCCAATACTGGTCTTTTCAACATAATTCACATGTTTGTTTTTATTTTCCTGAGCTTTATCTTGAAGTATTTGTAATTGTTTTTGCAGATAATAAATTTCCTCTCTCAAAGCAGTGATTATTTTGTCACTTTCATAGCTGTTTATTGTGGAATAACCGTCAGTTATACCATGTAGAGATGAGTCATGGTTCACTGGATTTTCAGTTCTGTGGGCTTGAGGTATGGGGATTGAAGCCCTTGGATGAGAGTCATTTAATTTCAAACTGGTGTTATCTACAATTTGTTGACAAGTGTTGATTAAAGAATTTGCCCATTTTGTATATTCTGGCCCTTGTACATGAATTTTACCGGTTGTTGTGTAGAGAGTTACTGTGGCAGAATATTGTTCATCCATGGATTTATAGATCAATGTGTCCCCATTGTTATAGCTGCTTCTTCTGAACAGATGGTCATATAGGCACGTGGTTTTCACTAAAAGACTTCTTATGATATCTAGTTCGTCCTCGATGAAAATGGTGCTGATCAGACCTCAAACATAATGGTTATGGTGGCCATCTTGAAAATCTTGTTATCTCTGTTCCTCTCTAATGGATGGTCAAATTAACAATTGGTTTTCACAAACACTTCTCTCTACGTGTAGTTGATCCTTTATGAAAATGATACCAATATATCCTCCAAAACTTTATTATCACTACTCCATTTGCATGCATGGTGGGATTGACATGGGCTTTTCACTAACAGATTTCATGCAGTTTTAATTGGTTTGGAATGATGATGATGCAGATCTGACCACCAACATATCTGCACTTTTGTGAAAAAGATTTTTAAAAATATAAAAAATATTAAAAAAAACAAAAATTGACCTTGGGGTTAAGTCAGATGTCATCACCTTGCAATTCTGTACTTCAGTGAGCTTATGAACGCAGTGACTTGTACATATACAAGTGCATTTTGACTAGACATATTTAATTACATTCCAATGAACAAGTTTAAAGTCAGCACTCTGACATTGAGTTCAAGGCATAGGTCTTGTCTTAGGTGTTAAGCCATATTGGCTTATGAGCATGATAATACAAAGAAATATGAATATAGTTTTATCATTTAACCCAGTGTGTTGATATATCTGAAGAATACTTTGAATGATACCACTACAGAAACTTTGTTTTTTTTTTTGTTGTTTTTTTTCCCCAAAAATTATTACTTGTACATTTAACCAAACTTGGCATATATGGTTATTCGGGTTCAAGGTCAAAGGCTTTAACAAAGAATATTGTACCACACTAATACAGGTATCTTGTGAACATATTAACTCAAACATAAACTAATAAAGTTTTTTTTAAACACATTTTGTATGTTGGAATTTCTCGATTAGGTCAGAGATGGTTTCAATACTTGGGAAATAAGAAACAGACATATAGTGGATTCATGGAAATTCTCTTTGGCCAGTAGAGTTTCAGACCCTTTGAGGGACTCTTGTTTATACTTTTTATGAACAATGTCATTTCGCATACTTGGGACATACATGCCAAAACACGCCATGTTTTGAAAAGCAAGATTTTCAGTAATCTGAGAGAGAGAGAGAGAGAGAGAGAGAGAGAGAGAGAGAGAGAGAGAGAGAGAGAGACAGAGACAGAGAGACAGAGAGAGAGAGAGAGCATGATATAATACCTGTAACCTGTATAAACAGTAGAAAGTGGTGCGTAATGCTCATGGAAAACTATCACCTTGGGGCATTATATACAGTTGATTATCATAGAGGTGATTAAAAGGTAGGGCAGTCACTGAAAAACAACCACCATTGCACAGATTACCTAATTGACTGACAATACCTAGAATGATGTTGTGTTGAACACTGATGTGGGAGAGTCCATTAGTTGGAGTAGTGAGGAAGTGTGATTCATTTTCAACGGCAATATGTCAAAACACAGCTGTGATTCAAGAAAGGATAAGTCATCAGCGAAGTGAGCAAAGCCCAGCAAAACTAAATTTAAGAACTTGCAGTTGAGACAGTTTGACTTGTGAAGCGCACCAGCAAAGGGGAGTATTTTATTAGTTGCACATACAGCAAACACTATCATATTTCAGGGACCAAACATTTAAAAAAAAATTTTTTTTTTTTTTTTTTTTTGGGGGGGGGTATTTTCTTTTACCTAAAGATAATTTATGTTTTTGAACAATACAATGGATATAATAAGTTCTTTTTTTGTACGAATCAGAGCGAGAATTATTTTTCAAGCTGTTTGAAGGCCGGAATTCTTTTTTAAAAAAATGCAGGCAACCCTCCCCTCCCACCCTCCCAAAAATTAAATGGACAGTCCCTTAATCATTCTGGAGTGTACGACATCCATCGTCATAGAAACACCATCCAGCATAATGGACAATGCACGATTGCAGATCTCAAAGTAACTAAAATGTTTAAACGTTCTACCTAGTGTGGCCATTGAATGTTTGACACTCTCTCACAGAAATGCATCTTCAGAAAGATCATTTTCTATCCTGAGTAAAATTCAGATCTTCGGGGAAGTTTGAACAACAATACCATCCAATCTCTGATGAGTGCAGTGATTACCACTAATGACACTTGCATCACCTGATTCAAACCCACCACTGTATCTAGGCAAGAATGTATTCCACTATCCAAGGGATTTTAAAGACAGAAATTTGGTGTATTTTTGTATGTAATGTCTGTGTGTTTGTGATTATGTGAGTGTGTGTGTGTGTCTGTGTGTGTGTCTGTGTGTGTGTGTGTGTGTGTGTGTGTGTGTGGTGATATTAGACTATTCTATGTCTACCATTGTTTGAAAGTGTATTAAATGCTTAGAAGAAAACATTTTTTCATTTTATTTTATTCAGATTTGAATTTTCAGTCATTTTCTATGGGTTTGTATGAGTAGATAGCTCATTCTCAGATTGAATGATGTCGCTTTTTGGGTCACATGCACTGAGCCCCCCCTTGGGACCTCAAAACACACTTTTTGGGTCTCAGCCCCCCCCCCCCCCCCCCCATACTGTCTGGGAGGAAACCCACATACAAACCTGAAAGTACCACAGTTAGAGATTCCAACATGTAGTCCTTTGGTTATGTCCATTTGTTTATAGAGTTAATTCATATATGTAGTGGGTGAATTAAGACTTTGGCTTTTGTCTATAAATACATTTATTTTGTTTCTGGATGAGTTCATTTCGTCGTTTGATTTAATTGGCACATGTATATTCCATATTTACCCAAAGCCTGATTAGAAACGCTACAGTTGTTATTACAACTGTAGTCTGTCACTGACATGTTAACATCTTCACAAATATACACCTGAATGTATGTTTTGTGATATCTGTTTACCTTTATTGCAATATGAAATTATTCTGAGATGAGTGCATATAATATTTTCACAAGAACTATGAATAAATAACAAAATATGTGTACAATAAATATAGGTATTTTTCTTTCTTAAACCCAGTTGAATTTTGACCTTGAAAACTGACCCTTTTGCACAGACCTGTTATGAGCAACCACTTGGTTTGAATGACGACTCTTTGTTCGCAGAAGGAGTGGTCTCTGAAGATAGGTTTTGCTGTACCACATGAAGAATTTAGAGGAATTAATTACATATGGATATTGCTGTAAATCATTGACTTTGCTTTTTCTTGAAGCCATCAGTTGGTTATATTTTCATTTACAACAGCAAATTTTGTGAATTGTGGCTGTAACCAGCATGGTTCAATTTTGGCACTTGTCCACTTAATAATGTAAGTAGTTTTGACAGGTGTCAAGTAGTTTTTCCAAAGTACTGGATATGTGGGTTTTAAAGCTGACAAATGTTGTAGTGTTTATTTGGAACAACGATACATACAAATTATGCACAGAAAGAAAGGAAATAAACATAAAATAAGCTAAAATAGTAACTACTATGCTGCTGTCAAAACAAGTTACAGTAAAATAGTAACTACTATGCTGCTGTCAAAACAAGTTACAGTTATTGGAATATAAAATAGTAACTACTATGCTGCCGTCAAAACAAGTAAAAGTTATTGGAATATAAAATAGTAACTACTATGCTGCTGTCAAAACAAGTTACAGTAAAATAGTAACTGCTATGCTGCTGTCAAAACAAGTTACAGTAAAATAGTAACTGCTATGCTGCTGTCAAAACAAGTTACAGTAAAATAGTAACTGCTATGCTGCTGTCAAAACAAGTTACAGTAAAATAGTAACTTCTATGCTGCTGTCAAAACAAGTTACAGTAAAAATAGTAACTACTATGCTGCTGTCAAAACAAGTTACAGTAAAATAGAAACTGCTATGCTGCTGTCAAAACAAGTTACAGTAAAATAGTAACTGCTATCCTGCTGTCAAAACAAGTTACAGTAAAATAGTAACTACTATGCCGCTGTCAAAACAAGTTACAGTAAAATAGTAACTGCTATCCTGCTGTCAAAATAAGTTACAGTAAAAAAGTAACTGCTATGCTGCTGACAAAACAAGCTAAAGTAAAATAACAACTGCTATGCTGCTGTCAAAACTAGTTACAGTAAAATAGCAACTGCTATGCTGCTGTCAAAACAAGTTACAGTAAAATAGCAACTGCTATGCTGCTGTCAAAACAAGTTACAGTAAAATAGCAACTGCTATGCTGCTGTCAAAACAAGTTACAGTAAAATATTAACTGCTATGCTGCTGTCAAAACAAGTTACAGTAAAATAGTAACTGCTATGCTGCTGTCAAAACAAGTTACAATGAAATAATAACTACTATGCTGCTGTCAAAACAAGTTACAGTAAAATAGTAACTACTATGCTGCTGTCAAAACAAGTTACAGTTATTGGAATATAGTCAACATACATATACTATATGGTATTTGTGAATTGTGCGGAGTCATCTGAAAAGTTCCGAGTGGTGTTCACAGGCAGATTGGTCCATGACAAGTGGTGAATTTATCCTACCAGCTTATGTGGTTTTTATAAAACGCATGCAGGGCAGTTGAACAAAGATGTCGAGATCGCGAGATTCCGACGGGTCGGAGGATCAGAGCAAAGCGGCGATAAAGGTCACTGAAGTGGGTGGAGCTGCAAAGAATGCTGTCTTGGTATCAGGGTCAGCAGTAGTTGGTTTAGGGGACAAACGGTAGCGCATCACTTTGTGATAAGAATGTGAAATGCAGTGTAAAATGTTGACAGTGGGAAACTTGTTTTATCCTTTTTCCTTTTTAATTAGTATTTTTAACAGTAAAACCCTTGTACATTTGGTTTTGGAGCTTGTCAAGTAATTTTATAAAATAAAAATCAAAGACTGACCCAGGTTGCTTTATAAAGGCAGTGATTGACTTACACTGGCGATCAACGACAAATAAGAGAATGTGTCTGAAATTATGTACAAGCATGTTGGATTTTATTGTGATGCAGTGAAAACATAAAAGATGTAAAAACAAAATGATCCAAGAAGACGTCAGTCGCTTATAATCAGTTATGACAAAAACAAACAATTCAATGCTTCATTGCTTGGCGCTTTTTGAACCAGTCATAAAGTTGTTTTGATTAATACTCATGCCACAGGTGTTAAATAAAGTTGGACTGAATGTGGGTTTCAAAAATTTGCATACGTTGAAGATACATTAGTAAATTTGAGACAAGGCAGGTGTACATGAATTTGTGAGTCAGCCTAAAATACAAATCGTCTTAGGTGGCTATAGCAGAGATGCTAGCTCTACTTTCTGTTCAGTACTTACTTGCCTAAATATATCAATAAAATGCTAGTAAATGTGTGTTGAAATCGCAAATTTTTACAATTCAGGATGTTATATTCTAATATCTTTCCATGTTAAAGTGGCCAAATTCTTATTTGCATTCAATTAATTTTTATATATTAATTATTTTTGCATTACAACCAAATTTAGTGTGTAGGTTGATATTGACAAGACCTTGGCTGAGTATGATTGTCAACATTCTATATCATTATTTAGCAGAGTTGTAACAGCCCGATAGCTGTCACACGCACTCAGTTTTGTTTCTGTGCAGTAACTCCCTTAATTATATTAGCATTTCAACTAAATATGGGGTATGCAGCTTGATGCTAACTATCAAGAACTTTGAGGATCATTGCAATCCCAAGCAGAACATTACGGTAGAAAGGCACAGATTCAATACAAGAATCCAACAAAAGCATGAAGTCATTTACCAATATTTAACTAAACTTAAATTGATTGCCAAGAACTGCAAATTTGAAAATTTAAAAGATGAAATGATTCGGAATAGAATGGTCTGTTGGACTAATTCCGAAAAAGTAAAAGAAAGACGTTGACGAGAATATCAGCTGACTCTACAAAAAGCACTGGCTAACTGTAGAACAGACGAAGAATCTAAAAAGCAGACTCAAAATATGCAAAATGAAACATCTGCGTCCGAACTTCATGGTGTGAAAAAGAAGATAAAAGGAAAAACAAAGGAAGAACCAAAGCAAAAAGCAGAATTGACAAACATGCATCAGACTCCATATTATTCGACTGTGGTAAATGTGGCAAGTAACATGCCTAAGGTAAATGTCCACCTAAGGTAAATGTCCAGCCTATGGAAAAACTTGCTACAGGTGTAGAAAACAGGATAATTTTATGAAATACTGCAAGACAAAACGGGTTCATGGTATGCATGAATACCTAAGTGAAGAGGAACAAATATCTTTTGTAGGAAATGTAACAAAAGCAAACGCTGAAGACAGTGAGGAAGAATGCTACGTTACTCTGAATCTTCATGGTACTGATGTCAAATTTAAGATATTTACTGGCTCGCAAGTAAACATCATTTCGAATCACATTTTTGAGAAGTCAATATTAAAAATGTTCAAGTAAAACCAACCAAGACCTCTGTCACAAGCTAAACTAACTGTCGTAGGCAAATGCAAATTGAACTGCGTGAATCAAGAACTTGATTTTTACATCACTAAAAAAACCAAGCGCCTCTTCTTGGGTTCAAAGTATCTAAAGATTTAAGTAGTTTGCAATGTTAACAAGAATAAAGACAACCTATCGTGAAAGAATTTCCCAATGTATTCAAAGGTCTAGGATGTCTGAAACAAAAGTATAATATCGCAATTGACAAAAGTGTGAAACCTGTCATTAATCCACCAAGGAAGGTTCATGCAGCTTTACGAGAACCACTTAAAGTAACTTTGGAAGAGATGTAACTGAAAAGTGTAATACGGAAAGTAGATGAACCAACTGTATGGGTCAGTTCATTAGTAATTGTTGAAAAACCCAAATCGGGAAACTACGAATGTTTCTAGATCCAAGAAATCTGAATCAAGCTATCAAGCGAAAGCATTATCAACTTCCTACAATTAAAGATATAACAACAAGGATGGCAAAGCTAAGGTTTTCTCCAGATTAGATGCCAATCATGGTTACTGGCAAATACCCCTGGATGAGGACAGCCAGGTATTGACAATATGTAACACCCCGTTTTGTAGATATTCCTACTTGAGAATGCCTTTTGGTATTAAATCCGCTCAAGACGTGTTCCAAAAACGCATAGCAAAGTTTTTTGAGAAAGCACCTGGGGTGGCGACTGATATAGATGACATAATTGTTTGGGGAATTTCAAAGGAAGATCATGATGAAAAACTGAAAAAGGTTTTAAAGAGATGCCAGGAAATAAACATAACACTAAATTTGGAAAAATGCCAATTTGGACTAATATAAGTGTGCTTCGTGGGACACATACTGACATCATCAGGTATAAAACCTGACCCAGAAAAAGTGAAAGCAATCACAGATATGAACGCTTCGACGGACAGGAAAGGAATTGAAAGATGACGATATTGTAGTTACATCTGCACATGATTTAAAACAAAAACAAAATGAAACTAGCAAAAACGCGTTCATATTTATGTTGATGGTTATAGGGCCTGGCTTAATTTACATTTTAGAATAGGCTATATATGTCGAACATTTCTTTTTGCAGCGTTTACACATCTGATCAAAGATGCAAACAAAAAGCCAAATAATGCAAGAAACGAAAACTAAATTATTAGCTAATAAAGAAGCAACTTTTCTAGCCGTATTCAAAAGGCATTACACTACCAAACATTCCAGGCAATAACTCAAGCAAGAAATTTTTCAAGCCTTTTTAATTAAATTAAACAATTACTCACTTGGAGGAGCAGGAGTAGGTGAAACAAGAAGAGGAACAGGTGGAGTAGGAAAACAAAGTTGTACAAATTTGATATAGACATAGCATTAGTTGCTGCAATCAGACCTATAGTTCAATAATAGTAGCAATTGTCACACCATTCTCTTTTTTTTTTAAATCGTTTTAACTTTCACATAATGGTACCTTTTCAATAACTTCTGATTTTTTTTCTGAAACGTTTTCTCCAAAGCCACATTCTTGATCTGCTAAATATCCAACTAATTGTTAACTCGTACTTTCAAAATTTTCCAATAATTCGTGCAATTTCACTTTTTTGGTTGCATATGTTTCTTTGTTGATATCTTCATTTATCTCCTCTATCTGTTTGTTATTCATTTCACGATCAATTTTTATAAACAATATTGTAAATTTTACAACTGTTAAACGTTGGACAAAGGATAAACTCAAAGGTGGATACATTAGGAAATGACATGAAACAAATAAAGAAATTTCTAGAAGACAATGACACTTCACAATCCAAACTGAAACAGCTACAAAACGTAATAAACAATGAAATGAAACAAATCGATCAAAAGATTAAAAAGCTAATGAATGATATTTCCATAAGTATTTAAATGAAAAAAAGATTGAAAAGAAATAACCAAATAGATAGTTGATAACTGAAGCAAAATAAGTAATAATGAAAGCCCGATAAGATCTATGAAAACGACTTACGACTTATCTACCACTGATTTAAACTATAAAATCAAAAGATTAGATGAACAGACGACATTACTAATATTGGATACAAAGATAAGAAATGACTGTTAGACATTTTTAAGTCTGAAACCACCTAAACATTTTTAACATTTATGGATTTAACTATATGTTACGTTTAGCTGAATACAAATTACACGCAATACATACTTTATTATCTTTTTTTTAACTTATACCTTCCAGATATTATTTGGCCATTACATCTATATTTTTGCATTTAATTATACTATATAGCCAACGTGCTGCTCACGTATTGGGCTTGAAACAAGAGTCAGACTCTAATCTTTACCATGTAAAAGAAACAATTACATAATATTTGTTGAGACTAATGCTTTAATACTTAGATTAAAACGCAAAGATTAACTTATTGCAAGATGTAAGGCAACAATTGGCAGTAGTATCAAAATTTGTTATCTTAAAGAAAATGGCATCAAAAGCAGTAGTTGCTGGAGGAGCACCAGTCAACGGTCCAGCACTTCCAGGAAGTAATGTTTTGTTCAGACTAATTGATGCCGATTTTGCAAAGGCAGAAACATTCGAACACGATCAAAAAGAAAATAATTTCAAAAGAATACTTTAGAGTATAACAAGAACAGAAAAAAGACACTCGACTATCTAAATCAAAAGGTTGAGTAAACAAGTTTTAGTTCGTAAGTACTTAAATAATTTAGATGAAGCTTCTTCTATGTATTCTTCAACTCATCCTGATTCAACTTTATAAAATACTTGACAACCAAAATTTGATGATTTTTTTAACCAATCTTCTGGTAAGCAGGACAATTCAGAGTGTGCATTTATTGTAGTTCTAATAGATATTAGTATTGTTGTTGCTTTGAATTCGCATTTTAAAAATGGCAACTTGTGGTAGATACATAAGTTTACACAAGCAGGATAAAATGCCACAACGTGTTAATCCAAGATATTATTGCATCGCACATAATTCCAGTAGTATTAAACATGAACAAACACTTCAAGTGTGTAATACGTAGGTTGGTACCTAACGTCATGGTTGTATCTGGTATTTTTTTCATATCGTGTGATGTAAAGGTGAAAGGAGATGCATGGTTCAAAATTTAGGTAGAAAATGTCGTTTAAAGACATAACCATTTCTTTTGGAAGTGATAATATTTCCCAACTAAATGAAAAATATTTTCATGATGTACAAAGATTTGTGATTACCAATGTCTGTTAGAATTGAACAAGTGAAAAATTGAGAAAGTTTAGATCAGGATCTGCTCAAGCTCAAACCACTGGTTTGGAATCTGTACAGCTTACAGTTTACAAAAATAAATTAGAATGCCAACTGATTATCATATATTGATTTTTTTTGTGAAAATCATTTAAAAACAGATGAAATTAAAAAAAAGAAATTGTAGAAAGTTTAAACACAATAAATGTACATCATTTTTCATGCGTATTTAGTACGGATTTATATTGAGTTGAAAACTGATATTTATAATGTGCCTATCGTAAAGTTTTCACTTTATTCGCTAAATATCTCTTGTCGTCATACATAGACAAACTCAGCTTATTTTCACCATCCTTATACAACTCATGCTGGTAGGATCTCGATAAATTCATTTCTAGGTCATTCACACTTTAATCAAATAAATAATCTTTGTATATATCAAATTTTAAATTGTATCTATGACTCATTTCTTAATATCCTGGCATGCCTTTTGTCATCTTTGTCAGTTCGAAAGAAATCAATGTTATTTCTGAGACCACAAAATTCTCACGTTTATCGTTCATTTAATTTTTGAATAATATAACAAATTTCCTATTTACTAACAGCATGTTGTAAATGTTGACTTGTAATATATTTTGTCATAAAAGTTAATGTTTTCTCTCATGTCTTCCTAAAAGTTATCCGTTTAAATAATAATGCATAACGAATGCACGTCTGTCATTGATAATGAATGTTATCACTGTATTTTTTTTTTTTTTTTTTTTGGGGGGGGGAGGTTGTAGCTTGTTATAATAAAATTCATCCATCAACCATTTTGGTAACTATAGCAATGAAAATCCTCAGTAAATAGGTTCGTTAAAGTTGTCATTTTTATTCTCAATGCTTACTAAAACCATATTTTCATCTACTATTGTCTTGCTTGCAAATGATGCCTTTCTGATACTTGTTTTTCTTCATCTGTACATAGTTTAACAGTTATCCCCTTACGCAACTATTCGAAATGCTTAGTTATTCATTAGCTTTGAGAAAAAAAATGTCAAACTCATTGGTTGCTTTTTGTCTTAAAATGCATTTAATTTAATGTGTATCTGTTGCCAATGTTCTTGATTTGATAATACTACCATATGTATATTCTTCAACTTTAGTCCGAATTAGGAAAATAATTGTAAATTTCAAGAATGAATTACATATTTTTCTTTTTGTCGTATTTTTCCGGTGTACATAATAACTTAGGAGCCGATTGTTTTGATATTTTTTTTTTTTTTTTTTTTTTTGGGGGGGGATGTTTTTTATGATCAATCGACTGTTTTCGTAGTGGTAATAAATCTTGTATACTTGTTATTGTTTTATCTGATGCTAATAGATAATCTCTCAGGTAATTGTGTGGATGTGTTGGTACTTCTAAATGCATGTACTTCTAAAAAACTGCCTGTTTTATCATCATCTTTCCACTTCGTTAAATTGTCATTGATCATATTTATTTGTTGTTAGTTTGCCCATCTAAAGTCTTTGACAAGCATAAATTGACACATCGACCAGCCATAAAGATTGTCATATCATAGGGACATAATGTACGACATTGACCTTGACTAGGGTATTCTCTATCATTTACAACCTTATCTTCACCGTCAACATAGTACGTGATTTGATTCAGCATATATATTCGATTTCGTTCTAATTCTACCAGTTCTACAAGACTCACTCATTTAAAACATATCATAATCAGTTAATAACTCAAATTCTACTAAATAACCGCTCGAAGCTTGCAGAGCTCGATAACCACATCACGGTAGAAAATAAAAAGCTGATCCGGATGGAAAATGACACTAGCCTATCCAGTGAGAAAAGCGAAAGGATGAGCCAGAAGATACAAGATTGCACTAAAAAATTAGAATACGAACGCGAGCAGCGGCTATAGGCTGCCAGCACTTACCGAGAAGCCCTTCGCACCCTGTTTAGCCAGACAAGGGAAACCGTTAACATAATCCCCCATGAAGATACAACCCTAGCCCAGCGGCTGAGAACACTCTTCCGTGAACAGGGCATAACAGTTGCTTCGATTCTCACTGCGCTGGGGTTCATCATAAGCACGATTGTACTCGGAGTAGCAGGAACCGCGGTCGGAGGCGGCACACCACCAGCTTTGACCCGAGCACCTAAACCAGAATCCAGCGGCGCAAAAGAATGGATAATAAACCCTCTCGAGCAGCTGGCTGGTATGCTGAAAATGCTAGCAGAAAAAAGCGGCGGTGGCTCTGAATGGAATTATTGGGGGTATTGTGTAGTTCTTGCTGAGAACCGCTGGCAATGCCATCGGCTGGCGGACTGGAAATCTCGTGGTGCTTGTTATCACGATAGCTGTTGCATTCTTGGCCGTTCTCCAATCGCGCGTGTATGCGTAAAGCGGACAACTGACAAGCGAGAGAGCTAGGCGCTTGCAGTCAATACGACGGTGCTCAGCGGAGAAACCAGATGGCTAAAAACTCCACCGCGATGCCGCCAATGACTAGTGCCGTTTAACTGGCTTCGCTCTAAATCATGTAGAGGCCACCACCAAAGACATAATCTAGGTTACTTTTGGCGTGTCCGAGCAATAACTGGTGCTTATTTAACAATTGGGGGCGTCCTCTGCTTAACCTATCATTTTGTCCACGTTTTGCAAGAAACTGTTTTTGCACATTAAAGGCCTTTCCTAACCCAACTATCGAGGTAAGCATTTTGGTTTGTGAGCCCTTGATTGCCCAAACGTACACTATAACGCTCTCATAAAAACGCTCTCCACCGGCTTGGGTAAAGCCTTGTGCCCTGTCCAGCATAAAGTACACAAAGCCGTTTTCCGCATTGTTGCATGCTGGAAGTAGTCAACTCTGAGGGAGGGAGGGGGGGGGGTGATTTGGGAATTGTCAAACACATACACTTTGGGATCCCATGCACTACCTTGGATCGGCCGGTAGCCGTGGTCAGGGCTATAGTCATACATCGTACCAATGTCTTGGTTTTCATTGTGCTTCTGCCTCCAGTCCGAGTATGCATTCACATTGAACTCATTGCAAAAGCATTCGTTGGTATTCATGTCAATGCTGTCTGCAAACACGTCCCACCCTTTTTGGCCTGAAAGGAGGTACCGCATCTGAGTAAGTATCGTTTTCACATGGTAGTAAACGTGAAATCGGTAAGAGCTTCGATGAAACTTATCTGCGTGCTGAAGTCAAATTTGAAGCCATTATATGTTTATGAACAATGAAATTGACCTTCGTGATACCGACTCCACAATCCCTATTGGCTTCTGTTGTGAGTGAAGGGTAACACACATGGCACATATCATGGAAGTCTATTCACTAAATCTGAAGTTACTATCTTGACAGTTCATACAAAATGTAAAATCCATTTTGGTAAAAGTGGTCTTGGCCTTTAAGTTACTGACCCTCAAATCCACAGACTTTTTCCTTGGGTTAAGTAAGGAGTACACACATATCAAAATTAATTGTTTTTGTTACCAGAACTACCAGAATGTTATTGTGCAGCATGAAAAGCTGAGGCAAAATGACTTTCGGATGAGAGGAATAAACATACTAAATTTTGTTTAAGTCTAACCACTAGAATTAAGGTTATTTTGCTGAAAATGAAACCCATATCTGCCAGGCCACCTACATGTCCAAGCGGACATGTTTCACATAATACCCGAAACTTCTGTAGGTAGGTTTAAACATGAGAAAGGTATCAGTGCATTCAGGAACAATAAAAAACCAACAAACATGAATTAAAATAACACAAGAAATTTATTACAAAGATAAAGTTTAATAAAAAAAACATATAATGCATTGATTAAATGATTGTTTTTTTTTTTTTGTTTTTTTTTCTTTTACATATATGAGGTACTAATATAGCAATAAACTTTATAACTTGTTAGAATTAAAAGCTGCATTCCTTCGCAAAATCGATTTTGAACTATAATTATGGAGAATGTACTTTGCAGCACCTAAGAATTTAAAACTGGTTTTGTAAACAATCTTTACCCAGATCCTCCAGTTTGTTTAGTTTTCGGGAAACCCTTGCTAAAAAATAGTACAATTTATACTGAGTGACGTGGCGATTTTGATATCGAGACTCTCTTTCCCTAAATTGTAAACATGCATGATTATTTATTGGGTCTTCCACGCATTTATATGTAGATCAGGTTTTAGGTCGGGCAGAAATCGTCATATAGCGACACTGGGAGAGTGAGAGCACGCGCGCGTTACAATTTTTGACACCCCTTGAGTTAAGTATGGGGTAGCTTTCGTACAGTTGCATGCGCCATGGACGTCGCCAGTTTCTTGGCATCCTGATACCAATGCGTTACGAAGAAACAAAAACGCCCACCTTATTTAAATGTTTAAACGTCTGCACGACAGTTTAGGTTCCAGCTTGGATTCCACCTTTTTATATTGATTCTGGTATACCTTTGTTAAAAATATTTTTCACCATTATTCATTGGGAGAGCCACAAAATCATGTCCTTCCATTATCTCAGATTTCGATTTTTAGAGAGGGAATGCAGCTTTAACAAAATGATATGGACTTGCAATGCATACAATATGAAAGACGTCATTGTTGGATCACCGGTAAAAGATCGGATAAATGTCTTATTTAAAAAAAAAATAAACACTCAGAGTAAAAGAGAACTTATTTCTATAAAACAAGCGCGCAATCTGCAAGGCATCTGATCAAACGTGTTGAGTTAAGATATCAAGAACACTGATACTGTAAATATACTTGTATTCGTGGTGTACCACTTTTCGTGGGTTTCATCGTCGCTGATATAAACTGTGAATTTAAAGGACCAACAAACAATATTTCCCCTGCGTTAAAACAATAGACCCCTTTAAGCCACAAATGTAATAACCATAAAAAAGTAATGTTTCGCAAAACCACAACAACAAAAAACTGAATCACCTCAACGAAAGTGTAAAGTTATGCATTCTCAATTGCACAATAATTATGATTTTGCATTCAAATTGCATTTCGCAGGAATATGTATATGACCAAGTATTCATAAGCAAGAAATAAAAACTAAATATATACTAAAAATAACTAAAGAAATCTTCAAACGACTAACATAAAGTGAAATAAGAGGCCCAAGTGGACCTGATATGGCTCACCTGGGTAGTTGACACATGTCAGCTTGTAAATGCAAACTCGCACATGTATTGAAACTGTTGAGGCGAAAGAAAAGCTTGAGGCACATCTGATCACTTTCTCGACATAAGAAAGGACAAGTCATTTGTACAACCAGCACTGTTCTCTGGATCTCCCCCTGTCCCTGGTGACTAGGCCCTAATTCACAACTTAGAAACTATTCATACCCCCACCCTTAAAAGTATATACGCTTACTTGGGATTACAATGGGAGTTAATTTGTGCAGTCAGAAGGGATTCCTGGGTCTGTCCTTACCTATGTGGTGCCCTGCTCCTGGAGTCATAATTTGGAAACCATTCGGATCTCTACCCAAAAGAAGCTGCGATGGCCCATTTGTTAAGGCGTTGGACCTATGACCAGATGGCTGCGGGTTCAATACCCACCATCAGATCAGTCCTGATTGATTAATATGCGTGTATCTCGCACATAATGTAACTCATCTGAGGTTTGTTTTTGGTTTTAACGAGACTTTTACCACATTATTTTTTATAGCATGCTGGAGAAATGGAAGTTATGTGCCTGTCGCAAGGACACACCGAGGCAGCCTACCCTAGCTGGCCTGAGCGGGTATCAAACCCGCAACCCTTGGATTACGAGTCCGACACTCTACCAACTGAGCTATTGATGATACACGCCTGCATACTCTAGAGTGTTCACAAGCTCAGCCAATCAGATGTAAGGCCACTTCATTAATAAGCGTGAATGCCACTCATGCTCGAACTTATCCGATATCTTGAAAATACAAGCTTGCATACCAGGTCTGATTAAAATTGGATCAGAAATATGGCCTATTGAGCATTCACAAGTTCAGCCAATCAGATGCAAGATCACCTCATTAATATGCATGAATGTCGCTCATACTCGAACTTATCTGATATCTTGAAAATACAAGCGTTCATACCAGGTCTGATTAAAATAGGATCAGAAATAAGGCCTATCGAGTATCCACAAGCTCAGCCAATCAGATGCAAGATCACCTTATTAATATGCATGAATGTTGTTCATAATCGACCTCATCTGAGATTTTGATTATATAAGCTTACATAACATATCTGATCAAATATGACCTTACAAATATACGTAGATGTCGCTCTTAATCGAATTCATCCGAGATTTGCTTGTAAACAAGCTTACATACAAAATCTGATCAAACGTGGCCTCAAGAATGTTCCCAGGCTAAATCAATCAGATGCAAGATCACTTTATTAGTAAGCATGGATATCGCTCATAAACGAACTCATCCAAGGCCTTGCTGATATCAGCTTACATTCCAAATCTGATACAAAAAAATCTGACTAGAAATATAGCCTATAGACGGTTCACAAACAAGTGTTGACGGACGGACTCGGACGAACGACGGACGACAGACAACGCATTATAGATGCAGAACTATACTATAAGCTCACCTGGCCTTTGGTCAGGTGAGATAAAAGTAACATATTTTGCATTCTTACTTTAAACGATTACCATACTGTAAAAAAATAAAACATTTTAAAACAGCATGGATTTGAGTCATGGTATGTAAGCCACTGAAGTTCTCCAGCTGCACTAATTATTGCCCTATCACAGTTTCAAACATATGATAACTCAAATAACCTGTTTAATTAACTTATTATTCATTGATTACAATTACCATACAGATACATTTAAGCCATTATATAGCCAACAATCAAGGAAATATATAATGGTAAAACCTGCAAAAATTCCAACACATAAAAATAATAGATTGTATCGTTCGTTTTTAGAATTGTACTCTTTAAAACAAAATGTTGTTTTTCTTATTTTTCAGTTAGTCGGAAATGACAGCGTCGTGATCGCCAAAAATTCTTGCAAATACAAACACAGAAAAATACGATATCTACGTTTTTTATGCCTTCAGTATCAAATAAATTAATGAAAAGTTCATCCAAATTTGACTATATAAAGCAATATAAGAATTTTTTTTCTTCAAACTATGCTTCAATTGTTTCTTCGTTGTGTGTGTGTGTGTGTGGGGGGGGGGGGTATAACTTTGAGCTGATTTTATAGGAATTAACTTTTCCTTACGTGTTATTGTTTACATCAAAATCAAGTGTGTGCTTTCCAAAGAGAAGACCCGCACACTGAATAGAATCATATTGCAAGGTTGTTGCCTGTGTGTTCTATGAATACAACATCACTGTACAATGTTTAAAAAAAAGCAAAAGAAACACACATTAATTTTACTACTACAACACTAATGATGACATATTATAAGTTGCTGCGATATTTGTACATTTTATATATAGAGAAAATTATAGTTGGCACTATTTCTATTAAAGAGCATGCAATAGTATCAAGATTAGGTACTCGTATATGTGTAAGCAGATTTCATAAACTGGGTAACTCAAAATTCTTATATACCAGTCATGGAAGTAACCTTGTTTTCAAAAGTTGTATAGCATGTAAATGTGACTTTATGCCGGAAGAAAAAAAATGGCAAAACTTGAAAGATATTTATTCATAACATTTATATTATATATTTTGTAACATTATAATTAACTGAGATTAGAATGCTAGGTACATTCCTTAGGTTCAAACAAAGATAGGTATACCTTATTTTTAAATTTATATCTCTAATTTGTATACAGAGAGTAATCTTGTAGAAGTCTCAAAATAATTATAATTTTAATTTAAATGCAAATTTATGACCTTTTACCCCCAGAATTTAAACTACTGTCCCATAACTGAATCATACAATACAACAAGATCCTAAGAGTGAATTGTGCTTGATATAATACATTACTTAGCTTAGGTCAGGAATGGAAACCATGTTCCTTTAAAACTTAGCCAGTTGGCATAACTTGCACTACATAGAATCTGCACAAAGCCATCAATGGACAATATTGTCAACGCCACTGAAGATTGTAGATAAGCAGTTTTTAAATCGAAACCCAGTCAAAGCAGCAGGTCCTGACAACCTTACACCTTAAAGAACTCCACAATTAAATAGACCCAATCCTTTGCAACAAGTTTCTCCTTCGTTGATTAAGAATACTGTGAACGGCCCATTATACGTCCGGCCCCTGTTTTAATAGTCCTCTTTGTAGGCACAAGTAGAGTATGGTAGACTCTGGAGATTATTGACCAAGGGGTTTCAATGACCTCGACCTTTAGTCAAGATATGCGGTCTTGAACTAAACTTAGCGTGCAGAACCATAATTTTCAATACAAATTAGAAAACTTTTAATTATTAATACAAATGAGAAAACATTGGATTCTGACTGAATAATGTCTTCCAATCATGGTAAATGCGAGGTTATTAGAATTGCTAAAAAGAAATAAAACAAACATATTTCGTTATAACTTAGACAGTACCACTCTGATATCATCAGACACCGTAAAGTATGTGGGAATAACTATCTCCAAAGACCTTTCTTAGAAAACACATTAATAATATTACAACCAAGGCAAATAGCACACTAATATTTATCAAGAGAAAGATCCATAGAAACAAAACAAAGACAAAAGAAACAGCATATAGAACACGTGTAAGACATCTTTTAGAATACTCATTCACTGTTTGGGAACCTTGGCAAAAGAAATACATCCACCAAAATGAAGTGATTTAACATAGGGCTATAAGATATAGTTTTAACAACTTCAATTATATAACATATAACATATGTGCTAGACAAGCTTAACCTTCCAACATTGGAGAACATACGCAAAATGTCTTCTCTTGCATGTTCTGTAAACTTAGGAACAAACTGATCAAAACAGATTTTCCATCCTAAACCCATATAAACAAAGTACACGAGTATAGTTTTCCATACTCAATAATACACCATCACTAGTCCCATATAAACAAAGTACACGAGTATAGTTTTCCATACTCAATAATACACGAGTATAGTTTTCCATACTCAATAATACACCATCACTAGTACGCTCTCTTCCATTAGATTCGCTTGAATTTGGAACAAATTACCTCTTAAAGTGGTAAACAGACCAGACCTTGCACCTTTCAAGGTTGGTCTACAATCATTCAATCTATAATTATCCAACTGATTATTCATTTATTTCAACCATCATTCATCTTTCATATAATTCAACCATCTACTTATTCATTCATCATTCTTCTTCTTCCATATAATGTAAGCATCGTTAACTCAATCCCGCTGACTTCATGGTTTGTACTGCAGTTTAAATTCCACCTATGACATATTTTCCTCTTTCGACCTACCAGTTACTTTTGTTTTAAATATTACATTCTGACTGCCCACTCCAAATAATACTCTATAAAGAGGGTTTTGAGTCTCAACCAGATATAGATACTTTCCCAGAAACGAAGCCTTACATGAAAAATCAAAGAATATTGTTTTTATTTCATATTCCTCTAATAAAACTCTGGGTAAGTGACAAAATATTGTACCTGCCCCGATAAAATCTCCAACTTGACTTAAGCAAGTGGACATGGAGTTTTCCAGGCCCAAGAGATACAAGAAGTACATGCTATAAGATTGTATTCATAATACAAGTTTCACCTTTCTTTATTTGTTTTTCTATCTTTCTTTATCTTAACTGAACTTAAACATATTAGTCAAAAAGATTAAATGAATTTCGCTTTAATGATCAATTAGGATATCATTTTGCTGGTAAGATAGAACTGAAAACAACCATAGCTGTTTTTATGCAAAGATCTTGCTTGCATACTATTGTATCTTCCATTGTTTTGACAAAAAAAAAAAAAAAAAAAAAAAAAAAAAAAAAAAAAAACACCACAAAATGCATCAGAACTCACCAATTGTTTCTCCTCATCCTCTGCACCACACGCTACGGCATTTTGCACAGCTACGCACTTGGTGGTTCGTGAAAGACATTTTTAATTTCCTTTCATCACTCTGATAAATTTTAATATGCTCATTCACGTTATGCCAAACAATCCCACCAAAGTTATAAAAATAAAAAAGGATCTTCGATCCATACAGAGATGTGCTTAATTAGTTCATAAAGAGAATGTATGGATCATATTTTTTAAAACTTTAAAATATTAATTAAATGTGTCACTTTTCAAACTAAAGGGCTAGGATGTGGTGTCTACACCGGGTGGGCATGTCCATTTCTTGGTCTGGCATCCACTGGGTCCTCAAGCAAAAGGTTTTCCATATCTGGCATGTCAACAGCCTGGAAACGAAAAATAAACAAGAGGTTAAAGTGTGCCTGAGATCACTCGCCTGATACCGGCTAAATAGGCAAATGCAATAGCAGTTGGCAAAAACAAATATGGGTCAGTACTGTGCTTGTTCCGTAGGAAATTTCTTCCAGTGCTATTAATTTCACACGTCATGGAAAACAACTATTTCAAAGTTTCTCTAGGTTATATATATATATATATATATATATATATATATATATATATATATATATATATATATATATATATATATATATATATATATATAAAGCACATCGGCATCATTTGTCCAATATTGAAAGAACTTTACTCCAGAACGCTTTCTGTCAAAATTGGTTAAATCCTGTTAAGCGGTTTTTTGTGACAAAGTTGTTTCATTGTTTGTCTAATTTTAGTAAACGCAACCATATTTGATATAGCATCGGCATAATTCATGTAAATGTTTTTAATTCTATTAGTTTTGTGTTGTTTGTTTTTTGGGGGGGGGAGGTATTGGGTGGGGGGATACGTTATTAAATGCTTTTCTATTGTTAGTAACTGCGGGTGGTATTGAAAAGAAGTCATTTAAAGGTACTTTAGGAAAGGGCGGCCACATTTGATGACAAATAGTCATTATTTTTATAAATACAAAAGCCGTTTAGATCAGAATACTTTATGTTAAACTTGGTAAAATTCTGTTTAGTCGTTTCTGAGAAGTCCTTTAAAGGTTTTTCTATATTTAATAACGGTGGCCATATTTAACAGCAGATCGACATCATCTGTACAAATCTGAAAGGGTTTCATACCAGGATGCTTTCTTTCAAATTCAGTTGGATTCTGTTCAGCAGTTTTTGAGAGGAAGTAACTTCAAGGTTTTTCTATTTTTTACAAACGGCAGCTATATTTGATGGGAAATCGATGTTATGTGAATACAATGACGGTCCTCGTACCAGAATGCTTTCTGTCAAATTTGTCTAAATTCTGTGTTTAGGTGTTTTTGAGAAGTGATTCAAAGGTTTTCCTATTTTTAGTAGCGGCGGCAATAATTGAAGGCGGATCAGTATGATTTGCAACAACAACAACAACAACAACAACAACAAAATTAAAGTTCTTCATGCTAGAATGTTTGTTTGTTTGTTTGGGATTTGTTTTGTTGTGGTTTTTTTGGTCAAATTTGGTCACATTTTCTTGAGATTTTTGAGAAGAGATCGTGTAAAGGTTTTTGTATTATTAGTAATGGCGGACATATTGACGGCAGATTGGCATCATTATTATAAAATTGAAAGCCCTTCGTGCCAGGATGCTTTCATTCAAATTTGGTTATATTCTGTTAAGCGGTTTTTGAGAAGCCTTTTAAAGTGTTTTGGTTTCTTTTAGTAGCCGTATTGGATGACGGATTGGTATTTTTTTTAAATTATTATAATTCTCGCTTTAAAAGAGATAGCGAGATTAATAGTGTAATTGGATATGTATGCTTTAGAAAATGAAATGTTACCTTAAGGTTTATGATCCCTTTTTAGTTATTACACCATGTATTTTGGCCACAGGACTTTCCAATGACCACAGCAGAAACTATACGTTGTAATTAATTCTAGCACCTAGGAGGACCTAGGTTCCATAGAGGATATTTGCTTGTATTGAGTGAATAACAGATATATTTCATCGAGTGTGTGAACAGCTCAGTATTTTCCCGAGTGAAATATATCATTGTTCACTCGGAACAATTTTTCTTTTATGCTTAAACGTATTGGTTAGCAATATGTATAACAGATTGAAGTAGCAGATTTCTTACGATATCCCACGTGATAAAATGACAGCTGTTTACCGATTATGTTCTGCTGAGATTTGTGTACATTCGCTCAGAAATATCAGTAGTAACATAATTCTTCTTCCTAATTCAAAGTTAAAAAAACACATTTAAAAAAAAGCAAATTGTGGGAGTTTAGCCTGGTTCTCCTGCATGATTTTAGCCTGGGTCTCCTGAATGATTTTAGCCTGGTTCTCCTGCATGATAAGTGGCTATACTTACTACTAGACCAAGCAAATGCCAAAATGGCGCATACAATTTCTTGGTCTTAATGTTATCAACGTCTATCGACCGCAGTTAAAAAATATTATTGGTGTTTCACTCCAGTGAATTATCAAATCTATTTCTCTTGTAAAATCCAGTAATTCAGAGCCTAGCATAAATAAATGATTGTAGTTACAAATAGGTAAAACTATTTCATGAACTGTCACTAGAACAAAGAATTTAATTGTTTTTTGTTTCTAAAACAGCATTATGTTTTGAGATTTCTTCATGCAGAATTAGATCAGGTTTTACCATTTATTTGCATGAACACAAAAAGTGTTTCCAAAAAGATGCTTTATGTGACTTTTGGTGAAACAAGGTGATATTCAGTCCTTTTATTGATTATTTAAAAAGATAATATTTTCACGCTATCTTTACTAATGGAAGCCTTTATTTGATGGCATAGGGGCAGATGTGGGTCATTTATAACATTATAAAAGACCTTAATGCCAATGGAAGCCTTTATTTGATGGCGTTGCGGCAGATGTAGGTCATTTGTAACATTATAAAAGACCTTGATGCCAGGATGCTCTAGGTTACGTTAAGTTGTCTTTGCGCTTTTCAAAAGTCTATTTCCCTAGTATGTACTTACACCAGCCATTGTGGGTATAAAGGAGTCCATTTTTTTTTTTTTTTTTTTTAACAAACTTTAAAGGTTTTGATATGGCTCCTATCGAATTCAATAAAAACTGGTTACCTGGTTACGCTCTTATTTTGCAAAACAAGTTGTTTTCAAGTTTTACGTTTTTAGTAAGGACTGACATATTTATGGCATGTGGGCATATCATTTGTAAGAACTTGTAAGGTTTTTATACTTCATTTAAAATGTAGTCAATAATGTTCAACCATTTTTTTGAGAAACTGAAAATAGAAAATATTTACACACACATACACACACACACAGACACAAACAACATACATTTGCTAAGGGCTTTATGGCCAAATGAGCTGAAACTTGATGCACATGCTGGATATATGCATGCAAGATAATATCCTTGAGAAATATGGGCATTTTAAGTGGTTACATGTAATGGAACTGGTATAGATTCTATCCTAATCATATAAACCTGCATTTACTCACAACACCGAAAATTGAGATAATGCAATGACATGATTGTGTGGCTCTCTCAGTAAATAGTGGTGAAAATATTTTGAACCAATTTCACATAAGAGTCAAGAAAATAGGAGGGAATCCGGACGGGGACCTAACACGTGAAGCAGGCGATTTAGCATTTTTAAGATGTAGTGTTTCCGGTACACTGTTCGTCATGCACTCGTATCACGATGTCGACAAACAGAGGCGGCGCGAGGGTTCGAGGCGCCCAGAAGCAATATTCTTTAGTGGCGCCCCTACCGAGGCGTCCGGGGGGCAATGTTCTTTAGTGGCGCCCCTACTTTGCCACAGAAAACAGTTTTTATGTCAATTACCAACCTCCTTTCTCCCTCCCCCCCCCCCAAGTTTTGTGAAGAATTGCCACGTTACACTAAGGTGAGGTAAAAAGGTAAAATACTATGAAAAATTTCAACAGCAAAAAAAAAAACAAAACTCTAGACGGCGCCCCCCTTCGCCTGGCGCCCGGGGGCAATTGACCCCCACCCCCACCTGATAGCGCCGCCACCGCGCTATCAAATTAGAGACGAGGTCACCGTGGCAAATGCAACTGTAAAGAGCCAATCCATAATTAACTATAAGGGTGTAAAAAAAAAAAAATTAGGGAGTACGTGCTCTCGCTCTCTAAGTGTCACTATAAGACGATTAGTGCCACACCTAAAACCTGGTCTACCTATAAAAGTGTAGTAGACGCAATAAAAAATGACAATCACCTGAACACAGAACATACTTACAATTTAAGGAAAGCGAATCTCGTTATCCGTGTCCTATGTTAAAGTGTGTAAATAAATACTGCATGTATTTTTTGACGACAATACAAAGGGTTTCAGAGAATCAAACAAGCGAAACTGGACGATCTGGATGGGTTATGGTGGTTAAACCATCGTTTTACATTGTTTCGCTCGTGATATTGGGCCTGGTATCGCTCAACTGGGTAAATGACATATGTAATCTTGTGAAAGCGAATTCATACATGTATGAAACTGTTGATTGGAAAGAAACGTTTGGAGTACTTAGTTGCTACATTGTCTATTAGGCCTTTAAAAAAAAATTGCGTGTATCAGGTATTATACTGAGGCAATAGTCTCTCGAAGGCACTGATGCTCCACTGAATTTTCAGGAATTCTAGATTAGACTATATCTTCTTTTTAACTATTGAGTGTTTAAACAATCCCTGATATTCTTAAGCGAAAATATTTTCAAAATATTTTCAAATTAGCCACTGTACCAGCCATTTTGGACGTAAGATCAGCACCATTTTCATTTAGGACAAACTTGACACAATAAGACTTGTGGTATATGTTGATATGACCATCCATTCAGGAGAAGTAGTGACAAGATTTTCAATATGTTCATCGTGGCAGCCATATTTGAGGTCAGATTGGCACCATTTTTATTCAGGACCAACTAGATATTATAATTAGTCTTCTGGTAAAAACCCCATGACGATACGACTTTCGTTTTAGAAGGAGTGGCAATAACAAGATTTTCAAGAAGGCTGCCATGGTGACCATACTGGAAGTGAGATCGGCACCATTTTAATTTAGTAACAACTATAATATCATTAGAAGCCTTCTGATGAAAACCCAATGCTGATAAGATTTTCCATCTAGGAGGATAACATTTTCAAGATGGCTGCAGTATTGGCCATATTGGATGTCAGATCAGCAAAATGTTTATTTAAGACCAACTAGACACCATAAAACATCTTCCGGTGAAAACCCCATGCTGATATAACTTTCCGTTCAGGAGGAGTAGCAGTAAAAAGATTCTCAAAATGGCCGCTGTGGTGGCCATATTGAAAGTCAGATCGGCATCATTTGCATTTTGGGTCAACTAGACGTCATAAAAAGTCTTTTAGCGAAAACCCCATATTGATATGATCAGGTGAAGTAGACATAAAAATATTTACAAGAAGTGGTGGTCATATTGGATGTTCGAGCAGCTGCATGTTCAATAACAATATTTTCAATATGGCCACTGTGGCCGTCATATTGGATGTCCAAGCGGAACCATTTTCATTTAGGACCGACTATACATCATAAGAATTCTTCTCGTGAAAACACCATGTTGATATGACTTTGCGTTCAAGAGGAGAAGCGATAACGAGATTTTCAAGATGGCTGTCGTGGCGGCCATTTTGTACATCAAATCGGCACCTTTTTCAATTAAGACCATAATATGTCTTTTAATGAAACTCCCACGCTGATATGACCATCCATTCAAGAGGAGTAGGGATAACAAGATTTTCTAGAATATGAATGCATCAATAATTCTGCTGTAGGCAAAATACCGTATACGTGATCATGTGATTACAACTATTTTTATGACTGGCTGTCTGGAGATCGCGCATTCCAGCTTCGAGTACGCGAAATATTTTTATGTTATGGCACTGTTGGCTTGCCAGATACTTCAAGGCGTTTCGATTTGGTGAAGTAGAGAACTCGAAAGCGGGTAATGAAGAACTCGATTACGTTAATTACAGAGATTACGAGATTGAACAATATTTTTTGATTGGCTCTCTCGAGTTCGAATAATTGAGTCTTGAGATCGCGAAGCGTTTCCACCTTAACGCTCTGAAGGCTTGCAGGGCCATGCCATAAGCTCGCTTGTCCTTACGGACAGGTGAGCTATAAATCGGTTTTGGGAAGGAATGCAGCTTTAAGTGTGCAATATTATAGTGTCATCTACAAGGCTGAGCAAATGGGAAATTAAGATGTTATAGGAAATGAATTTATTGGACTACTGTATGAGAATGATAGTGATACTACCTTAAAAAGAAACAGTAGTTTACATTTGAGATCATCACAAGATGGTATTACACTAAAAGTTGCTAATCTGAATTGACTTGAACAATTTGTGAATGAGATCATCTCAAGCACAAGAATAACAGTGATGATTCATGTTAGTCAGGACATGCATGCATGCAACTCACAAACAAGGGCTGTATCTCAGCCCAGTCATATGTCATGTGAGGGTACTTTTTTCCAAGGTAAGGGGGAAGGCGGGTTCAAAATGCTTAAAAATGTAAGTTTTACTTAATTTTGATGAATAGAGTTTGAAATATTACAAAAATATTTTTTTTTAATGGAGGATTATATTTTCTAGGCTAAAACTAGAGCCATTATCAATGGGTGCATCTCAAAGGCCCCCCCCCCCCCCCCCGTCATTACACTTTGCACCATGGGTCCTTAAACAGAGAAACCAAAGCTATGAAAAGACGGACATTTTGGGGCCATGGATCATCTAAATGATGATGTGAAATCACTGAAATCTAACTCTTTCGATGTCTCATCAGTGCAAGCAACACCGCATGTAAAGACATGTAGTTGATCAACAAGGGCCATAACTCTGTCCAAAATGAAGTCTGCAAGACACATCGATCTATGAAATAACATTCACATCAAAGTGCATCAAAATATGTTGGATGGTTCTTGAGAATATAAAGTTGCTTGACAACGGCAATAACTCTGTCCAAAACGGTGCAGACGAGACAAAACACATCAAACGCACATCTTGGTCTAAGAGACAGAGAAGTTCCTACCAAATTCGATCAGAATATACTGAGTGGTTCTTGAGCATTGATGATTGCCAGCATCATTCTAAGTTTTCATGTGAAGACAAAAATATGCTCGACAAAGAGTATAACTTTGTCCAAAATGAAGTAGATGAGTCTAAATCCATAAGAGGTACAACCAAGTCTAATAACTTGAATGGTTCTTGATCTATGCCATTTGCAAGCAACAACCCATGTGAAGATAAGAAATTAATTATCAAGGACCCTAACACTATAAAATAAATGGAGCTGACAAGACTAAAAACCATAAAAGCACATATATGTCATTGAGTCAATGTTCATACCAAACTGCATCAAAGAATATGCTGAATGTGTGTGCACGTTACAAGCAACATCCAATGTGAATATGTAAATTGTAAAGGGCTATAACTCTATCCAAAATGGAGTGGACGAGACAGCCCCATAAAATGCACGTTTAGATCTTTGACACAATGGTCATACCAAACTGTATCAGAATAGTGCAATGGTTCTTGAACTATGGCTGTTACAAGTAATATCCCATGTGAAGATGTGAAGTTAATTGTCAAAGGTCATAACACCATCCAAAACTGGAGTTGTCGAGACAAAACTCATAAAAATTACATCTAAGTCTATGAGACAATACACACCGAAATTGAATCAAAATATGTTGAATGGTTTTCAAGCTATCCGGGCTACAAGAATCTGTTGAAGGAGAGTTGTAACATTGATCGAAAGAGGGCAGTAGCTCCATACAAATTGTAAAGACGACACTATTAAAAGACACATCTTGGCGATTCACCTAGCAAATGGTATACAATTTTGTGTAAGGACTGCAGAGCTTTGGTGGTTATAAGAAGTGTGAACAGATGGATAGACGGAATGACAACTCAGATGGATAGACGGAATGACAAACAGACGGAAAAGGTGATCACTATAGGCCTTCCGCATCTTGATGGGGGGGGGGGGGGGGTCCTAAAAATAGTCTTCAAAGTGGGTCAGGAAAAATGCTTTTTTTGACAAAATTTAAAACATTCAGAGCTTTTGTTAAGGTAAGACTATTAGACTTTTAGATCAAAATGTTTCATTCTTTCATATTCGATTTTACGTTTGTTCTTCACTTTCATGAAATTCGTGACTTTATAAGACCAACAGTTTTAGTGTAATCGCGTTAAAAAAGGTAAAATTTGGGAACTCCAATCATTTTCATACTGTTCACCAGAGAACTTTTCTCACATAACTACAGTAGGTTTTAGCATTTAGAGGTCACTTTCTACAGAACTCCCTAACATCGTATACGTCGGCGAAACAGTGTATCGAGCAAGTGTACGCAGGGTTTGGACATCTGCATGTTGGGAAGCATCACAAAATTATGCAATATTTAAATGTTTCTCCCAAACTAGGTCAATGTAGGGTTTTAGTTTAGTTTCAGTATTTTGTGAATTAAATAGGAAATAGTAAACACTACGGTATTCTGATTTTCAGGGATGCCAAGAGAAAAATAACAGTCTCTTAAAGTAACAAATCAAACCTTTTATACGAGACATTGGTACAAAAACATTAGAAATATTCATTACAATGAAGTTATAACTGATTTAATCTAATACATCGATTGTTATATAATCCCGCTAACACGTGTCCATGCCATACACACAGATATAGGAAAATAGGTCTAAAACAAGAGTACGCCCGATTTGCAGGCTAGTGAACAACGTACACTGTATACCGTGGTTCATTTGCTATACACTACCGCTAAAATTCCTGGACATCTAAAGCTACGGGAAATGGTATGATCCTAGTAGAAAAGATCAGCCAGAAATACCATTAAATAGTTTGTGAAAGTGAGGAATAATAATAATAATAATAATAATAATAATAATAATGCACAGGAAGTCTAAGTGGGAATGATGTAATTCATCTGCCTTCCACAACTGAACAGTTGACCATTGCACTAAGCAGGCGTATGTAGTATTGTAAAAATACAACATGTGTGATCTATGTCCCAAACTTTATATCATGTTGATTTTACTTATTTTAATATAGGATGACAAAAATTATTTCCAAAGTTAAAGGCATAATTAATATTCATATCCTCTTGCCCTTAATCGAAGTTATCCAAGATCTTTATGATATAAACCTATTTACCAAACTGAATGGGAAATGTACAGCCTCTGGACCAAGAGAAGTAACAAGTTCAAACCAGCCTGATGCAAGATCATCTCATTAAAATGGGCAGACCGCAGTTATTATAGAACTATCTAAACAATGATGACATAAGCTTATTTTCCAAGTTGGAACAAATTCCGAGTGAAACTCGGTCTCCAGAGTGATAACAAGCTCAGCCAATCAGATACAAGTTTACCACAATAATATTCGTGGATCTTGCTCATAATCATGCTCGTTATAAAAACGTGATAATATAAGACGACTGAACACGTTTGGTCGAGATTTGATCAAAAATATAGCTGCTAGAGTGTTGGCAAGGTAAACCAGTCAATGCAAGATCACATCATTAATATCCACGAATATTCATTATCAATCAAGGTCTTTATAATATAAGCTTATTTACCAAGTCTGATCAAAAGCATATAAAAAAATAACAACAGTCTCTAGAATAGTAAAAAATTCTGCCAATCATATGCAAGATCACCTCATAAATATGCATAGGTCTCGTTCATAATAAAAGTCAGTCAACATCTTAATAATATTAGCCTATTTACAAAGTATTATTAAATCGGGGTCAAAAATACAGTCTCTAAAATGGTATGAAGCACAGCGAATCACAATACCACCCCAATAATATGTACACATCTTGCTCATAATAAAACTCATATCTTATTGATATAAACCAATTTACAAAGTTTGATAAAAACAAATTTGAAAAATCTGAATTGTTTTTATCCGAGATCTTAATGATTTAAGCCTATTTATAAAGTCTGATCAAATTCGGATCAGAAATACGATCTCTAGAGTGGTAACAAGCTAAACCAATCAATCACATGTAAGATCACTTCATTACTATGTGTAGGCCCTGATCATCATGGAACTCGCGCAAAATATTCACGATATAATACCGTATTCCATGTTTGGTCGAAATCAGATCAGAAATATGGATCCAGGGTGATAACAAGCTCAGCCAATCTGATGCAAGATCACCTCAACAATATGTATGGTTCTCGTTCATTATCAAACTCATCTGAGATCTTGAAAATACAAGCCCATATTTCAAATTTTATCAAACTCGGATAAGAAAAATGGTCTCCAGAGTAGTAACAAGCTCTGCCAATCAAATGCAAGATCACTCCATTAATATGCATCGATCTCTCCCTTTATCGAAATCTTCAGAGATCTTGATGACAAAATCCTATATTCCAAGCCTGTTAAAAATCGGATCAGAATATGGCATCTGGAGTGATTTACCAAGCCAGCCAGTCAGATGCAAAATCACCTCATTTCTATGCATCAATCTCGCACATTATTTATCTCTTCCAAGATCTTGATGATATAAGCCCATATTCCAAGTTTTTAATATGGTCTCACAGTGGTAACGAGCTCAGTCGCTCGTTTGCAAGACCACCTCATTAATATGCGTGGATCTTGCTCATTATCGAATTCATGTGAGATTTTGATGATATACGTCATTGACCTTGGCATTAAGTCCATGTGAGCTAGTAATTATAAAGTCTGTCATGTAAAATGGGAGCTGAGATAGCTCAGTTGGTAGAGCATCAGACTCGAAATCAAAGGGTCGCGGGTTTGATACCCGCCCAGGCCAGCCCGGAGCAGATGCCTCAGTGTGTCCTCGAGAAAGGCACTTGGCTCCCATTTCCTCGGCATGATATAGCCGATAATGTGCTGACAAAGTGCCGTTAAAGTCCAACCAAAGAACTATCAAGTCAAACACAGCGTGTATATTGAATTGAAGCGTGAAACCATTCGTTAAACACAAAACTTCTCTTATGGGTCATATTTTTCATTTCCACATCATTTAATCAGAAAATATTGTAAAATCTGAATGACTATTCTAAGCTCATTGTAAAATCTACTTGTATAATTGTACCCAGATATATAAAATGACTCTCCTTTTTTACCGTCGACGGTGAATCTCGCCATCATCATCGTCATCTAATATCCTTCCGACGAATTTTGATTACAAAACGTAATCAGTATAATAAGAATAAAAAATCTTACAACATACGGGACCTATCCCGATGATAAGGAAGTAAACAGTGTCAGCATGTACAAATGGTACATACAAATAATTACACGTTTTTGTACAAGCACGCCAAGGCGGGAAAAGACTCTTAATTATTCAAAAGAGTTACCGTTTGTACTCTCTTATAAGTCAAGTACAACTGCAAACAACATAGACCCTGATCTGCCGTCGCATAATGCGCCGGAAAATCAGGGTCCGTGATGTTTGTTCTATTGATGACTACTAACAAACTGCATAGACCCAGATCTACCCGCGCATTATGCGACGACAGATCTGGGTCTTTGCAGCTTGCAGTTGGACTTGACTTATAAGCGAGTACAAACGGTAACTTTGAAACCAATATTGTTGTGCCATCAATATATTTTCTATGCAGACATGAGCAATTCACAATTCACCCCTTGGTATTATTAGCAACTTATTCCTTGCCGGTACTTATCTTTAGTTTGCATTCTCTTCATTCAGAGAAATGAAAAATGAAATATTATCACTTTTGCAAGGTTGATTCTCATTCTCAGGCAACTACCAACAAATTAAACTCATCCAGAAAATCTTCTTCCACCCGAAGTTTAAAGCGCCTTGGATACGTTAAAGACAGTCACAAGTCCGTGTTCGGGTCAAGCTCTTTGTACGCGTCAAAGACAGTCGCGAGTCCGTGTTCGGGGCAAACTCATTGTGCGTGTTAAATACAGTCGCAAGTCCGTGTTCGGGAAAAACTTGTACGCCTTAAAGATAGTCGCAAGTCCTGTATACAGCCCGAACACACATGAAGGACAAGGGTTACGGTGGAATAGTTGTCAACGAGTACTTAACCAGACCTAGAAGTAAGCTGCTTTATGAATCCCGGAAGCTAATGAAATCCAAACGCCTAGCTAGCGCCTGGACATCTGATGGGTTGATCTCTGTAAAAGACCACTCGCTAAAAATCCATCGCATCATTTCTATTGAGGATCTGGTGGAACTTCTACCGGTGTCGTCTTAAATTCTTTTCTCAAAGAGCTTTCAGAGTCTCGTCCTTCTGCCGCTGATGGAGACAATGCACTTCAGTTCATAACCCAAGAAAGCCCAGGTTCGTCTTAACCTATTGACATTGTTGTTCTATTTCTATCTGCCCTTTTTATAGGTTCGATACACACCGTAAATAAAAAATTAAATGATCGGTCCCTTACTGCCTTAGTGAATACTTGGCAGTTATAAAGGGCTACATGTGTGTATTTGATACAATACTGCTTTTGAAAATTACTTCAGACGTTTTGTCATGAATTGTATTGTAAGTAAAATGTGAGATTCGTTTACTTCACAGTTGTTTCAGATTGTCGGAGACAACTAATAATTAGGGATCAGTAATGACCAGAAACTATACAAATCATAACATATGATACCAAAATCAGCAATTTTTTATGCATGCGAATCCCTATAGTTTAACTCGTGAGATATATTCCAGATGCTTTGCACTTATTGTTTCTTCATTCTTGTAGATACACTGTATGTACGATACATATGCCTACACTCAATAACCATACAGTGGAGGGATAGTATTTAGGTCAACAATTCAATTAGTAGAGATCAAAGTAAATTTAATCGAATTTTAAGGGGAAATGTACCAGTTTATTATAAACTTATAAGTTGTAAAAGTGCCACAGAATCATGTGCTCAAAGCTGCAATTGTACTGTATCGCATCGTCTCGTACGGTATTACAAATGGTGAATGTTTCGGTTCTGTTGGACGATTGTGACATGTTTAGTTTTATTCATTTGGTCGACCGACTGCGGAACGTGCAAAGTGTCGGCAGTAGGAACTCACATCATGTTTTCCGTCTGTGGTTTCTGCCACGTGTCAGTATATGGAGTTTTAATTTTTCAGTATAGTCACATTGCACTGATGCATTGTCGGGATGCTGTCTCCTTTACGATAGAAATCTTTCAGTTGTAGAGGTCTGTAATAATTCTATACGTTCTTCTTTTCTTTCTATCATCTGTGCTTGATAGAGTAGTTTGTTACATTAGACGACTCGCAATTTTGTCCTGAATTTCCATTAGGCCAGACAAATTTCACATAACACAATGCTACCAGTTTTAATATAGTTTGTTTTAGGTTACATTCGTATTTTTCTCAGAATTGACAAGTTGGGTTGAATTATATATATTATATATAGTAGTAAACGATGAGAAGGGTTCTGACTTTTTATGATCCTGTGTGATTATTCTTGTTGTAGATATATTAATGGATGATCTTGATTATCATATAATTCCATATAGTCATTCTTAAATTATAACAGTTTTAATGTTCAACCAGGTCTTTTTTCGTGTACAAATACATGACATGTATAGTTGTGTTTGTAACAAAACACGCTGGAACAAGGGTGTGCAACATACGGCCCGCCAGACTCATTATTCATTATTATTATTTATATCAAATTTGGCCCGCCATAGCAGATGAGTTTGACACCCCTGCGCTAGACGTTACTGCCCATTCAGATACAAGATTGTCTCGTTATTATGCGTTGATCTCACTCATTAAGGAACCTATCCAAGATCCTGGTGATATAAGCCCATATTCCAAGTCTGATCAAAATCTGAACAGAAATATGGCTTCCAGAGGGGTAACAAGCCCAGACAGTCAGACGCAAGATCACCTCGTTCATTATCAAACTTGTCCAAGATCTTGATAATATAAGTATATATTCGAAATTTGTTCAAAATTGGATCAGAAATATGACCCGCAGAATGGATCTCGCTCATTATCGAGTTCACCCCCGATTTCATGGGATAAATCCATATTCCAAGTTTGCTTGAAATTGTTTCAGAGATATGGACTCCAGAGTGATAACAAGCAATTGTTGACGGACGGATGACGCACGAAGGACGCAGGGCCATACAACCCGCTCATTGGGCCTTACAGCCAGATGAGCTAATAACGGGTTTTCTCTTGTCACCTGTGGGGCCCATTATACCTCTGGAGGGGAGTTTGCCTACCTACGCAAGTCTCAAGAAAGAGTTAGGTGTTTGAGCGGGCATGGGTACTCAGTTGCACAACCTGATACTTTCCGACATGTTGGGCCTATCTGATACTTTCCGACATGTTGGGCCTATCTGATACTTTCCGACATGTTGGGCCTAGGCGAATTGGTCACATTTGGTACCTAAAGGATACTGGCACGCCCGGAAGCTATTGGAGAGCGGGAACTGTTGGGTCTCTCGAGTTGTGGCCAGATTATCCCACTATTTGCGTTCGTGTTGTTATTTAAGAAATAATACTAGAAATTTGGCATGTACTATGTCTGATGTTAATTTGTATTTTGTAAACTTCGTCGAGCAATGAATATCCCGGATTATCTTGCAGCCTTCCAAACATCATAATGTTTTATTCTTGGAATAATATTTGGCAAGTTTATGTTACTTCTATCTTCCTCTTCTGCAGTTAACTGGGCCATATCATATGGAATAGGTCCAGTTCGTATAAACTTCTGATCGACATCAGTTTGCGCACATGATTTTTCTGAGACCTATTCACGCATTTTCGCCTCCTCGGCTGTAATTTTCTTTGTTGTATGAAAATGTACATCCTCCTACTGCTTGCAGTTTTTATGGGTATGCTTCGATCGCATAAGCTTGACTTACTTTGAATATTTGTATTTACATCGTTAAGGAAACGCGGTCATAGCGTCGACTGTAACAAGATCAACCTTTTGTACATCCGGTAAAGACCTGGACACGTTACGTCATAGCCATCTTTCTTAAAGCGGCCATTCGAATTGTATTCAAGCTACACTGCGTTATCTATTGCTCGCTATACAGTGTAGGTTGCTCTCTCTACAGTGTACGTTACTTGCTACCCTGCAGATTAGGAGTACACTTGTTTCAAACTTATTTTCTTGAGTTTGCTGGCATATAAATGCATAAGGCATGGATATATGTTAGCGGGTAATAAATCAAGTATAACTTTATTAATATTGAATATTTTTAATGCGTTTTTACGGGTGTCACATATTAAGGCTTTGATTTGTCACTTTCAGTGGCTACATTTTCTTTTGGCACTCCAGAAAATCGAAATAAAGCAATGTGTAATATTTACTAATTCACGCCATGCTGAAATGAAATGGAAACCTGCTCAAACCCATGCGTACGTATCGGCACGATATTGTGTTAAAAGTGTAGCTGTGCCGTAACACACAAAACGAAACCTGCGTACACTTGCCTTCTAGTAGGAGAAACATAACATTGGAAACATGCGATCCATGCAGGGCCGGATTAAGAAGACCTTTAGAGGCCCTAAACACTGAAAAGATTATGGTGCCCCCCCCCCCCCATATAAATAAAAATAAAAACAATACTAAGCCGTAATTTCTCTCTTTTTTTTTTTGGTGCCCCTGCTTTGTTGGTGCCCTAAGCTCCTGGCTAATATCTATTAAATGTTAAATAGAATGGCAAGTTTATTGGCCGAAAAATCTGGATTAGTATGATGCGTTCTGACAAAACGTTTTTGTCTTTTTTTAGTAATGACAGCCATACTGGTTTGCATTTGCGCCGACTTAAACTAGAAGCATTGCAAACCCTTGACATTTCCGTATCGTATCAAACAGTGATTAATAGAAGACAGAAAGGCAAAGCGAGTCATTAACTACTGTCGCATTTTAAAGGTGTTCAAAATTCACCTGAACGGGTTTTGGAATGTGTGTGTGTGTGTGTGTGTGTACGAAAGAGAGAGAGAGAATGGTGGTCTCTGAGCCTAGATATACATTCTAGGACAAACTGATAACAAACATGTTTAAAAATATGTAAGTTGTTTTCAGCAGATTTGATTCTTTACCTTCAAGTAGAGTAAATTTTAAGTCATGTGCTGAAATAATAAAAACACAATAAAAATTGCAAGAATACACAATTCTATCATTATTGTTTATTCCATTTTTTAAAGTTACAAAACGAGTACCGTGAACGGTAAATTATACACCCACCCCGTATTTAATAGACCTCTATACAGGCATTACTAGGGTTGACTCTGGAGATCATACCAACCGGACTCAATGATTCTTTATGATTCTCAATGATTATGCGATCTTGTGCAGTATCATTATTTTCGTATTAGACTTATAATGACTGTGACCTTGAATCTTTAGACCCCATCATGTGTTGTAGTTTGTATTACCGCAAGTGCAAGCCGTCCAAAGTCTGGTCAAGGAGCTTACTTTAGAACAAAAATTACTGTGCAAAACCCTTTTTTCTTAGATTCACAATTACCTTGACCTTTCACCTTCTGACCCCAAATCAATAGACTTCTTCCATACCTCAAGTGCAAGCATTCGCAAACTTTGGTATGTAGTCTAAAACCCAAGTCATTAGGCAAAAAACTTTTTTCTTCTTTCAGTGACCTTGACCTTTGACTCAAAAGTCAATATGCTTCGTTCTTACTCAAAGTGTAAGCCATCCACAACCACAAGGAGGCGCTCTACAGATATTATGTACTTTTGAGAGAGTGACAGGTGTAAGGTGAAGTTGTTTGAATTTGCAACATGCACAATGAAGAGAATGTTGGCATACCTCTATTCTCTTTTCATGTACTGTGGCTGAAATTTCTTTACATATTGTACTTGTGGAAACTATACATGATCTAAGCACACTGCTGACAAAAATACCCGCTCCCATGTGCTCCAAAGATCAGCCTGAATTAGTCCAAAGTCAACTATTTTCAGCAGTTATTAAAATAGGGAAACGAATTTTGCCAGAGTAAGCAATAACAACTTCTGAAGTACAATTAATGAATTACAAAATATATTTTAAAAAAGTAAAAAAAAAAGTTATCGACTCTTTTTTTTTACAATTTATCTTTGAAGTCCAGGAAGTGAAAATGACCAAGCAGAGCTAGCAGTTTTTTCATAAGTGCAGATCTGAAGTAAGGCCAAGCTGTATACTTTATAACCCAAATTCCACCCATCAATCATACACCAAAAAAAAAGAAAATTAAAAGTTCTTTTTTTTAATACTTAAGATATACAAGGTCATTTTTTAAATAGCCAGGATAACTAGTGAGGAAATCCTGGGCAATTCTTTTTCTTTAAAAATCTAATCTTATGCAAAATACGAAACTGTACAGCGCCACCTTACTCAAAGTGTAAGCCATCCACAAACCTTTGGTGAAGAAACATGGCAGAGAACTTAATTTTTTTTGTTTGTTTTTGTAAAAACCATTTTCATGTTTCAGCCAGTGACCTTGATCTTTGGCCATTTGTCCCCCAAGTCAATAAGCTTCATCCTTACTCACAAATCAAGTCATCCTTAAAGTTTAGTCCAGGTCTGTGATGTAGAACTAAAGTTATTGTGCAGAAACTTTTTTTTTTCTTTCTGCCAGTGACATTAACATTTTTCCTTTTGAACGCAAAATTAATAAGCTTCTTTCTTGCAAGTCACCAACAAAGTTTGGCCCAGATCTGTGATGTAGAACTAAAGTTAATGTGCTGAAACTCTTTTCTTTTTCAGCCAGAAATCTCAATATTTGACATGTGAACCGCAAAATCGATAAACACCTTCCTTACCCAAAGTGCAAGCTACCCACAAAGTTAGGTCGGGTCTTTGATCAAGTACACGTTATTGTGCAGAAACCAGATTTCTTCTTTCACAGGGACCTTGACCTTTTGATTCTAAAATCGACAGGCTTCCTCTTTGTAACAAATGCAAACTAATAACCAAATTTGTTAACAGTAGACGGTAAAAATATATACAATGTTTAATTCTGAAACAAGATTAATCAAAGTATTGAGGCTACTGATGGTTTGGAGGGTTTGGGAAATCCACATTAAACAGGATCAAAGTAATGAACAATGTAGGGAGACATTTGATAATTATATTCCTACTTTATGAGCATAAGCAATTACCAATATTTCTGTAAGTACATGTAATCTTAATTATACATGTTTTGTGTATTCTTCGTTTTATCTCTCAACAGAGAACTGATCATAAAATAATATTTACGCAATTGTCTTTGATGATCATTTGCTAATCAATTCCTGTCAGGTTCTACTCCACAGTTTCGTATTTTGCACAAGGGGGGGGGGGAGGGTCTAAAAAAAAAGTGGATTCCGACATTTGAACAGTGGAATCATGTGTTATTTACAGCGGAATCAGTAGCTAATGTTGGCACAAATCAGTTTTGTTTAGGCATTCAATATTTACCAGATGATGCAGGTATCTAACTCAGTCTGATTACCACATGGTCCAAAATGTGAAACTATGAGCTCAGGGTGAATGGAAAGTTTTAAAAATAAAAAATATGTATCAAATGTTGGAGACGAAATTGAAAAGGTCAAGCTGGTCAGATTTGCTTCAAATTTTGTCTAGAGGAAAGCAAATTCAGGTAATCAAATCTACATATGCAAGTAGTTGTTGGAAACTTTATTTGGCAGATCACGTACAGGGCAAAAATACAGAATTTCAGGTATTTTTTTAAGCATTTGTTTTAGTTCACAAGCTGGATTTAAACGGGTGTGGAAACATGTGAACTTAAAGATATGATAAAATCATACGCTAGTCAGAGAATTTTATTTTGGATTGCAAGAGATGAGAAAGGTCCCAGCATTGGGCTGGGGTTTGTGTGTGTCTGTGTGTGCAAAGATTGAACCTCGTGCATATGACGTGTGAGGAAGTGAAATTGTGTGAAAACTGTGGAACATAACCTCAGGATTAGAAGCTGAGTTATATCCCATTACATAGTTTGACTGACCTGCAAAGAAGTCTTTGGGAAGATGAACTCTTCCAAAAAAACGTAAACATGAAGCACTACAAAAGTTAAAAGGTAAAGATCTTTAAATTATGTAAAAAGTGTATAATATAATAGATGACGGTAAAGAGAGCATGCCATAGTCTACAGAAGGTTTGAAATGCCTCCTAGACAAAACTTCTTTTGCTGTATTCAATGTTATGAAAATTTGTTTGCATATTCTCATACAAGGGTGTTATCTATCCGGGATTTAACTGCCAATCACTCATGGAGTTGTGAAATCAATTTTACCTTGAATGATTTGATACTCAAACATTTATAAAACAGTCAACTTTGAGTTAATGCTGAAAAGAGACAACTACAAAACGACTACAGCTACTGCTACTAGTACTACTGCTATTGACTAGTTTTATTATAATTAGCAAATACATGTGAAGAAGATTAACTGCCATCACCCCTCAAGTTGTGGAATCAGATCTATCCATCCATCTATTTAGAATATTGTGTTAGTATCACATCTAGATCTTCACAAAGTACCATTATGTTAAAAGTAGGGCAATTAAAGTTGAATACCTTTGTAACCCAGTTCAGATGGGTATGCATATAAACATAAACAAATGATAGGCACTACAGACCAGGGGAGTTAATAATAATAATAATAATAATAATAATAGTAGTAACAACAACAACAATAATAGAAACAAATTAAGCTTCACACAGTTTTTGATGACACCAACTATATGGGTCCCACCTTTATTCCCATGGTTTACCTTGACACCTTTACCCACAGGGGCTCGTTACAAATGAAATTAAGAGTATCGGTCAATGGATAGAGGACTGGGGGGTCCAAAATTATAACAATCTAACACAAGGGAAGACACGATTCCTCACCCCTCAGTATTTCCAACCCTGCTAGCTTGTCCTATATTCGTATCCTAATGTAAAACTTGCGCCAGCTGTAATCAAGAGTGGAACAATTTTCAAAACATCTCAACAGATCTTGTTCAGTTCATGACATATCAGAGAAAATTCGACATTTGTTGGCCAATTTCGAAGACCTAGATAGTATCGGGCCCGAAGTTGCCGTTAGCATTCGGATCGTCTTGAATTTCACTCTTAACGGAAAGGCAAGTTCAGAACAACCTCTATTATAAAATTCGGAAGTTTCGTTCTAAAAGAGATAATCATGCAATATACCCGATTATAGCCTTCATTAAAGCTGCAATGTCCATATTTTTCATACGTTTAGAACTGGATGAAATCTACACATTCTATTTGACTCGCTTGATGGAGTCCTATCACCAGTAACATTTGTTAAGAAATAAATGGGTTTCAGTAACATTGGTTAAGAAATAAATGGGTTTCAAGCCAATTTATTCTCACAGAATTGAAGGGTTTCTCAATTATTTCAGTCATTCTGGGATTTCCAAACATGCAAATAGTCAAACAGAATGGTGTAAACAAATGAATGTAAATATATTGGGAACAACCATGTGCTATTTATGTCAAGATAAATTTGTAGTGATGCACATATAGATATACGAACTAGCTCCTATATGTGAAAACAGACAACAGCTTCTCCAATCAGGGAGTCAATGCCTCGTTAGTACTAATATGTCCTAGTATCAATACGGCATGCATATTTACGACTGAAAATTTGTGAAAGACTCGATTTTATGGAATTCAAAACGATTGTGTGAATTTAAGCAAGACCTATAAGAAGAAACACAAATGCAGACATTGCAGATTTAAAGAAGTCCCAAAACAAATATCTGACACCTTCACTATACAGAATTTAGCTTCACCTTCAATTTCATTTCAAGGAGTACAAATTTGAAAAACTTCTCCATAATCACGACTTGGAAAATATGGATGGTGGACTTGGCAAATACGATCAGCAATTAGCTGGCCCAAATATAGAACATTCTTACGATTTATGACAAAATAAATGTTTTGACTCTACATTTTAATCACTTACAACTGGTGTTGATTTTTCACCATCAGATACACTTACAAAAAAGATTGTTCATGTGTTAAATTTTATCCAAATCAATATTGGTATTTTGAAAATAAATAATCGGGGTAAGTGAGGTTTACAATGTTTTAGAAAAGCTATAAAGAATAAATCATGAGTAGGCGAATTTGTTGGCATCATGTGCTAGTACACTGCCAGATACATGTACAAGAACATACTGTATATGGAAACACAGTAACTTCTTTAAATGGAATACTGGCAATTCCGTTTTTCACTATGTACCAATTTTCATGGATTTAGTGGTTCCTACAAAGTACAAATAGAAAGACCCTCCAAATAATACTTCTTGGTGGAAACAATTGGACCCCTTCCCCAACCAACAAATTTAAGTATTTATAAAAATGTCATTTTTCCCAAAACTAAGTAAATTTATAACCACAAAAAAACCAAAACAAATGAATTTACATTAATTACTTCATTACTTAATTTACAGTAATTACTTCATTACTTACTTTACAGTAATTACTTTATTGAAGAAAAAAAAGCATTACCAAGTATTTTTTCCATTTTCAAACATGTTCAAAATATAGGAATTTGTAGGAACCCGACACCCTCTGCATCCCACTTGGATGGAAAAGGTGTAAATCAAACCCAACACCCTGTGCTTAAGTACATCCTACTTGGATGGAAAAGGTGTAAATCTGACCAGACACCCTGTGCTTAAGTACATCCTACTTGGATGGAAAAGGTGTAAATCTGACCAGACACCCTGTGCTTAAGTACATCCTACTTGGATGGAAAAGGTATAAATCTAACCTGATCTGCATTTTCTTATTATTAAGCTTTGTACCACACTGCGATTCAATAATTTTAATCCATCAAGTCCTTCAAAAGTTACAGAGTAGAAATGAAATTTTTAATGAATAGGACATGTGAAATTAAGGTATAACACTATATTACTTCATTATAAAAAAAAAATTAAAGGAATATGATTGGTCAATTATCAAGATATAAAATTAAGTATATCTGGGTAAAACTATTCAAGTGGGGTGTAAGAACTCCAACACTGCCATGAGATCATGTGACTTACAAGTGGGGTGTAAACAAGTCACGTGACAAATGGCTATACACAACCGGGTAAAAGGAAATGGTGGACAACATCATCAAAAGTTAAAATGTTCCCATCAAATTTATGATCCAAATATATGAAAGTATTTTATTATATACAGAAACGAGTTTCAGGGTGGTTTGTTTATCAGTGGAAACTATCCCCCAAAAGATGGCTGGATTTTAAGTAAATATTGCCACTTTATCAGTCGTTCAGCAGGATTTTTTTGGCCCAAGGGAGGTAACAGAACAGAGTGTTGTTTTTTTGTAAACAATCATCATCATAAACAACAATGGTAGCTAATTGTTTCTTGTGGGTTATTCTTTCAACAAATAAACTTAAGGTTTATGAGGTAATAAGGGTGCATGGTGTTTTAGATGGTCATTGCATTCCGTACAAACTAGCATGCAACTAATAATATACCCCTTCCATATAGTATTATAAGTCATAAGAAGCACAGATATGTATCTCTTGCAAAGACCGACTTTGTCAGTTGCCAAATAAACCTACACCAAAACAGTTATTTTACAATTAAAAAAAACACAACAACAACAACAAAAACAAAAACAAATGTATTAAACCTCTATGTTATCAAAATAATCATTGGGGGAAAAGAAATTACCAAGACATTTCTGAACACATTTTTTATTTGGAACAAATTCATAGATAGAATCTGGCTATATGATAAAGTGTAATTAATCTGTTTCCTGAGATATTAATGTAAAAATATTAATTCTCTTGGTGCCGAATAAACAAATAAACATTAAAGTCATTGTTGTCATTTGACTGCTTTTCTTTATATTTCTTCATTTAATTTATTTGTAAGTTCAAAATTTAGTATATATCTTGTGACACAAAATTGTGTAGATTATGCTTGCAGAAACAAAAGGACTAGAAGTATAAAAGTATGTATAACCACCCTTACAATATACATGACAAAACAACTACATTGTTCAACATTTAATATTTCGAAATATAGCACTGCAGCTGAATGTCTGTAACTTCATTGTCATTTCAAAATGAAAGATTTTATCTTTATTCACATGAGTAAAAGCCAAATTTTTAGAAACAAAATTATGTTTAGCTTCCTTCCTCTTTATTTTTCTTGTTCATGTAATTCAAAATTTCACCATAATTGTCTGCATCACCAGTTAACAACCAGATCTGAATACATATTGTCTCATGGTACTAAAGAAATTTTGGACTGAATTTTTGTTATTAATTAAAAATTGTTTTATACAACTAAAAAGCCCAAAAATATCATCCCAAGCACTGGAATGAACAAAAATTTTAATGCTTTATGAATTTCATATGCATGAATAATGTACCATCATATAACCTGGTCCAGAGACATTATACTTTTAAGAAATGTTGCAACCAAAATGTCATTATTTGACTAAATAAATCAAGCAAATTTGAATACACTGTATGATGCAAGTCAATTTCTGAGTGATTTAGCAACCTGTAACTCCATTTCTTAGGATATCTTCATCAAAACAATTTCATGATAATCAGTGTCACACCCGAGTCCATACATTCATCAGTATAACCAGTGTTTCTGACTCTCAAAAACTTGAATGCAATGCATTAAACTTCAAACTTCAATACTGTTCATGATGATGTCGCCAATGCCACTGGAAAAATTACTACTATATCTCACCATGCTTTAAGCAATCGAGACAGTAGATTTGTTGTTTTTGTCATGTATATCTATAATGAATACAAATATTTAAAGCAAGCAGTTCCGACTGATGCATATCAAGTTCAGTCAAACAATATTTCAACAGCATAAAGATAGCAAGAGTTTTTAAAAGTAAATACTGCATTTTAGAGAGAAAAAGTCAAATAGAATGTATCCTAATTTCCATTTAAGATCAAAGAAACAGTGAAAACAAGGTCAGTCATTCAGTTCTCCCAGAATTCAGTTCAACAGACTCCATTTCAATGGCTTCTTGTTTACCAGACCAACCTGAAGGTACCTGAGAAAAAGAGAAAATAGGGACATAGTCTTAGATAGCAGAAAAACTTAACAGATGTGAAGATTTTGAATTAATCAAGAGAACTAAGTGGGTTTTATATTCTTCACTTGGACCAAAATAATTGGAACAACCCGTATTTACCGTATATCTTGGGACACCGTATATCTTGGGACACCATAAATTTATTTTTAAAGTAATTATTTTGTGCACTGTATGTTCTGGGACAGATCGTTTTTTTCGAGTCGTAAGTTGTGGGACACCTTTTGAATCATAATATCGATAGCTTAGCTGGTAAAAAAATGCACTCAAACTTATATTTTATTACATAAATAAAATAAAAACCGCTGTCAGTGTTGTTTGTTTACACTTTTCTTCTTAACTGCAAACTTTTGAAGAACAAATTTTGATAAATATATGGGCAATATAGGAGACTAGATGTTTGCACTAGCAACCTGTACTTGTATTATAATTTGTTTTACTGTATAAACACTGTTTGATGCAGTAAAAGTTTTGAGTTGATTTATATTTGCCTTTTTCATAAGCCAGATCTAATTCCCAAGTAATATTTCCTCAGTTATCTGCCAGTGCAAACCCTTTAGCTTGTAAAGGCAGCCTCACTTTGTTTTCCCAACCCTTTGATCGAGCTCACTTTGTTTTCGTAACCCTTTGATCGAGCCGCAAAGTTGATACTTGTTCATTGTTCAGTGCCAAGTAGAGTCCTATATTAAGCTGACAGAATTTATTTGAACTTCCTGTGATCATGCCGCACAATTGACGCCGGTTCAGTGAATACTGCTAAAAAGAAATCAAAGCCGGCTTCCCTTGCTCGGCCGACTTTGTATATAAAAAATCTGCACACTTAAAAGAATCCAAAGTCGGCTTCCAGGGTCTGCTTGCTTACTACAAACTTATCCATCACGGCTGAGATGTATAATGTGGTTTATTTTGTTTTATTTGTATTCCCCTTTATATATGCTAAAATAGTACGGTAACAATGAATGTGAGGAGTCACTTTTATTGTAACAATGTGTGATAAGTTTTCCATTCAAACTGTTCCATTGTTTCAATTTATTTTCGAAATTGCTGTGAATACCGGTAAAAAGAAACCAGACTCGGCTTCCCTAGGTCGGCCTACTCTGTATATAAAAAATCTGCATACTTGAAAGAATCCAAAGTCGGCTTCCGGGGTCGGCTTGCTTTGTAATAAAATAATCTTTGTATTTGATAGCCGAAGTCTCTACCAGGTGTGTTTATTCACCACCCAAGCATCTATTGTTTGCCACCTGTCATTATAATTGATGTTTGCAGGGTAAATACATGGGTGCAACATCATACACAGCATTAATTGTCTTTAAGAATATTTTTTTTGTACAAGGGTAACCCATGCTAGCAAAAATGTTGTCATTTTCACTCACAGTTAATGTATTTACTAATAATGATTTTTATTTGCGAAATATTATTACATTGTTAACCTGGATATAATACACTCTTGGTTATTTTGCACCATACACCGGATCATGCGTGAATTGCTGATGCCTTCAAGCAATCGGTTATTTCTCGGTCTCTCTCTCTTTCTATTGTTTGTGATTTTGCTGGATCCAATTTTCAGTTTGATAATATACCGGTATTCAAACTTCTTAGGACAGCCAAACATGATTTGTTTATCTATATTCACGTCAATAAAATAATGTGTCAATGTTGTTACCGGACATAATCTATACACACGACCGGTACTCTACATTACCAGACCATGTCATGTTAGTGGATACGTTAGTGATAGTGGATACGTTTGTGTCTTTTATACATAAATTGCTTATGAAGAACAAAAAAGAGGAATAAAAAAGAACAGTACAAGGTTAGTTTCTTTCAGTTTATTATCAAATAAACGTTAAATTTACCTACCTTATTGTAACATGAAGTGCTGGGGGGGGGGGGGGGGCAGCAAATTAAACACAATTTGTTTCGGTTCTTAAGTTCTGGGACATATGATCTAGTTGGAAAAAAGTTTAACCATAAGTTATGGGACAGGAAAAAAATCATTTATTTTATCTTGTCCCAAGATATGCGGTAAATACGGTAGCTCGAACCACATGTATATTCCAGTTATCTATTATGTGCATTGATCTCATTTAAAAAGGTCCTCTACATATTTTTTTTCAATTAGGCACTTACTATCAAGTACAGGAAATTTTTTATACTCCTACTGAAATATGTTGTCTGGTTCTCACCATCATTTTTACAACTCCAATAAATGACTTTTCAGAGTTTATAAAAATAAATTACCTAATTCCTTTCATGTGGAAGATTGTAATGCATTAATAAAATAGTTTTTGCATCTGGAAACAAAGTCTTGAGAAAAACAGGTCCTCTTTCAATTATGGTCTTTTTATGGGGTGCCAAAAATGATTGTTTTTGCTGTGTCTATTATGAAAATCCATGCCAACTTAGCCTATAGACCAAATTCCAAGATCCTTGGGATGGCCACTTTTCTGAAGTTCAACTGTATTGATAACTGACATTATGCTTAATTTAGGACTGCTGAAACAATCAGAATAATCCAGAGAAAATAAAAAACATTATACAGTCAAACCTGTATAAACAACCACTCGGAGGACCTTTTCAAAAGCAGCTTTATGGGCTGTGGTCTTTATATACAGGTAAATACATACTGAATCAAGCCTATTAATCACCATCTTTATATACATGTGGTCTTTATATCCAGGTAAATACATACTGAATCAAGCCATTAAATACTGTCTATGTACAGGTGGTCTCTGTACAATATCTAACTGTATTTATGAACAAGTTAGGTTTATTCTTGTACAGAGCCTTAAACAAGAATTTTGAATTATGGTTTTTATTTTTAAATTAAATTATTTCAGGCTTTACTCATATTTGAGGCATGCGACCCTGCCCACATGGTGAGGCATATGGCACAAAATGAAAACAAGGATGCAAGAATGCAGTATTCACAATCATTTCTTGGAATTCACACAGAAAAATCGACTGAATGTGTCAAAATGTGCATCATATTTGCAAGCCCTACCTTCATTTACTTTTAAAAATCTCCCCTATATTTAGAAAATTCCCTCCTTTTTTCAAAAATCGAGGTGGTGGTGAGAATTTCAAGCTGAAATTTATCAGTTCTAGAAAAGACCATGTCATCAGAGCCCACAAATCAAGAGTGTAGCTTTTACTATTTTAGGTCAATTTTTTACAACATGGACATATCAAGGAATCCCTTTAATCTTAGCAATAGGTTATGACGAAAATTGTTTCGACATATTTGACTATTTTGACATAACAATTTTACAACTTCATCTTAGGAGTTTTTATGGGAATAATGACCTACTGTATGTTCCTATATATGATGTCAAACATACAAACAAACCATGTATGCATGTTGCACGTCAGAACTGAATATGGGGTTGGACTGTAAACTGAATATGGGGTTGGACTTTAAACAAAATATGGGGTTGGACTGTAAACTGAATATGGGGTTGGACTGTAAACTGAATATGGGGTTGGACTGTAAACTGAATATGGGGTTGGACTGTAAACTGAATATGGGGTTAAACTGTAAACTGAATATGGGGTTGGACTGTAAACTGAATATGGGGTTGGACTGTAAACTGAATATGGGGTTGGACTGTAAACTGAATATGGGGGTTGGACTGTAAACTGTGCCAATATGATTCAGCTGAAACACTCAATGACAATAAAAACAAGAGCACTATGAATTGGCACATTAAACACCTGCCCTATGTTTTACAGTCCTCTATGTAGATAACTGAAAGTTTTGCACAGAAACTGTTTTCTTTCAAAGTGACCTTGAACTTTGACCACTTGATCCCAAAATTGATAGGTTTCTTCCTTGCCCCAATTGCAAGTCATCCACAAAGTCTGAGTCAGCTATGTGATGAAAAACCAATTTTATTGTGCAGAGACCATTTTTCTTATCTACATGAAGTGCAAGCCATCCACAAAGTCTGGCAACCATTGATAATGGCGAACTTGAGTTACTGTGTGGAAACCATTTTTCTTCTTTTACTCAGAATGACCTCGACCTTTTTTTTCAACCCAAAATCAAAAGGGTTCATCCACAATGTTTGGTAACTGTAGATAGTGGAGAGCTCAAGATATTTTGCAGAAGCCATATTACTTCTTTCAGTCACAGTGGCCTTGACCTTTGAACTCTTTTAAGGCAAAAATCATTGGGGTTCCTCCTTACCCCAAGTGCACGCCTTCCACAAAGTTTGTTAACTGTAGATGGTGGACAACTAAAATTATTGTGTGGGAATGAAATTGGTAACTGATGGACACATGGATAGACAACCTCAAAGAATAATATGCTCCACCTTGTGGTGGCCGTATACAGAATTTGCAGATGTTCAAAACTGTACTGAGGTGCCTAATGAATAACTCCATATTTCTACAAATTTAAAGAGAACATCCAATACAAAATATTATTGCATTTATGCCCAATAAACTCATTAAAAGAGACCTCTATTTATTTAACCTGGCTCAGTTGTTTTAGAGAAGTCTAAAATAGGTTTTCCACCTGGATACTCGGGAAGCCACACTGTTGCTATGGAAGCCACCCCATACATAAGTTTGGCTTTTTTTGCCAGCTGAGATAAAAACTGTAGTTTTAAAGTTAAATGTCAAGGACACCATGCTCATTGCAAATGTGTAGTAATTAATTTCTATTATAATTAATTGTTTCTCTGTCACTATGTTCGTGTTACTTGGAAAGCATAAAAATACAGGTCCAAAATCATGCAAAGATCCTCAGAACAAAATAAATTCCCAACTCTCAAATTATTCATCACCATTTCTGAGATGTAACATTCATGTAGAAAGTGTTACATCTAAAAAATCTAAACCATTAAATATCAAATATACAAGCTCCTGACTATGTTTAACCCTGAGTGTGAATGACATTTGCATACTGGACACAAGTCATAAAAAGAAAGATACAATAGATTTGCATAAACTATTTTCCTAATTATGTAAATTGGTTTGGTGTCTGAATGTTAGATCTTGGAATAATACAAGATATTGAGAGCAACTGGAAAATGACTGACATCTCACTCAGCCATATATACTTTATGACATGTACATACAAGATATTTATGGCAGTCTGATGTCACACACAGCACATAGTTTTGGAGAGCAACAAACAAGTGTCAAAAAAGTTAATTAAACTGTTATGTCTGTGTCAAAAAAACTTTCTGTATTGAATTATTGTTCCAGACAGATAGAAAATAGCATTTTTAGTTATGAATTGGTGATGGATTTCAATTACTTATTTTTCCTGAAATGAATTTGTAAACGGTTCCAGTTCTACTAATGGTTTTCAAGAACGTGATATTTTCTAGTTACTGTCTATACTATATAAAGAGCTTTGTTATCATCCATTGTCTGTCAGATTTTTAAATGCAAAACATTCTTTGATATTGGTTTCATGATGATTTCATAAAAGTAATTATTTCTAGGAAAATAATATAGATGTTAAATACATGAAAAAACATTTTGTTAATTTCATATTCCAGTACTCCCTCATTATTGCACCCTTCATTATAACACTTTCTTTTATAATGCAGGTATGGTCATGGATCCCATTTCATTATGTAGCAATTTAATTATATGTATAGTGTTATTTCACTAGAAGGCTGTATACTCCATGGTTCCATTGACATAGTCAAAATGAGGGAGTGCTGTATATAGCCAGGTAGCCAGGATGTAACTTGTACTCAAGTCAACAGTTCCTAGTTTTGTGTCCATTGTGACAGCTTCATCAGATTTTTAATGCAAAAATATTGTCACTGGTCTGGGAATGATTTCAAAATATTATCACAGGCAAAAGAGAATATAGTTGTTTAACTTTATAAATACGAGTAAAATATTTCATATTAGATAACCGAGATGTAACATGTCCACAAAGAACCAACAAGAGTCACTCTAAGGAACTGATGCTTTTACAACTAGTACAACTAAAATCCCTTGCCTTAGATGTAACAGTGGACATAAAAAAAACTACTCAACTGAGTAACAACCCTATACATGAGTCACTTGATGGGATTGATGCTCTGCTGTCTGAAAAGAATTTCAAGAAATCCAAGATACTACTTTCTCCCTTTTAGCTGCCAAGTTTAAAACCATCTCCGATATTCTTAAGCAATAAAAAAATTTTCAAGAAAGCCGCTGTGGTGGGCATACTGGATGTGAGATCAGCACTGTTTTTATTTATTTAGGACCATGTAGACATCGTAAGAAATCTTTTGGTGAAAACCCAATGTTGAATTGGCTATCCATTCATCAGGAGTAGTGACAACAAGATTTTCAACATATTGCAGAAGCCATATTGGACCTACTATGAGCACAATTTTCATCTACAACCAACTAGAAGACTTCTGGTGAAAACCTCATGTCAATATGACTTTCATATTTGATTTCATATTGGCAGCATTTTCATTAGGACTAACTAGACATCATAAAACATCTATTATTAAAATCCAATGTTGATATGACCAGGATAAGTAGCAATAACAAGATTTTCAAGATGGCCCCACAGCTGCCATATTGGCTGTCTGAGCATTTTGGCCCAACCAGACCTTGCGATAATTGTGTTTAAAGTTTCATGCTGATCCTCCATGTAGTTCAGGACAAGTAGTAATAACAAGCATAGGCAGACGACAGTACAGGGATAAATGACAGACAACAGACCATCCCAAAAGGTCTTCTGGTCTGTGACCAGTAGAACTAACAGGCCTGAAGGAACTGATGCTCTACTGGTCAAAAAAAATTTCCAGGAAACAAAGATAAGACCATTTTTTCCTTTAAATGCCGAGTGTTGAAAACCATCTCTCATATTCTTGAGAAACAACAATTTGGATGTAATATCAGCATCATTTTCATTTAGGACCAACCAGATATCATAAGAAGTCTTGTGGAGAAAACACTATGTCTCTTTGACCATCCATTAAGAAGGGGGATCTTCTATTGGTCCCACAATGGAAGACATCCATCCTGATATTTATATGTGGATGCCACGTCTTACTTCCAACACAAATGGTGTTGTGCAGTATGTTCCCCAGTCGACTGACCGGGGAACTAAAGGCCAAATTTTCAAGAATATCTCACATTTGGCAGCCCATCCTGACACTGATGCATAGATTAAAGTCTAAATGCTTTAGTTTTGTACTGTACTTACTCTGATGTCTTTTTCCTGATGGAATCAAATCCTGACACAAGCAAGTGGATGCGTTTACAAGTTCCATTGACATACATTTTGGTTGGTTGAAATGTGATGGTAGCCAAGGAATGCCAAAGTCAGTTGAAGTAGGGGTAAGTTTCTTTAATGAAATGAAGAAAAGCACACTAATGTTGATGAAAGCGATTAGATAGCTTCGTTTTGTTAAAGAAACTTACCCCTGGCCATATTGAAAGTCAGATCTGCACCATTTTCATGCAAGTCCAACTAGACATCGTAAGAAGTCTTTCAGTGGAAAACCCATGTTGATATGACCAATTGTCCACTAGTAGCACCATTTTCATTTAAGACTATCTAGACCTTGGGATGACCATGTGTGTAAAGTTTCATGCAAATCCTCCAAGTAGTTTAGGAGGAGCTGTGATAACAAACTTGTGCTAATGGATGGACAGATAATAGACAATAGGCCATCATATAGATTCTTCTGGCCTATAACCAGCAGAGCTAAAAATCACAGGCGCACAAATATTTGATCCATAATGATGACCATAACATAAATAAATTTTCAAGGTGATCCACTGAAAACGGTGAGACTAGTTATGTTCATAATTAAACAAGAGCATTACTGTGAATTCATTATTATTCATGAGGTACCAATTTTCAGGGTTTTCATTGGTAAGCTAGACCATGAAAATAAAAGGCACAACAAACTATGAAACAAGCTGATATTTAAAGCACCCCACCTCCCATCATATGTGATGGTAACATCGCTTGCTTGCTTCTTTCAACACCAATGGTATTTATAGTGCTGCAAAATATATCTCATGTTACATGTATTAAAGATTAGAAATAATGGAAATTAACTGATTATGATTTAATTCGCACACAAAATTTCATGAACTTAAAAGGTATGTATTAATGTAATGACTCTATCTGATACTAAAGTAAAAAAAATACAAACTTGCTCACTGTTTGCATCCTTCTTTACCTCCAAAAGCATGTATATCCATTTATAATAATGAATACTCAGTAAAATTTTATTCAATCCAATGAAATTTGGAAACATCGAAAAAATGTGAAACCATGTTCATGAAAACAGAGCTAATGTTTTTATGTGAAAACCTATTTTCTTCTTTCAGTCAGTGACCCTGACCTCAGATGCCCAAAGTGATAGACTTCTTCCTTATCTCAAGTGCAAGCCATCCACAAAGTTTGTTAACCATAAATGGTGGAGAACTCTGGTTATTGTGCGGAAATTAAATTGGCAACAGATTAATGGACATCATCTTAACAAAATATGATGGGTATATAAAAATTGTAGAACCACAGTAATTTGTTGATATGCGCATATTGACAATCATAATATTCCCCAAGTTGCATGGCAATCTACTGAAATCTGTGAAACTAGATGCGTTTACAAGATTCTATCATACATTGCATTCAGCTGCAAATCTAAAAGGGCCATAATTCAAATTGAGAATCACTCCAAGGGCATGATGCTCTACTGTGAAAAAATAAATTTCACGAATTCAAGACAAGACCATTTTGTCTTTTTAACTGCTGCATGCTGAAACCTTCTCTGACATTCTAGAATGACAAGATTTTCAAATTAGCCACTGTGAGGGTCATATTGGATGTAAGATCCAAACCAGTTTTATTTGGGACAAACTACACATTATTAAAAGACTTCTGATGAAACCATATGCCAATATGACCATCCATTGAGGAGGATTAGCGACAAGATTTTCAAGATGGCTGTTGTGGCAGCCATATTTGATATAAGACTGGCACTGTTTGCATTTAGGACCAACTAGATATCACAAAAAATCTGTTGGTGAAAACCCTATTTTGATATAACCATCAATTCTGGAAGATTAGCAATAACAAGATTTTCAAGATGGCCATCGCATATGCTCTTCTGGTCTAAAGCTCTAATTTGTGAAAGCACATACTGCTGAGGGGAAAGATAAGCTAGGAGCACATAGTTGCTCATTGTCTATTGCTGTAATTAATATTCTTTTCTATACCATATATATAGCATCACTTTCTTGGCATTAAAAAGAGCAAGTCATTTATACAACCAGCATTGCCCCCTGGATCTGTCCCTGTCCCTGGGGACTAGGTACTAATTCATAACTTGGAAACAAAACATTCCACCCCTGAAGTATATACACTTCCTTGGCAGTACACGGGGAGTTAATCTGTGCAGTCAGATTGGATTCCTGGGTCTGTCCTTACTCCCCTTCCCCTTGAGTCATTAACTTTGGAAACCACTGAGATCCCCAATCAAGGAAGCTGCAGTGATTCAGTAGTTTAGGTGCTAGGTTCATGACCAGAAGGTTGCAAGTTTGATTCCCACCATTTGATCAGCATGGATACTCATGAATATGCATGGATCTTGCTCATAATCCATCTCATCTGAGATCTTGATGATACAAACTTAAATAGGAATCTGTCGATATGTGCATCTTCAGATGTCTATAACATTTACAACATTTCATGGTATTTGATAAAACATGAGGACCAAGTGGACCCGAGTTCACTCATCCTGGCTGATATCTAATTGTCAAATGCAACAGCAGTTGGTCAAGAAATCTGGGTCAGTAGGATGCTTCCTGTTGAAATTTATTCCAATACTGTCAGGGCTGAGAAAATCCCATAGCCGGATGTCCCAGACTATTCATTTTTGAAGTCAGGCAAGTAAAAGTTTCCAAGTCACTAGTCCGGGACAAGTGCTTTTTTCCTCTTTTTAAAAAAAGTTGGGAAAGTGCTCATTTTCATGCCATAATCACTTTATCTACCTTTATCTGGCCATTCATGCCCTCCAGGCATACTGAATGCTTGATTATACCCCTCTCCATGTATTTATTTACATCCTGTATCACACCTGCCAGTGGTCATTGATAACTTGATGCATCTGCACACATTCTATTACCACTTGACTGCATATTGGGCTAAGTTACCAAAATTATTGGCCATTCAAAACACATGAAACAAAACAAAACCGGTATGATTAATTAGCAGCGTTTTAAATGGCTTCATTGTATTGAGTAAAGCAGATCCTCACAAACCACTCACCCTTTAATTTCAATCCAGCGAGTCAATCCAATTAAAGGAATGAAAGGCACCTCACCAGCATTAGTGTCCATTTCATTTATGAACTGACTCAATGACAGTGACAATTCTTTAATTTTTAATTTATTTTACAGAGGATTAACTTCCATGTCCGATATTGCGTTTGAAGCAAAATAATTATGCTAATTAGGAGCTGTCTCTGTTCATATTTCATGGACAAAATGTATGTTACGATCGTTAAACGTAAATGGCCAACAGGCGAAACACACGTATTTAATTAAAAATCGATCGATCATTATGATTGCTTTAGAAGTAGTTGTCAAGCAAGGTGATATTTACTATGTGGATAAAATGAGTTTACTAAATTATTTTCTCAAAGAAGTTAACATGAAAGATTCAAAGAACAAAAATTAATGTGAAAGTGGAGGGGTAACACGTAAGACTGCCGATGAGTGTGAAGTAATTATTTCTCTAACGTGACATAAGTCAGACTCTATTGTCACAAAAATTGTCAAATATGACACTACTTAGAGGCTGAGAAATTTTCAACCGCATTGGGTTGATAGTTATCCATGGCTTGAATTCACGGACTCAGATGGAAAAATGTTTTGCAGTTATTGCAAACAATATCCCAAACTGGCACAGGTTGGAAATTCAACCAGTCTATTTGTCAGTGGAACTGACAAATTCCAGATTGCACCAATCAAGTTTCAGGACAGTTGTGGACCTCACAAGATCTGCACAGCACAGTATTTGCATGACACTAACCAGTATGTGCAGAAAATGCCAGAGGTTATAGTTGCTAACACTACACTAGGAAAGGCCTTTTCAGACTAAATGTGACTGAAATGAAGAAAAAAAAAAAGAAAGCCGTCTTTAACACAGGCTACAATCTTGCCCATTATGTAAAACCATTTTCTGATATGGAAATTATGTGTGCACTCCAGGAGAAGAATGCTGTTGAACTTGGTGATAATAGTAAGAACAGATTCAGGGCAAGAGACTTCGTTCTATCATTTGATCAAGTCTTAAGAGGAGTTAGGGAAAGTCTGAATTCCAGTAAATTCCATTCCATTCTTGGTGATGGAAGTACCAATGCTACCGCAGCGGAGCAAAAAATAGTGCATGTAAGATACATGGACAGCAGAAAAATGAAAACCTCTGATGTAAGAAAAAGTATAATATCAACCTACATTTTTGAAAAATGTAATTCTTTTCAGAAATAAATATGTTGTACATTATTTTCTTTGCTTTTTCTATGGATTAAAGTGCATACATCTCATCAAATCTTGACAAGTGATTAAAATTTTGGGACAAGTGGAAAGGTAGATGGGACAAGTGAATTTTCTTCAACCACTTGTCCTGTACAAGTGGATGAAGCAAAAATTTGCTCAGCCCTGACAGTTCATTGCATATGTTGTGAAAATATTTGTTTCAAGGTTTCTGTATTCATATTTGATGGCACATCAGCATCATTTGTCCAATATTGAAAGATCGAATTCTGTTAGCATGTTCTTTTTGTTGATAACCTCGGGTAAATGTTTTTCTACTTTTAGTAACAGCAGCCATATTTTATGGTGAAACAGCATCATCTGCATAAATCTGAAATGCAGTCAAGCCAGGACACTTTCTGTCAAATTTGATCAAGATCTGTTATGATTTTTTTAAATAAGTCAATAAAGGTTTTTCTATTTTTAGCAACAGCAGCCATATTTGCTGGCATATTAGCATCATTTATACTAACTAAAAACCCCGAGATACCAGAATGATTTCTCTAAAATTTGGTCAAATTCTGTTTAGTGGTTTTTGAGAAGTCATTTAAAAAATTTTCCATTATTTGTAAGGCCAGCCATATGTGATGTCAAAGTGGCATAATTTGTACAAATCTGAAAGCCCTTAATACCAGAATGCTGTCAAATTTGGTCAATTTCTACTAAACAGATTATAAGAATTAGTCATTTAAACCTTTTCATATTTGTAATCATGGTGGCCATATTTGATAGTGAATTGGCATCATTTGTGTAATCATGAAAGTCCTCTATGCCAGAATGCTTTTTGTCAAGTTTTGTCACATTCTGTTGAGCAGTTTTTCAGCAGATGTCATTTAAATGTTTTTCTATTTTTAGTAATAGGAGCCATATTTGATAGTGGATCATCATCATTTGCGCAAATTTAAGAGTCCTTCATGCCAGCATGCAGTTTATGAGAATTTGTTTAAATGTTTTTCTATTTTTTAGTAATAGCAGCCATATTTGATGCCTGATTGGCATCATGTTGTACAAAATTGAAAGCCCTTCATGCCAGGATGCTCTCTGGTAAGTTAGGTTACAACGAGTTCAGTGATTTGTAAGCTGAAATTACAGAAAACAGCAAATGTTGACAAATGCAAGATGGACGGCACACAACAGATACAGGGTCATACCATAAGCTTGCTTGGTCTTACAGCCAGGTGAGCTATAATAGCCAAAATAAGCTCATCTGAGGACATTTATTAAAGTTTACACTTCTAGCTATTTTTAAATTATTTTGCAGAGTATTACATAATTTTGTTAATGAATAAAAGTTTTGATCTCTATCATACAATTTTTTCTGATTTTTCTGATTTTTTTAATATGTAAGAGAAAATTGTCATACACTGCTTTCAAGATTAAAAAAAACAACATGGGGTTAAAAATCAGATCTGTGAATACCAAGTAAAACAATAAGCTCAGTTTAGCAACAATGTCAATCATTTTAATACTTTGTAACTTTTAATTAAGAAATTACACTGACACAGGTGAGATGGAAAAAAAGTCTAAGAACAGCAGCAAAGAAAATGACAGCCTGAACTATCCACAAAAACAGCGCTAGTGTTTGTTAGAAAAGCTATACAAATATAAATCTGCAACAAAACAGCACTAGTTTCTATTAGTGAAGCAGCAATAAAGCACAAGATGGTCAACTAAGACCAACACAACTGCTTACAAACTAAAGCATTATTTTTTCCTGTTCTGCATACCACTGCAATATATCTTGTTAAAACAAACATGCTGAGCAAAACTCATTTGCAGACATGTGGGCGTAAAAAGTGACTTGATGCATCCAATTTATTGAATGGTGTGTGGATTTTAGATGGGGACATGGTTTAACAAAACATAATTAGATTATTACCATATATACTTGCTTACCAGTCAAGTCCAACTGCAAACATCATAGACCGTGATCAGCCATCACATAATGTGCTGGTAGATCATGGTCTATGTTGTTTGTTCTACTGATAACTCCTAACAAAGTAAAAAGACCCAGATCTGCCAGCACATTATGCAATGGCAGATCTGGGTCAGTGCAGTTTGCAGCTGGACTTGACTTACGAGTATATATGGTAATTCCAGATAATCCAAAGATTTTTAACAGCATGGACTGTATCTTAATCACAGGACAGATTGTAATTATGTATTAAATTAAACTTACTACTACCTTTTAATGGACATTAGGAATAGATTAAACATTTATAAAATGTTTTTAAAATTAAATATTATTTTCACAGTGGCACAAAGTTTACTGCCGTCTAACTTATGTACCAGGCAAAAAGTATAACCATTCTACTCCTACGTTCTTATATATATGTGATTTTTATTGAAAGCCTAATTTCTCTCTAATTTCCTTCCTATATGATGTTGAAAAAGATACAACACACATACTAAATACGGTATAGTGGGGGTAGGGGGTGTGGTGGAGACATTTTCTTTGATTTAGCATCAAGTGGTCTAATTGTGAGACTGAAAAAATAAATACCTTTAAAATGTATCATCTTATAATATAGCCTCCATAATTCTAAACTGATAAAACATAACAACGAAAATTTAAAAGCCCCATTTTTAACAAAATTGCTAAAATTACATCTGTGACAAAAATTCCACTATACAGTAGGTACACGGTGACACGCTCAGGGACAGAAAGTTAAATGTGGATGCTGTGAAAGTAATCACATATCTACATGCAAGAAGTGCAGTTAGTTGCATGCATTGTGTTAGTATTATGTTAGTATCTATTGTTAGGATCAACTGAACCAAAAGTTGTTTTAACAGAATCTTCAGGTGACATGGCTAATGTATATTGCAATGCTTCATTTTCATTCAATTTTTACAACTTTAATACATGTAGCATTTTTGACATATGAATATTTTTAATTATTCTCCTGGCCAACCGATATACTAGTAATTACTTTTAAAATAAGTAAAATTGTCCCAAATTCAGCAATATTACTCAATTTGATAAACTGTTACCAACATGATTTAACTGCACAAGTCGGTTACTGATTCTTTAAAACAAGGGCTGTGTGGAATGTGGTGTCTTGATTGTACCTAATGCTTTTATATGCTTTAATTATATCTAGCTTGCATAAACTTCAACACCAAACTTTAATACAGAATCTTACCATTGACAATGACAGCACAGATATGGACACCATTGACACAGATGGCACTGACAGCACAGATATGGACACCATCAACAGCACTGACATTGACAGCACAGATATGGGCACCAATGACACAGACAGCTCTGATATTGACAGCACATATATGGATACCATTGACAGACAGCACTGATATTGACAGCATATATGGACACCACCGACATGGACAGCACTGACATTGAAACAAACAATGACACCATAGATGTTACTGCTCAAAAAGTGAAACATGTCTTGCTAGATTTACACAGGTGAATCAAGAAACTTCTGAGGGCCAACCAAATCCAATTAAACTTGTTAGGGTACATATACAATTCAGACTAATAGAGCACTAAATAGCAGTACATACCATCCAATTCAGTGAAGACTGACCCAGCATATCACTGAGGAAACCAAGAGTCTCTTGCAGGTAACTCAGTTTTTCTTTTGTCTGTTGCAGCACCCAGGATGGAATTTCTTCATAGCTGGATGCCTGATTTAAAATACCACCATCAGTTTTAAGGAATTCAATCTAATATCATTTGCATCATTTTACATTTTAATAAATAAGCAAAAGGCCTGCAGAAAAAGAAGAGACTCCTTTCTGTTGAGCCCACATTTTATTTTGGTAAAAAGTAAAAACCCATTGAGCTTAATGTAAAAACTTAAACAATGACATTAATCTAGGGTATGGACAGACATGTACACTGACACCAAAGTGATTGCTATGTCAAACTTTCACCTAGGTTGGCTTGACAATAAATGTTCTTAAAACATATTGGTAAATACCTCACTTTATGGGAAGAAAGGCAATATATCATGGCAAACTTCAATTTCTGTCTGCTTGTATGGCATTTTTGTGGTAAACTTTTTTTTTACAGATAAACAAGAAAAACTCCTGCTTAGGGCTCCAAGATTTGCATACAATAATTCTGACAGCATCTATAATGAACTGCTTAAATAGGCAAAAACATGTACTAAACACGTATGAAGACTGAGGCAGATGGCTATAAAAACATACAAAATAGTTTCTGTTTTAGGCCCAACTTGTATTAAAAATCTTTATCAGACACGGTTTTAGCTAGGCAGCAGCTATGTTGTGGAATTCCCTACCAAAGACAGACATGACAGCAGCTGTAATGAATTCAAAAGATCAGAAAGGTGAATGCTGCAAATACAATGCTTGTAAAATTATATAAGGAATACCATGAGCTTGGCATCTGCTTGGCTAATGCTGGGTATTAAATTCCATCCTATTATCTTTCTTGCTTGCAAGCTTGCTGTAGCTGCCTACATTTTCAATATGGCTGCTTTGGTGACCATACTGGATGTCAGATCAGCACCATTTTCATTTAGGACCAACTAGACATCATAAGAGTCTTTTCATGAAAACCCAATGTTGATATGACCATCCATTCAGGAGAAGTGATAACAAGATTTTCAAGATTATAATAATTGTGGCAGCCATGCCTGATGTTCAAGCAACACCATTTTGATTTAAGCCCAACTAGACCTTGGGATGAATGCATATGTAAAGTTTCATGGTAATCCTCCATGTAATTATGCAGGAGTATCAATAAAAAAAAAATTGTGTTAACAGATGGATGACAAACAACAAGCCCTTCCATAAAGCTCTTCTAATCTATGACCAGTAGGGCTAAAAATAAACATAGATTTAATTACATTTTATGGAAATAGCTGCATCTGGATGACATGACTGGAGTTTTTTGTGCAAAAGACCTTTCTGGATCCATTAAAATCAACCCCGTTTGTTTTGTCATCATACACAAAGCTAAGAGGCTGTACTCAATTGATATTTTATTTTCTGTTTAGGTTTTCAACATAGTACAAGTAACATTTTTCAGAAGTCAAATCTACAGCAAAAAGCAGAGAAAAAATATTAATGATTTTCTTCAGGACTACATGAGAATGCAACAACAGCTGACTGGCCAAATTAGTGTCTCGATACCTAAACCTCAACGCTACACACCGGTCTCAAAGATGTTGGCTATAAACTGGATTGACATCTTTCAGTCCTTTGACATAGTGTGAAATAAAGTGTGAAATAAACTTACATTTTTGAAGGACTGGTAAAGGTCTGAGGAGAACTGTCTGGCTTGGTTCAACTTGTCCTTCAGAGCTGCTGGCTGCATGGACTCTGGCAAGTATCCTGTTACAGTGGCAACATTGGTCTTCAGAACTTTAGTAAGGCGTCTGGCAACAGCAATTGTTTGTCCTTCCAGAGTCTGTTAAATTTTTAGACTTATAGTAATATTATAGTCAAGTTTTAGACTCCTAGTAATAGTATAGTCAAGTTTTAGACTCATAGTAATATTATAGTCAAGTTTTAGACTTGTAGTAAAGTTTTAGACTCATAGTAAAGTTTTAGACTCGTAGAAAAGTTTTAGACTCCTAGTAATATTATAGTCAAGTTTTAGACTTGTAGTAATATTATAGTCAAGTTTTAGACTCATAGTAATATTATAGTCAAGTTTTAGACTCATAGTAAAGTTTTAGACTCGTAGAAAAGTTTTAGACTCCTAGTAATATTATAGTCAAGTTTTAGACTTGTAGTAATATTATAGTCAAGTTTTTGACTTGTAGTAATATTATAGTCAAGTTTGAGACTTATAGTAAAGTTTTAGACCCATAGAAAAGTTTTAGACTCCTAGTAATATTATAGTCAAGTTTTAGACTCCTAGTAATATTATAGTCAAGTTTTAGACTCATAGTAATATTATAGTCAAGTTTTAGACTCGTAGTAATAGTATAGTCAAGTTTTAGACTTGTAGTAAAGTTTTAGACTCATAGTAAAGTTTTAGACTCATAGAAAAGTTTTAGACTCCTAGTAATATTATAGTCAAGTTTTAGACTTGTAATATTATAGTCAAGTTTTAGACTTGTAGTAATAGTATAGTCAAGTTTTAGACTTGTAGTAATATTATAGTCAAGTTTTAGACTTGTAGTAATATTATAGTCAAGTTTTAGACTTGTAGTAATAGTATAGTCAAGTTTTAGACTCATAGTAATAGTATAGTCAAGTTTTAGACTTGTAGTAATTGTATAGTCAAGTTTTAGACCCATAGTCAATTTTTTGACCCATAGTAATATCATGGTCAAGTTTTAGATTCATAGTAATATTATAGTAAAGTTTTAGACCCATAGTAATATTACAGTCAAGTTTTAGACACATGGTAATATTATAGTCTTGAGACCCATAGTAATATTACAGTCAAGTTTTAGACCCATAGTAAAGTTTTAGACTCATAGTAATATCATAGTAAAGTTTCAGTTGAATGCAGCCACTGATGCACAAGATACGTTATTTTCAAAAACTTTAAAGCAAAACTTGAACATTGTTCACTGTGCTGCTTAAGCAGATGAAACAGGAAATGCAGGAACTCCTAGCATATCACACCATGAACTTTTAACATATAGTGATATGATCACAGAGTTTTACTGAATGCAGCAACTAATGTAGAATATATGCGACTTTCAAAATATTTAATGCAAAAAATCAATATAGTTGATGCAAACACTTGAAAAGGGACTACTATATCTCACCATCCTTATGCTGGTGAAACAAAAATACATAAACTTGAAGAAGAAACTTCTTTTTAAAAACAGGAGCTGAATTACAATGCAATCTTGAATTTGTATAAAAACTTACTGGTAGCAATTTACCTAATTATGTAAGACGACTGTCTCAATATAGCAACTTTAATTAAACCATAAACATGTATAATATGGCATAGAGATGGGGAACAATTCAGTAATATGCTAAACTTTTAAATCATGACCATACTTTTTTCAAGTTTCTAAGGGCCAAGTTTGCATAGTTATTGTTTTATTTGGTTTGGTGTTTTATGACACAGAAAGGTTATATCATGCCAAGCCAAATTGGAACAAACAGTGCCCATGGACACACCACAGTAGCAGACCTGGGCTAATCTGATGGCAGGATTTGAACCTGCACCCTTGCTAGTCCAGCCAACTCTCAGCCACCTAGTCTCCTCACATTAAATAAAAAAGAGGAGACTTTTTTTTATTTCTTACCTGTGGAGCAACATCACGTTCTTCACCATCAGATTCCTCCTTGTTAATCTGCTCCCACACATTACAAAGTTTCTCCTGTACCTGGTCATATGTCTCGCTGATTTTTCCCTTAGTACTTTCCATATTAGTTTTAGCATACTGGATCTAAAAGTAAGAGTTTTTAATAAGTAAACCAGAGTTGGTAGCAACAAGTATCATCGAAAAGTACAGCCCCTACCCCCTATATAATGTGGCAAACGGGATCCTTTTAAACAGCTTTGTGGAGAAAAATGTGGGTATCCTAGACAATCTCTCAACAGTCCCTGTTAACTCATTCAGCCCCAGCACTGTTATCAGTATCACTGCTGCTATGCCCCAGCAGCACTTTGCTGTGTCTAGCTGCTTGTGCCCCAGAGAGTTTTTACCTATTTAGAAAATTTTGTAAACATCATGCACATGCATCAATTCTTACCTTAATTTCTCTTCTTATATCCAATAAAAATCCATGAAATTTTCACCAATTGTTCCAAATAAATTTGTCTACACAGTCATGTATTTTTTAAGCTATTTGTCCACTAAAATCATCGATTTGGACAGACCGAAGATGATCGTTCCAGTTTACAGATCCGCAAGAACTGTATCATCGTCGCCATCAGCATCCTCTTCTTCTGACGATTCAATCTTAGAAACTTCTATGTCCGAGTCTAAATCTTGTAAAATATCCAACTGCCGAACATCGCTCTCACCAAATATCACTCTTAAGTCCGCCATTGTTTACGATTTTTCATGAATGAAACACGTGTAGTAAAACTGCTACCAATTATTAACCTTGGCTTATGAATAATTCAAATTTACACAAACGAAAGTAAAATCATTTCTGATTGGTTTAATATCGTCAGATTCTTGGAAAAACCCCATTTGTAACCAATCAGAGATGTTGTTACTAACACACATTCACCACGACTGTAGACGGGATTAGCCATTGAATGCAGTAAACAAACCACGACTACAGGCGGGATCGGCCATTGAATGCAGAAAACGGATCACGCCTATAGGCGGGATCGGGGCCGAACGAGTTAAGGTCGTTCAATGTTAAAACCCCACGTTTCTGTTCAGTTTTTAGCACTACACTTGCTATAACACATGGTGCTGTATATTAATAACAAAAAAGGTGTACTCGTTCATGTTAATTTTTTTTCCCTTTCCATAAAAACTTTAGAAAATGCAAATAAAAACTTGAAATAAATCCCAGCTCCATCTAAAAAAAAGAGGAGTAAATGCTGTTTCTATCTTACAGCAGAGTAAATGCTGTTTTCTAATGGTATTTTATAGTTACAAATTGATTTAAAACTATGTAGTATTTTGTTCCAGAAATTGGCAAAATGACCAATCTGATGGAATTAACTAATCTGGTGAAATTTAACAAATTTAAGTTAATTACAATAAAAATCTGGATATATTATAATTTCTATCAATGGTAAATCAAAGTGAAAAATATAACTTAAGAAATCTTTCAAAATGAAATCAGAAATGTGTCCATACAACATGGATGCCCCTGCCCATTTGATACAATTAAAGGACAAAGTTTTAAATCAAACAGGTCACAAACCGCTAAAGTTTAACATAAAAGACAAAAAATTGAACTTGACCCATGTATTCTTGATGTTAAGCTTCACGCAGTTCAGCAAGGATATTCTGAGGTTCGTAAACAGTAAATGTTATTGTACACAGACCATACCACTACACTCAATTCAAGATCACATGTGTGAAGTGTTCACTGCAGAATTTTAGGTTATGCTACTGACCCTTATTTTTCATCTTTTTCACAAAATTGCCTCTATGGTACCCATATTAAGCATAAAGAAGACCCCCCCCCCCGAAAAAAAAAAATATATAAGATAATTTGTTGATTTTAGGCTCATTAAATCAAGTGAACACCATGTTGGCTGAACAGTTGTAAGGGGTGGGCAAAATACAGGCAACTGGTTGCCAGGGGTACCAAGCGGGACCATTTCGCAGATCATATTCTTTTATTCTGTATTTTACTTGAATAAACGAACAGCTTTTTCATTAAAATACCTATGCTTTAGTTATTACTCTCATGACTATTAATACATTTTAAAAATAAACCGTTTGTGGTGTTGCCGCTCTCCCAGGGCATCATTTCCTCCAGAGCAAACTTGCGATGGCCCTGCATGTTTGCTTACTGAATAGTGCTAACAGAAATGTGTTAATATTCTTGATTTGCTTGACCACTAGATCTAGAGCACATGGTAGATAATCATGGATAGCAAACATAAAGAGGAGAAGTTGAAACGTTCATTAAGAAACCCTTCTGTATTTATTTCCAAAGCAGCGTACAGGGAGGTGTGTTCAAAATAAAATTATACAGCAGGATTGTATCAGGCATGAGGAATTAAATTTCCAATACAGAAGGCCTGCAACAGGCAAGTCTAATAATTAAATGTGTTTGAATATTTTCAGAAAAAACATGAGGGTAGGATATCTGCGTCCCATTTTTTCTAAATGACCCCCCTTTTTCTAACTGGGAGGTGACTTGGGCCCCACTTTTTTCCATTTCTAAAACGAGCATCAACTTTGGTTCAAAGAGGATTGATATGCACACCTAGAAGCTTATAGTGTACCTCTGTACATTCTAAAATGGATTTATCAGGTCTGTTTATGTATATTATTTTACCTTTGTGAACATATACCAAGCTTGGTTTCAATATTTTTAGTCCATCAAAAGTTACTGAGTAGAAACAAAATTCCTGATGGACAGATGGATCTGACCAGATGGAAGAACATGAATAACACTATATGCTGAACCACCCCCACCCCCAAAAAGGTATGGCATTTGCATAAAAATCTGATTTCTACATGCAATTAATTTGGAAGGTATAGTCAAATCCACCCCCCACCCCCTTCTACATTAAGTCAATTATTTAAGATCAAAACAAGAGTTACACACCTTTTATGAAAAGAAGTGTTTTGCCAGAGTTTCAGGCACTTAACAATGTAATTACCAAGAAAAACTACGAACATGAAAAAGAGATTTTTTCCCCATAGAATTTTAAGCTAGAAGTTTTATTTTTAAAGTCTAATTATAATTTCTATTGCAACTTGGATTATATCAGACAATATTATTTCTATTGTAACTTGAATTATAACAGACACTATTATTTCTATTGTAACCTGGTTTATTTCAGACAATAGTTTCCAGGACCTAATTTTTCTAAGATTTTCACTATTCATATAATATGAAGCAAAACATTATAATTGCAGTTATGTCGTTAGAAGTATAACAGAAACGTTGTTCCTGCTAAAAACATAATCACACAAAAATGAACCCCGAGTTTGCAGGCATGCTAGTGAACACTTCTGCCTGCAAACAGCAATATGATAACCAATATTGTGTGACTTTCAACAACTTTAACATGAAATGCATTTATGGAACACAGATCACCCCACCTTTGTGACTAAATACTGATTTAAAGGGGCAGACAAAGTTAACACCACATGCCCCTACCAATGTCATTGTGGGGTATACAAATCTAATGTGTTCAACATGACACTGCTGTTGCCCTTGTGGACAGAAAGTGATACCTGTGTCTCAAAATCATCTGATGTGGACCAGACAAAAAAAATTAGTTTTCCAATACTAACTAAGTCCACAGTGAAGCTGAGCTTGGATAAGGTCTCCTGGCTCCTCATCTGGAGGCTCTTAAAGTCCTTCATTGCTCTCTTGTACATCCTCTTCCGAACTTTGGTGCTTAGGGATGTAACCTTAGTCAAAGGATTTTCTGGCTTTCTCTCCTCCTGGTTACCTGCAAGAATCATTAAGCAATTTGCCAGTAAACAATGAACAAGAGTTCCTTCAAGGAAATGATGCCCTACTGACCAAAACAAATGTGCAGGAATTGTCTCGCCTTTCAAACAAAATATTTGTTATATGTGCGAGTGAACATGTTCACAAAATGCAGCTATAAGTGCAGTACAAAAAGCTTTGACATGGCCTTTGACCTTGAACCTGATCCTACAGGTTTGTGAACTGTCTGATCCTGACTCACAGCAGAAATCATTTTCAATTTTGCTGCCAGCACATTGCACTGTGAGCACTCGCAGCTAGTTTCAGAGGGTTTCCAAGTCCAGAGATGCCCATTGCCAAAAATGGAAATTAGGGACAAGAGGGTAAAAATTAGTAATTTTGTAGAAAAATTAGGGACACTTACCACACAGTACAGTTATATAACACTATTTAAAAACACACAACTCTTTCTATTCTGCCCAACAGAGAAATCCACACTGCAAATTGTGCAGTTAGCATGGCTGTCATCGATGCGAGAAGATTTGATGAAAGCCCAGGTTTTCGAATATTCTTCACTGAACTGTGTGCGTCTTTTCTTGTGAATTACTGTAAAAGACTGGGTAGGACCAAAGTGAACTGTTAGATCATGCCAGAAAATGATCATATGTCGCAAAATACAAGACTGGTTCCCGGCCTTATATGAAGATACCGCCTATATCTGGATATGTATAATAAGTATAACATAGGACCAGTCTAATAAATTACAGAAAATACTGGAATGGACTGAAATCAGTTTCAAGTTATATTCCGGAAATTGACAATACGGCTTCAACTTACAACAACTAATTTTTTGGGATTTTGTTTTTAGGAAAAAAATTAGTGAATTTTTCCCACCAAGGCCAGATTCGTGAACAGGCGCGGCAATTCGTGACATTCACGCCCAATTTGGGACAATGGGCATCTCTGCAGAGTCTTCAACAGAAACCAAAACTAGATAAAGACAATGTCCATCCACCTGTTTCAAATCACGATACTGCTCAAGCTAGCACCTTGCTAGATTCTGGCATTGTTTTTACTGTGGGCAACAACGTTACTAGATGACAATGGGAGCTAGCTATGATGCCCAATATGCAACCGACTGCTACAAAATCTTACATAAATTATAAAATATACTGACAGTCCAAGTCAATGTAAAATTATGACATAGAGAGAAAGTCTCCATCGGTCGACAAAATGAACTACTGACACTAGTGATGCAGTAGCGAATTTTTTCTCATACTAAAATATATGACTGATGCCAAATGTTCAGTTTTGATGTGAAAAATTTACTTTATTTTTAATACAATGGTCGAGTGAGTTTAATTTGATTCTCTGACCGCAAGCTTCTGTCCTCTTTTACCTTGTATTGTTATTCAGTTAGTTTTTTAACTTCCTAACTCTTCCTCTTTTGCATTCACTCACATCTGATAATAGTAAATATTTGTGAAATTGTTTGAGTAGCACATCTAACAATTTATAAATAATTATGTCCATGTATGTTATCTGTGAATATGGTAATTTTGTACAGTTGTATGCTTGTTTTATGGCATCAACAGCCATATGTAAGCATATGGTCAGTCATAATCTCCACAAAGGTGAAACCCAGAACCAGATCGTAAGTATAATTATGAGTCAATTATTCTTATAAAGTATTAAAAAAGAGGTGAAACAATTGCAAATGTTTGGACAAGCATTAAACTGCATCAGCAATATTTAATAATAAGCAGCAGGTACTACTGTTGACTCGCAAGTGCACAAGTACAGCATCTGGCCATTCCGTTTCAGCAGTTATTTTTCATGCAAGTGGAACAGAACTGTAAATTATTGTATTCCTTATTTATCCATCTGTTAAAATAATATATTCTTCACTTGGCAAAATTGGCAGTTACAGAAGAACTATGTTCTAATACTGGGCATGAATGATTTCGATTTTTCTATTTTTTTGTGGGGTATAACACCATTTTACAGCACATGATAGGCTTTACATGGTGGCCAAAATATTTTGGTGGAGGAAAAACCTGGGAAGACCCCGGGAAGCTACTGGCAAGCTTTCTCACATACCCACGTTGACTGAGCCAAGACTAGAACCCACGCAGACAGAAGTAAGATGTGAGTGATCTGTAAAGGCGAGTGCCTTAGACCACTCAGCCGCTGGAACTATTTAGAAAATAAAATTAATACCAATTGCCCTGCCCTGCCTTTACCTCCCTTCAACTTTTTTTATTTCCAACTTGATACCTGGTCTGATTGTTCCTCTACTATACAGAGACCAGATTTAAACAAGATTTATTTTCAAGCTAATGTTGTTGTTCCATGAACTCTCTATAATTCTTCATGAATTAAGTAAGCTTAGCAATTTTCTAATCCGAAGACGAGTATTTTTTCCTGTGACTCATGTGAGTAAATGTTTATTTTACATTTCAATGTTTATTCCATTAGATACAAGCTTACAATGTATGATTATCATTTCCTAGGAAATCAACTGATCAACTTCAACATACTCTCTCTTTGAGCATGGATGTCAACACAAATGCACCAATGTCTAATCCAGACTGATCACATATACATATTGTTCCTAATTTAGATTTTTTCAAGACATTTGCAAACATGTGGAAGAATAATCTCAAAGTGTTTTTTTCTTCTTCCCAAGAAGTTTTTTTTCTTCAGAACAGTGAAAGTACATTAACATGTTATTTCTTTAAAACTTCTACATCTACTGCTTAATTAATTTAAAAATTCTTTGGTATCTGAAAATAAAGCAAGGTGAGGGATGAATCATGAAAATTTTCTGTGAAAAATGATAAATATACCAGGCTTTTTTTGTTTTTTCTTGGACAGACACAGGCCCATCGCATAGCTCTTCTGATCTCTGACCATTAGAGCTAAGAAAACAAAGGAAAAACTTTATTTGGAATTTCACTCATGCATATAAAAGAAATGAAATTTCAAAGAATGTGTCTATGGAATTTTCAAAAGCAAGAACATATCTAAGGCCACACACTGTTCCTTTTTACACCATTTTACTAGTGTGAATGGAATAATTACCATCTTCTCCCTCCTCTTCTTCCTCCTCCTCAGAGTCAGGGAGATATTTCTCCACATATTGCTCTGAAAAATCCAGTGCATCATTGACTTTCACCATCACAAATTTCCCATATGGCGTTTCCATGGACCTGGAGACTTGGGCCACTCCAAAATCCTTAATGGTAGCAACTGTGTTTGTTCCAAACTGAGTAACCTTACTGACCTGAAATAGAGCCAAATTAAATTTCTATGCATTTTAGTGTAAAACACAAACACACATCTGCAAACACGCATATTCCAGGAATTCAAGATAAAACCATTTCTTCCTTTTTAACTCTTCAACTACGACTGACATGTATATATGCTGCATACATGTGCCTTGCCTATGCAGTGACTGATAAATCTGCTTGTAAACAAAGCACTACTATCCACCATAGTGGATATATCCACTTGCTGGTAATGTGCCCTAGACCTCAGTGATGGACAGATCCATTCTGTATGTTCATGTTGCAAGCAATCGTATTCGTCAGTAATGGGCAGCAAAATAGAGTTAACAAATGATGGTTCTTGCTATGAAAGACGTCATATACTAAATATGGCTACTAAATACAGGGATTTTCTGGAATATTCTACCATGTCATAGTTAATACATGTGGTTGTTGACAGTGGAAACAATGGCTTTTGCTTGAGATTCTGAATCACAATTTTCAGGTTTTTCAGATGACGAAATTGATGATATTGATTTAGGAAGTGTTGGCAGTGACATTGAATTATTGTCTTTGTCCAGTCTGTCAGAAATTGAGATAGAATCTGATGATGAAGACAGTACACTAACGACAATAGAGCTGCGTGCTCTGCAAGTCATAGAGTTCACTTAAAGTGCTTGCCCTACATGTACTTTCATTTTGGATGAGGAAAAAAAACCCAGAGAGATAGATTTCTTCTTCAAATATTTACCCCAGGTATTAAATTAAAGAACTATGGCTGAAAGTAACAACTATGCAGCAAAATGTATGGAAGAGAAGCCAGACAATATTTGACAGAAAAAAGGCAGCATGAGATGTCCATTATTTGCAAGCAGTGTGATGTTCTCCTTTGTGTAAAACATAACTGCCTTTACAAATATCACCAACAGCAACTACAGAACTAGTAGAACATAATGAACAATTACATATATTGTAGTACATGTCCAACTTTGACATATAAATTTGTAAAAATTAATGACAGACACATTTTAGTGTTACAAATAGTGTTTTTGTGTCTTATCAATCTTGTGGAAGTCAGTGGGATAAAAGAATCATACAGACAAAAGGTAGAGCTTTTATAAATGCATGGTTTAAGTATATCAATCAGTCAATTATAAGGAAAATAACTAAAACAAATTGGCCCATATCTCCAAATCATGAACTAAACAGTTATCATTTGGCAGCAGCTGCATCAGGCTCTGGTAGTCAGCGCCCAAATCTGCTGCAGTAGTGACCCCAGCAGCTAAGCAGAGTGGACAGCCACTAGAGTAGTTAAAGAGTAAACTTCTGAGTGTTGAAACCAGCTCCGATATTCTTCAGCAATAACAAGATTTTCAAATTAGCTGCTGTGGTGGACATAATGGATGTCAGATTGGCATCATTTTCATTTAGCACCAACCAGGCATCATAAGAAGTCTTTTAGTGAAAACCCCATTTTTATATGACCATCTATTTAGGAGTAGTAATAACAAAATGGCCACTTCAGTGGCCATATTAGGCATTAGATTGGCACCATTTTCATTTAGGATCAACTGGTGAAAACCTCAGGTCAATATGACCATCCATTCAGGATGGGCAATGACAACATTTTGAAGATGAATGCTGTGGTGGCCATATTAAACATCAGATCAGCGACAGTTTCATTTAGGACCAACTAGACATCATAAGAAATCTTCTGGTGAAAACTCGATGTCAATGTGACTTTAAGATTTTCAAAATGGCTGGATGTTAGATCAGCACCATTTTCATTTAGGACCAACATGACATAAAAAGTCTTTTAGCGTAAACCTCATCTTGATATGCCCATACGTTCAGGATGAGTAGCGATATTTTCAAGATGGCCACTGTGGCAGCCATACTGGATGTCTGAGAGATGCCATTTTCATTTAAGACCAAGTAGACCATGGGATGAATGTATGTGTAAAGTTTCATGGCAATCCTCCAAGTAGTTTAGGAAGAGTACCAATAATAAAGTTGTGCTAATGAACAGAAAATAGACCATCCCACAAGCTATTCTAGTCTATGACTAGTAGAGCTCAAAATAGATTAACTACCAAACAAATTAACTGGCCCACCAACCAAATAAACAAAGTGTTTCTAAAAAATATATCCTTGCACTCCCCCACCCCAATCTGCGGCCCTAGTGTCAAGTTTCTGGGGTAAAGGAACCCAGGAACCATTTTTACTTGCACATCTGAATTTTTCTTTTTGTGCCCCGTGTATGTGTGTGAGTACATGTGTGTGTGTGTGTATACATATATATCCCAATAGTCTCAAAGTTATAACCCAAGAGCCACAACTGTTATGCTGCTTGAATGTGGGATGGCCAATATTGCATATGACATGTTGAAATGTACTGACATTTGGATCTGCGATCACAAAGACATCAATACCAAGACATATTTGTTTCATAATTTGGTAGTTCATAAAGCATGGAGATAACTAATTATATTAATAAATTTATTTCAAACAATGTAATTTTGTTTTTATCTCTATATCTTCAACTAACCTGCTCCTTTCCCCGGCTGTATGTTTCCCGCACAGCATTTACCCTGTCTGTCACTGGCTTCAGCACTGCTTCACATGCCCTCTTGCCCTCATCCAGAACCTGCAAAAAATTGAATAAAAGTATAGGCATAAACAGTAAACAGCACGTCCTTGCATTTTCCCTCCTTATTCAGTAAACATACACTTTCAGCATTTCAACCACCCAAATAATCGTTGTTCTTCAAGCTCATTTTTCCACGGCAAAAAGGAGCACCAGTCTTATATAGTCAACATTTAAAAATCCAATCAAATCATATATCCACATGTCTGAAGCATGTTCATGGACCTGCACATTTTACCTGTTAATAAGTTCAGTTTAGTAAAAACTGCAGAGGTAGAAAAAAAAAACAACATCTTACTGATTTCGAGTTTTAATGTCAAAGGCATGTGCACCTGACAGAAATCATGCTGCCCCACTTCATTCACAAATCACAGATGTACTGAATAATGGGCACCCTAATCATTATTAAAAAGTTTTGCCTTGCCTTTGTACAAGCTACCCTACTCAAATGTCACTTTGACTCTTACAAGTCTCTGCTTTCATCAAGTTTTGACATTGTTGACAACATCTGGAAGATATAATGCATTCAAAAATTCTTACTATCAGGTCATCCTCAGAACTTTACCAAAGCAGCAATGGAATCCACCTATCACTCTTGTCTCTTGCTAATGGCACTAGAGTACCGTAATCACGGCAAGTCTTGGGACACAAAAAAATAATAATTTTTTTTCGTGTCCCAAGACTTATATGCCTTTAAAATATATAAAATTTTCGGTGTTCCATAACTTGTAGACACAAAAAAATGTAAAGACAAAATTGGTAAGATCGCCATACGTCACACAACAGTGACCAGCTCGTTCAATTACCACGTCATTCATCAATAAACTGTTATACACTACTATGATTGTTTATGTTATTATTTTGCATGTGCATATTTTCCGATTTCTCCAACATGATTTAAAATAAAGGTAAATAAAGACTTCATAATTCACGGGCCGCTTACAATTAAGACAAGACCTGTACTATAGTGTACAGTACTTACACAGTGCAAATCGTACTTGGCGTCACTTATATCCTTGTTTATTCCCCAAAATATTCGATGCAGATTTTGCTTTATTCATCATTTTTACCAAATCGCATTCTTCCAGATTACATTTCAGCTACACGTTCATTGCTGTTTCATTTATTTGTATTCACGCGCTCAACAGTTACTGTTTTTCAGTGGTATAAGCGATCCTACAAAGTGATGTAATCTATATGAAAAGGCACGCGTTTAATTTTATAAAGCACATAACCAGCATAAATTCAAATAACTTGTCATACATAATATATGTTAAAATTCTGAATATAGATCGATTAAGAGCATCATTGATCCATTTTAGTTTAGTGTTTCGGCTTCACAAAATGGTAATTTTCCACGCATTATTCATTCCATTTTTGATTTTGGCAAGCTGGTTGTTTCGGTGTCTCCTTTGTTTTATAATTGGCGGATTTGTCTTTTGTTTTCCGACAGCCATCCAGGCCAGTTAATTGTTAAAACCCTGAAATTGGCTTGGGTAAAGAGGAATTTTGTCCGGCGGCAATGCCGGTACTTTGATGTGTGATTGGCTTCTACTGCGTAATATTAGCACGATTACCGTAACTGAGTAAACATTACTTATTTAAGGTTGCTTACATCAAAGCAAACTACCACGGAGTTTTTATTTTAAAAGCATTATTTCTTAAACTTCTTTATCGTATTTTAAAGATATTATTTAAGTTTAGTGCAGTGGTGCCTATGATTCTAATCAAATGTAAGTACTTCATTCATCACAAGTAAAATCTTCAATGTGCATGTGGTGACGCCATGATGCAAACAGGCGTACAATAAATGCTAGAGTTGAAATAAACACCATTTTCATTGTTCTCATCCTGGTATCACATTGTAATGAATTAGGTATTTCCATTTTCAGGGATATAAACTCCCCAATAATTACAGGTGACTTTTGACAATTTTAATGCAATAATGCATAAACTGACAATAGTAAACTAGGGCACAATAGGGAGAAGTTATTGTTGAATGGGTATAACATACTGCTAATGCTAAGTTCTTGTCATCATCTGATTAAATTATACATATTTTAATTTGATAGAAATAATAAGAAAACAGAGAAAATTCAATATATTTATTGACTATTCAAACAAATTGTAATAATTTATAATATTTCCATGTAATAATTCAAAATGAGAGTCCCTTAACAACCACGAAGTCCTGTTTATTTTACACGAGGTTACGATCGATAAAATATGCCGATCGATCAGTAGAAGAAAAAAAATGTTTTAGGTGTCCCAAGACTTATAGTACATGAAAAAATTGCTTTAACTTCGTGTCCCAACTTTTATAGGTTATAAAAAAATTACTTTTGAAAATAATTAAGGGTGTCCCAAGACTTGCTGTGATTACGGTAGTGTGGGGATTGTTAGACTGGTTCTCTATTTCAAAAGGCTTGCCAATGAACAAAACTTTCCAAACTGAGAAAAAGAACAGACACAGTACACAGACAACATCAACTGCTGATTAATATGTAGGTGTATTCATTACTCATCCTTTTTAACCAACCTGATTGGTGGGTTTAGTGATGACAGGGTAATTTTCCTCCAGCTTGGCAAGCTGCTGACAGGCAAAGCTGTTCACATGGTTCACTGAAACAGGAAACATACATTTTTACACAATCAAGAAGAATTTTTTTATCCACACTATGAACAAATTAATGTTGACATATACATCATTTTCTATCTGCTCTAATAAGCAAAGTAAAAAATGCTTTTAAATACATGTATTAAATATCTCTTACATAAAATGTTGAAGAATAAAACATACTGATTACACCATACATTCAGAATTTAGGTTAAGATAGCATTCAAAATTTATATTTGGATTCTAAGAAAGTGTCCAAAATACAGTTTATTGCACTTGTGGTAACGTTCAGCTTGAATTTTATAGAAATGTTAACTGGAGTGTGATTTTCACAAGACAAATACATTTAAGATTGAATACTTGTCTGAATGGTTTTTAAATCAGTTTGAAAGCCTTTAACATTCTTTTGTTGCTTCTTCTTTACCTTCAATTATCGAAGACCTGATCTGGACTATTCAAATTGATCATCTTACTTGAAAAAGCTTTCTGCTGAAATTTCTTCTAAAGCTGGAAATTGCATACGTTATGAAAACCATTGTTTCAATATTTCTGTATTTCTTATATCTTCATCCATTGATGATTGTACATCAGCATCATTTGTCCAACACTGAAAGGCATCTTTGCCATGATGCTTTCTGTCAAAGTTGGTCAAATTATGTTCATTAGGTTTTTTTTATAGATAAAGTCATGTACAAATGTTTTTGTTTTTATTATTGGTGGCCATATTTGATAACAGATCTGCACAATTTGCACGAATGTGAAAGGCCTTTAATCTAGGACACTTTGTCAAAATTCTGTAAAGTGGCTTATTGATGAAGTTAATAAAGCTTTTTCAACAATTTTTTTTTTAATATCAGCCATTTTTGATGGTAGATTTGTACTTGGTATCACTTGTACAAACAAAACAGCCCTTCATGCCAATATGCTCTGTCAAACTTCATCAAATTCTGTTGTGGTTTTTGAGAAATCATTTATTAAACTTTTCTATTTTAAGTAATATGGCAAATCAACATCATTTTTATACACCTGAAAGCCCTAAAACGTAATGTTTTCTGTCAAATTTGACCAAACTCTGTTGAGAACTTTCTGAGAAGTCATTTAAAGTTTTTTTCTATTTTCAGTAATGGCAGCCAAACTGAATGTGTGTCTGCATCATTTGTACAGACTTGAAAGCCCTCTATGCCAGGATGTTTTCTGTCGAATTTTGTCAAATTCTTTAGATCCCTTTTTTAAAATCAGTAGTTCAGAGGGTTTTTTCTATTTTTAGTAATGATGGCCATATTGGATGATGGATCAGCAACCACTGAAAAAACTGGTCAATCGGTTTTTTAAAAAGTTGTAAATAGCAATTGTAAGCGGAAAAGTGACAATATCATAAGCTCACATGGCCTTATCGCCAGGTAAACAAAGAAAAGGCCCAAGACATATAACATTATACATGTGCTTTCTGGGCATCAACTTGGCATTTTTTACATGCAGTGCAAACACGATCTTAATGTACCAGTTGAGTGCATACAAATTCCCCCTCTCATCATAGACAGAGTGCCATCAGAAAAGACTTCATTGCACTTAAAATGCCCCAACAGTCAACCAGCACCCTGCTCTAACTAACAGTATGTGGACAATGTAAAAATGTTACCATTTCAATGGAAGTGACAACTCCAAACAAGTGATTCATCAAGTCTCGCATGCATTCAGAGGCATTACAAACATTTAGGAATAATCCGATTCTTATATATAAAAATAGGATACAGTAATTATTGCAGTTAGAAATTATTAACCATGGAAGAATTCTAAATCACTCAGTTTTACCTGATAATTACACTATAATGAATGGGTAAGACTTTTGAAATGATGATGATGCAATGGGTGCTGCTGTAAAGTGATATCTATTTCTATCTGCCGATGCTGGTTAAATAATAAAACTAATCATTTACATTGTGGCTGATATTTATCCATCAGAGGTTTTGTGGTCTCTGCAAACTTCTTGACTCCCCCCTCAGCCAAGTTGCAAGTTGTTCGCAAAATAGCATTTCGCTCCTTTGTTTTCATGTACAAATCACAAGCTTGGACCCATGCTGATGTAACCACTGGAAGGTTTCCAAGTCGACTAAAAAACTGATCTTGAGGCATTCTTTCTTGTTCCATCATGACAGCCTGACGATACATGTGTGTCTCCCTGAAAAATTATGTGGACTGTATACTGAATATGTATATGCATGGTTAAAAAAATATGCGGTAGTCTGCTAGCCTGAGGACAGTAAATTTCCTGTCAGATTAGTTTTCATAATTTCAATAGTCCAATGACTCGTAAAGTTTCAGTTGTTGCCAGACAGTGTTTTGTGGGAAGGACTAGTGAAGATTGAGAAATTTACTAGTCCTTCTGGTTACAAAGAAATTAATGTTACATTCGAGGCTTGATACATACACTACTATATATGGGATTTTTCTCAAGTATATAAAGCAATAACAGAATGAATATTTAGCAGATTTAAAGGCTCATCAATCACGAAAAATGCTCTGAATTCAAATACAAACAGCAAAATCATTTTAAAATTTATCAAAGAACTACACTGCAAAAAAAATCACCAACAAAAAGGGAATTTTTGTGTATACTAGTAACTTTGGTCTACATGTTCAACTGATGTTTAAATTAAGGACACTGACATACCAGGAGAGATCAAACTCCGCTGATGATGGAAGTTTAAGTTTGATTCTCGCTTTAATCTTTATAACATTAATGTCATTTATGGAATTAATTAGAGCATTTCAGCAACGATTCAGTCCGTATTTGTAATACATACTCATCTTGCTGTTGTTTCTCGATACATGTAGGGCTCATTATTCTGTTAAAATTTGAGAAGATCAGGTTGGCAGGTTAATAGTCTTATGAAGTGATCAAAAATATTGTGGAAAATACTAGTTTCTGAACTTAGCATTAACTTTTCCAATCAATAGCTATAATAAAAACAACTCACATCTGCCAAAAATTGACAGTCCTGGCAAGCAAGTTGTCTAATCACATTTAAACGAAATTGTTCCATGTTCCAGTGGTGGTGTGAATTTTAGAATATTTTGTAATTTACGTTATTTTTTTAAACACAACAGTCTTATACATTACCCAGAGTTTCCTCTGACCCTTCCCACCCCAACATAACTAAAAAATATCTAAAATGGGGTGGGAAGGGTCCGAGGAAACTTGGACCAACTTGTATGTGTGGTGATCCTGCAACACTTCTTACTTTCTTTCTCTCTAATGGAAGATATTACATCATTCAAAATACATCAATATCAAATGGCACGTCATCTTTTCTCCCCATGACCATGAACTGAGTGTTCTAAGGCGCTCGCCTTACAGAGCACACACATCTGGCCTCTGTCCGCGTGGGTTCTAGTCCTACAATGTATGATGTCGACCCTGATATTTATGTTGTTTGTCTCGACGTATTACTGCTTAAATAAACGGCGAGGCAAACTAAATATCAGGGTAGACGTCTTACATTGTAGGACTAAGTGGGTTCGAGTCTCGACTCGACCAACGTGTGTATGCGAGAAAGCTTGCCAGTAGCTTCCCGTGGGTCGGTGGTTCGTCCTCCACCAAATATACTGGCCATGTATTACACATGTGCTGAAAAATGGCGTTAAACGTCACAAAAGTAAAAACCAAGCCAATGACCATGAATTATACACAACGATTAATCTGGCAGTCACACCACCGCTTAAATTTACTGTACAACCACAAGGTCAAAAATTATACCGTTGCGGACAACAAAACGGAGTTTTATTTTAAATTAAAAACTGAATCTTTGAAGAGTAATAGTACGTATTGTATCGCAGCTCATGATTAAATGAAGCAGGTCTACTGCTGCGTTAATTCTTTTTATCCCTTTTGAATATTAAATATACTAGTATTATATACAGTAGAATTCCGAGCTCATTTCCGCGTTGGCCGTCATCTTTCACAAAGCACAATATCACGAGTAAAAACAATTTAAGCTACAACACTCACATCAGTATGAATCCATGAAATATCCGAAGCAAAATGCTTAACTTACCTTAATAGTGCTTGTGTCAGCACTAGCATTCAAAGTGTACTGTATTGCGAAGGCAAATGCCTATTATACTCGTGAAATATTCTAGAAATAGCTTGTCTATCATCCAAAGTCCGTGTAGTTTTCCTAGCCTTTGTCTGGTCACGTGATATGACTAAGCGCTGCATGATCAACGCATGATAGACGTGTATCCAAAAATTGGGACGCTGCAACGCCGGTGGTCTGGTAGATGATTTATTAATTTAGGTATAATCTTAAAAGAATCAGGTAATTTTACAAATGGAATTACAAATCTAAGTAGTAAAGCTCTCAAAGTTACTTTCATGATTAAACGTAGATTTTAACACTATTAACCAAAACTCTTTACTTTTCCTTTCACTTTTAATTTTGTGTCCAACCCATACAATACTACTTTAAGCACTTTAAGGGAGTGCACTTTTTTTGTCATATTAAAAACTTGAGTAAAAATCTTCAGACAGAAAAGAAAATTCATGTGCAAACTTTTCGCCAGAAAAAAATAAAAATAAAAATAAAAAAATCAGACATTTCAACAAAAAATTTTTTTTCGTTTTTTTACACCGGTTGTCAATAAATATTCGTCAAACACTGCTGACCTATATAGGTCGTTACTGAATTGTTATCTTAGTCCTCTACAATTGAATACATTCTGGTTGCATTTTTATGAATAATTGTAAATTTACTTATCGCAATGGTAGAAAACTATGCTCATTTCCACAAACATTCCATCACCAAAGTTTTTCCTTTTTTGAATAAGCAACATACATATATGTGTGTAAGTATGCATGTTTATGCACACGTGTATGTATGTGTGCACGTGTGTATACGCATGTATGTATGTATATGAATGTATATGCATGAGTATCTATGCATGTATATATGTATATGTGTTTGTAATCTCGCACCTCGAACAATGATTGATTTAGATAATTAGTGTTCTTACACTCATTCAAATATCATTTCAATTTTCTTTGTAAGTTTCACCTGATGCATGAAATATTTATGTGTTTTGTATTTGTTACGGGAAAAGCTATTCTAAGTTGGAAGAACCTGTAACTAACCCTTTTGATTTCCCAATATATGCAATCAATTATGTTTAAAACCAAACAAAATCAGAGTTTTTACTTTTTAATACATCTGGGGTATGTACATGTTTGGGAAGATACAGTACTTTTATTTTGAAAAGGCTTACATACACTTTTAAACAAACATTTACTTAAAAGGTGTGAATAGTTTTTCTTTCTATATATTTCTGGGTGTCCCTTTAAAGAAAATTACTGTAATACACCACAAGCAACTTTCTCTTTAAATCGTCCTATTTCTTTCAAAATTATTTGGATTCGACTTGAGACATTTATTAGGTTCGAGCTAGTGCGCGGTAGGCTCATATATATATATATATATATATATATATATATATATATATATATATATATATATATATATATATATATATATACACACACACAAACACACGATATTCTGTAAGCTGTTTGATGATTTTTCCTCCTTTGTTTATAGGAAAGAGTAATGAATTGAAATTCAAATTTCTTATGGGGACAAATCAAATTAATATTCCAACATTTGTTCTGTATGTTTCAAGCTGTTATAATTTAAGGCACTCATCTGGAAAACAAAAGTCTGATGTGTATAATTGTTTATCATTTGTTGTAAAAAAAAAAAAATCTTTAAAAAAACTGAATTGCCCTGCAATAAATTAGAACATTCCTGAGTTATGTTTACAAACTACAACTATTGAAGTATTCTACGATGTACTGAAAGTTTCTAGTCGTTTTTATTATTTCCCGTGTTTGGTGTATTTCTATTACTCTTTGCTATTATCCCAAGTACAGGATCTATTGCTGAATAAACGTTGAACTTTGAACTTTGTCTTTTTTATGAATACACAGTTGACACGGTTATTTTTAGAGGACAAGGACACTGTACAAAACAGTGCTATTATCTGACTTAATAACAACTGATTCATAAATGTGAATATTTATTGCAGAAATTAACAAATCCACGACCCGAGTGCATGTGCGATGTATATGTTCGCAGGCAGGTAATACATATGTAACTTAAAACAAGGAAAGGTAAAAGCAAGTTGTTATTTTTTTTTTTTTTTTTTTTTTTTTTGGGGGGGGGGTCAAACAGATTAAATGCAATTTGACATACTGTGTGAAATAGTATTACATCTCATATATGTGAAAAAGAATTTTTCATACGTGACAGAAAATTGCGCACACGTGTAAAAAGAAACAAATACTATTAACATGGCTTGCAAGAAAGACAGACAGAACCGACAAAAAATGTAACTTATGTTTGCTAGTAAGAAGATTCATCAAAAGATTCAACGTTAAATCTGAGAGAAGGAGAAAATAACACGATGACCGATTCACGCATGGCAACGCCTCGGATGGGGTGGGGATGGGGAGTATGATGGAAAACTTCCTTGAAACTTGCATCTGGGAACGTGTCACTCGTTTAAGTGCTAAGTGTGACGACACATCAATAGACTTTTTTTATGTTTAATTTTATTTTTAAATAGTAAATTCCAAGTACAGGTATGGTGCTTTGTCTCTAAATTCGCAGTACATTAATACATAATTAAGAATCTCTGATATATTTCGAAGTGGGTAACAGACTCTACTTAAATCTGTAAAATTAAGACAAATTTGTCTTTTGTCATTAATATTAAACCCAAAGTTGGTAAGTACGTCGATCACAAAGGGACAAAACTCTCCACAAATACTAGTCTATCATGAACAATTAGTCTTTTTGAAATAATTGAAGAGATATAGATTCACAAAATGAGAAGAAGATATGCACACACAATGAGAAAACGGAAACACACGTTTGAAAATGTTCATCCCCTGTATATGTGACATTGCACGAAAATAGCTAACATAACTGTGCGTCAGTGGCTGACCGAGGGTTCAATGCGCCCGGGGGCAATGTTCTTTAGTGGCGCTCCTACTTTGCCACAGAGAACAGTTTTTACAGTTTTTATGTCAGTTGCCAACCTCCACCACCCCCACAACCCATCTACACCCCGGTTACAGCTAAAAAAAAGAGAAAAAAAGCTCCCGACGGCGCCACCCCAACCCACCAGCCTGGCGCCTGGGGGCAATTGCACCCCCTCCCCCACCCGTCGCGCCGCCACTGTTGCGTGTTTATACAAATCGGAGTGAGTGCTTCATGTTTTTGGCGCATCTTATTGCAAATTATATCAACTGGAAGTTGAGTTTTGCAACCCATGAGTGTGAAAACAGCTTCCAACAAAAGAGAAGATCAAATTTAGCCAGATGACATTGTGAACCGAGTGAACTTAAGGTAAGTGACTAAAGGAACTCGACAATTATTTGTTGGAAAGAAGAAAGAAATGGATGAACACAAACGTGTATGAAAAATATGAAGAAATAAAATTAAAAAAAAATGAAAAAAAAGCGATTTAAATGGAATATCGTAGCGCGAGGAACAATTTACTTTTTACTGGTGTCGCCGAGACCGAAACTGATGGTCAAGAAGAAAGCATGGAAGAAATGTTGAAGACTTTTATTTCAACTAAATTTAAGTCTCTGAAGAAATACGTTTTGAAAGAGTGCACAGGTTAGGCTTACCGAAAGCCCTCAGAGCTGAGCAAAGGTCGGTGATCGAAGCCAAGGCCAACAGTGGCTACATTTACTGACTATAAGGATCGAGGACAATGGTGAACTGCAGGAATAAATTTGAAAGGTAAGCCGTTTGATATGAGTGAACAGCTGACAAATGAAGCCGTCGAGAGAAGTACATTACTCTGGGATCACTAACATGAAACAAGGAGGTACAGTTATCGTACATGGTGGTTCGTTGACTAAATGGTCGGCACGTCGACCCAACAAATTCAACGATTACCCACCCAACCCATCCCAGTCCACGCAATTCAAATGCTGCTTCTCGCATCTCACGGTTTCCGACGGAAACTAACATCCGCAACTACATCTCAACATTCATCGTAGTAGGAATGTTATTGGGCTCAGCACCCCTCTGGGAAACTAGCGGAAACAATTAACTCCATTTTACATTAAGAGAGAATATAATTCATTTTGACGTTTCTGATGCAAACGAAATAAATAAGAACAATAATAATAACAAATATTTCAGTTCACATATACTTTATATCACTATAGGAGGAGCGCTTGCTTCAAACTGAAATGTCACAACAGCCTCTGTATTTAGTAAGGATAATCTTAATTACTGCAGTAATGATAATGTGATGCCATTTATTTCAATTATTCTTAATTTTACTCAAAGAATTATTTCTTTTTTAATTTGTGTGGTTGAAATGTAGGATACTGACTCCGGACTTTATTGAATTTGTCAATAATTACGACCTGCTATGATTTGCACAAACAAAGCCATTATCAGAATTCCCAACTTAAAATTGTTAAAAATAGAAAACAGGCAATGTTAAAAAATTCGGGTGGAATAGCTGTATTTTATAAAGATATTTGCTCAGTTACATAACTGAAATAGAACACGAGTATATTCTGTAGTTAAAATTATATACATACTGAAATATGATATTTTGATCAGAGTAATTTATGTACCGTCTATACTCGCGTATAATTCAATACCAACTGAAAGCTGTATAGACCCAGATCTGCCGTCGAGTAACGCACCGGCAGATCTAGGTCTATGCAGTTTGCAAGGACTAATCAGTAAAACAAACAACATAGACCCTGATCTGCCGGCGCATTTTGCGCCGGCAGATCAGGGTCTATGTTGTTTGCATTAGGACATAGCTTATACACGAGTATAGACGGTAGTCCTTGAGGGAAGTCAATTTGTGAATGAGGCCTTATTATCAGAATTATAAACAAAGATAACAGGGATATACAGACATTTCCGTATTGTGTGAATTTAGCTATACTAAGGGGTCAATTTAGCTATACTTCTGATAAACCAGATAATGCTATAGTTGATGATTTTCACATACCGTATATACTCGCGTATAATCGCATAATACGCCGCAGATCTGGGTCTACGCAGTTTGTAAGGAATGATCAGTAGAATAAACAACATATACCCTGATCTGCAGGCGCATTATGCGACGGCAGATCAGGGTCTATGTTGTTTGCATTTGGATCTGTATTATACGCGAGTCTATACGGTAATACATTTGGGTTTGACATAATTCATTCTTACCCAGTATTAGAATATATGAATGTACGAATATCTCAATAATCACAAGATGGCTATAAATTGTTGGAACTATATTAATCTAATGAAAATTTGATTATTAATGGTAGAGTGTGTACACGCCCCCCGAGAAGGGGGGGGGGGGGCGATTACCCAGGGGTCTGGCGATTTTTAGGGGCCCGCTGTCAACTCAGTTATAGAAATTAAATTAATCTTTGCAATACATATTAAAATTTGTTCCTGGTAAGAGTCTAATTTATGGTAGATTACTACAGGCTTTATATGCAAAACTGTACACACGTTTTTATATACAAAAAATTATATTAGTTTTGGGGACCATGACTGCTCTGCCCATAAGGCCGGAATTTCTGTTGGCGGAAATGAGTATGTACTGACTATAGTATTGATAAAATGTACATCAAGGGCAGTGCAGTAGGAGATTATGTGATTTCATTTGTTTCTGGTTTTAGTTACATTCTGCATTTTAATGTTAAAGACTTTGATCCTTTATATTCCGACATTAATTGTGTACTGGATTTCCTTCTTAAATTTAGCTATTCGCAAAGGGAAATCGGAAAAGAAATGGATATATGTATAAAGAAATTGAATAAATAGCCACATTGAAAAGGATAATTTCAGTGAAAACATTGATAGACCAGAGATAGAGGAAATATATAATGGATTACTCTCTGGCAATATAGGTGTTATGACAGATGAAGTTTTTATTAATATTATAACTGACAGAATTACAAAGGCCTTCGAAAGTAATGTAAGCAAAAAACATTTATTGCAAATCAACGAGTTAAAAAAGTAATGGATAGGCCATGGTACGGCCAAAGATGCAAAAATCCTCGTAAAACAAATGTCACATAGCTCTGAAAAAGTTTCATATAACACGTAGGGAAAGTGATAGAAGAAAATGACCGAAGAACGTAACAATTATTTATTTATTATGAATAGAGAAATAAAGTAATACAAACTAAAATTTCGAAACAAATTATGAAAAATTAGCAATAAAATCCAGAAAATTATTGGAAGATTGTAAATAAATTGTGATTCGAAACGCAATTCTTTACCGACGGCAATATATGAACTGCTGTATTCAAATTTGTCAGAACTGAAAACGAAACTTTAAAAGCTGACTCTTATGCTAATACACCGCTCTTTGATTTTAATGATTTAATTGTTAATAAATACTGAATTTACCTCCGAGAAAATCAGCAGTTGTATCAACAAGTGACGAAATAATAAAGCAAGCAGTGATATTGATAATATTAGAATGAATATATAAAATCACCACAAAACCTTATGTTTCTTACATATGTTTTAAATTTCTACATTTTTATCTGAAAATGGTTTGTTACCAGCATCTTGGTTAAACGGTATCATACAATCAGCATACCAGGAATTAGGTAATGCTGCAATGTGATTAAAATCGAGATATCCCACATTATCAGTAGAGCTCGAACTTAATCAAATTAGATAATGCTGGAGACCAATACAAGTCCTTGGCCATCTCGATTAGTTTTTTACATGTTTTTTAAGACTGTCAAAATGCCTTAATGAGAATCTAATTCAAGAAAATTAAACAGGTTTTCGTGAAGGGTATTCTACTGCTGATAACATATTTGTATTACTTTCTTCGATGGATATTTGGAAGCTTAGAAAAAAGAAACTTTACTGTGCATTTATAGATTTTAGTAAGGTTTTCAATGCAGTTTGGCGGCAGGGATTATGGCAAAAACTACTTAGTTTTGGTATTGATGGTAAATGTTTAGAATTATCTACAGCATATATAATAACGTAAAATCGTGTATTTTTCGGACTTTTTATATGCAGTAACAGAGATCGTCAGGGGGAAAATCTTTTACCACATCTGTTTTGTATGCATATAAATAACTTAGAGAATATATTGGTCCAAAAAAATTGTACGGGTGTTAATTTGGAACTCACTGGCAAAGATGTTGTTACATATATTAGAATAATTGTTAGGTTGTATGCAGACGAGGCTGTTATTCTAGCCGAAAAATGAGACAGATCTGCAAAAAGACTTGGTTGCTAACTATTAATGCAACAAGACATAACTTACAGTACTTGGCAGTCGATAGGGCTTCTTATCATATTTTCTACCTTTATTTCTTTTTTCTTCTTCTTTCTATCTTTCCGTTTTCTTTCCTTCTATACTCTTTTTTCTTTCTTTTCTTGACGGCGAAAACAATTCGAAAGCTGATTTGTAAATCATTTATTATTTCGTCCAATATTCGTCCATCAGTCGATAATCCGTTGACTAATTATCCGGACTTTCACTCATCTAGACGAATAGAAAGTCCCAGAGACCTAGGGCATTTTTACTAATAAAAAATACCGAATAAGCTTGAATAATTGAGGGTTGACTTTATACGATACGCATGATTAATACGTCTGAAAGGATTGAATAAACATTGCAAATTGCTTGTTAATAACATCTAAAGATAATTTATCAGTCGTAAAGTATTCTCGTTGCGGATGGATGCCCTGTATGCTTGCTAATAACACCTGAAGATAATTTATCAGGCGTAAAGTATTTTCTGGTAAAGTATTATACCGTTTTAAATGATGTACCACGAGTCTTTTTTTACTGTCTTTTCATGCTGATGGTAAGCCCAAAGTCAGGCAAGCTTGAGAAAGACGGTAAATAAGGGTTTGAAGATGAGCCTCCGTGTGGCTTGTCACTGTAGCATCGGCAGCAAAGAGTAGGTCACGGATGAGAACTTTGCGGATTTTGGGTTTGGCTCTGAGTCGTGCGAGGTTGTACAGTTTTTTTTCCATCTGATCTTGTGTGAAGGTAGATTCCCTCGGACTATGAGCCCAAGGCGTGTTTCAGCAGAAGAGGGAAGAAGATCCCAAATATGTTACGGGAAAGAACACATCCCTGCTTGACTCCACTACGTATCTTAAAAGCCTTCGAGGCTGAGCCATCGTACTGAACTGTGCCGTGCATGTTTTCATGAAAAGGCTGGATCATGTTGAGAAGCTATGGGGATCTTTTTTTAGCAGCTTAAACAATCCGCTTCTGCTGAAGAGATCAAATGCCTTTGTGAGATCAATGAAGGCTATATAGAGTGGCTTCTCTGTTCCCTGCTCTTCTTTTGCAGTTGTCTAAGCGAGACAATCATGTCGATGGTGGACCCATCTGCTCTGAAACCGCACTGTGACTCGGGGTAGATTCGATTCGCAAGGATCTGAAGTCTGTTCAGGACAATTCGACCAAACACCTGGCCTATATTGCTCAGCATGGAGATGCCGCGATAGTTGTCGCCCTTGTTTTTTGCAGAGAGTGATGATGTTAGCGTCGTCTATATCTTGTGGTACTTACCCTCTTTCCAGCATAGACAAAGGAGCCCATGGAGGATGATTGTTTTTTCACATTTCACGGCTTCTGGTGGTATGCCATCTTTTCCGGGAGACTTTCCGTTTTCTAGGCTATCTTTGGCCTTGCTGAGCTTGTCAACATTTGGTTCATCCTCGAGTTCGTCCAAGATAGATATGCTTTCGATGGCGTTGAGGGTTGTATTACAGACAATGTTTTTCAGGGAGTACAGCTCCGAGTAGTGTTCTACCCACCGCGCCATCTGCATGTCACGATGATCTATGATATTCCCTGTAGCTGATTTTAGTAAATTCTAAATTAAGATTTGTAATCGTCTCTTATGCCTATACGGGATTTTAAACACATAAAAAATGACTGCCTCATGTAATCTGGTTGACTGCTCCACAACTACCATTTGTATCCTACTCACGACTGTGTACATTCATGTATGTATCGTGTCTCGACAATAAAATCCATTAACATCGCGTCTTTTCGCTGTTATCTATCTGTCCTACAAAAACCCAGTGAACCTGGCCGACACGAATCGGAGTCATTTAATATAACGTAGCACGTGCTCTGATCAAAGATATTTTTGTCTTATGTTTTCGTTCGCTTACTGATCGCATTAATTTTGTACAGCCTTACAATACGCTCGACATTGGTTTATCTATTGATCAAACTCTAAGTTAAATCAATCAATAAAGGCATATTGAGCGTCACACCTAAATTTTTTAGTTCACACATAAATACCAGAATTTGACTTTTTATATTTGAAGAAACAAGTAGTATCATCTAGGATTTGAATGTTCTCGTTTTTTTCCTGTGTTTTGCTGTTTTGTCTATGTGTCTTTCGTGAGTGTTTGCCTTCGACAAATGGGCCCAAAGGTCCCGAAAACACTAAGGTTAGTTTACACTAGTTTTGTACCGTGTGTTGACAGTTTGCTTCCTGTTTTGAGAAGCGTCACCTATCTCTCTCTTTCTCATATATATATATATATATATATATATATATATATATATATATATATATATATATATATATATATATATATATATATATATATGTGTGTGTGTGTGTGTGTGTGTTACATTCCATGATTTTCATACATTTCGTTCTTATATAAATACAAATAGGTAACCAAGTAATTAGTCAGCCGACAAGTTCAGATAAAGCAATGTTTGATTCTTTTTACACTAATGAATGTAATAATATTTAGGGAATATTACTTTTTCATTGACTTTAGATAACTCCAAAGTTCATAATCCAGAAAGCAATCTTAAACTTTCCTGTACATGCTACCTGGATTCACACGTGTAAAACCGTTCCTCACAAACTTGAGTAACAGCCTTCAGAAAACGTAATATTCCAGTCAAACTAAAGCCATAAACTGAGGTAGAAATATTCTGAGAAAATAACTAAAATATAATAGAATAAAAATAATGCGATTTTATTAAACAGCTTCTTGCTGTTCAATTATTTGCTATAGTAACCTGTTAGAATGAAAAGCATGTATCGTCTATCAGTTGTTTGGACCTGATGATCAACGCCCTACGGAGTTCGGCAAGGTGTGTTCAACATACCATATATATGTGATCACCATATTATATGGATATTGCTGGTACATGCCCTGTTATCAGGGTTTCATAATACAGAGCGATAATCGGTCTTTTTTTCCGCAATAGTTATTGAACTTGACCTAACTGACAGCAAGTGATATTACGCTGTCCATACCATGCATTGATGTAGTGATACTTTTGTCTGATCATGCTTTCGGTCAGGAGTCCGGCACGGTCAGGAGTCCGGCACGTTAAACACTGAGCCACCGTGGGTCCTAATTCCATTAGTTGCCTCTTATGACAAGCAGGATGGCACAGCTTACCTCTTCTAAACCCTTAAAACCCGCAAGAGGTTATAAACTTGAAAGACCTTGATGCCAGTATCCCCTGTTAAATTTAGCTGAAATCTGTTAAATGGTTTTTGACTACAAATCATTTGAAAAGTTTTTCAAAACTTTGAGTAAGGACGGCCTTATTTATGGCCATCAGTTTAATTTGTACGAACCAGAGGCCCAACTGGGCCTAGTATTACTCATCTGGATGATCTACCTAATAGTCAAATACAAGAGCAGTTAGAAAACAAAAATGTGGGTTAGTAAGATGCACACCGTCAAGATTCCTTCAAATTATGCTGACTGGTTACGAAAACAGTAGTTTAAAGGCAGTGGCGGCGCAATGGGGGGATGGGGAATAAATTGCCCTAGGGCGCCAGGCGAAGGGGGGGGGGGGCGCCACTATAGAACATTGCCCCCGGGCGCCTCGAACCCTCGCGCTGCCACTGTTTGAAGGTTCTGCATATTTGTGGTGGTATCTTCATCCATCTTTGACAATAGATCAGCACTGTTTGTACAAAACTTAAGGGCCTTTTTATGCCTGGATTTAGTCAAATTGTGTTGAGAGATCTTCCTGTGTAGTCGTTACAGACGTTTTTTTTCTAATTTTAGTAACAGCAGCCATCAAATCATTTTTATAATTTTACAAACTTGAAAGGTCTTCATGCCAGAATGCTTTGTGTCAAATTTTGTCGAGTGGTTTTTAGAAAGAAGTCCTTAAAAGCTTATTCTGTTTTTAGTAATGGTGTCGATATCTGAGGGCAATCAGAATAATTTGCATAAATTGAGAAAGGACTTCATGTCAGAATGCTTTCTTTCAAATCTGGTAAAATTCTGTACGGTAATTTTTACGAAAAAGTAATTTACAGGCTTTTCTATTTTTAGTAACAGCAGCCCTATTCAGCGGCGTTCTAATGGTAAATGGCGCCCGGGGCGACGATGATGGCCCAAAGAGCCAGAATACGAGGCCAGAATTTTTATTAGCTGTTTTGGTGCCCCAAGACCTCTGGCGCCCCCTCCATACCCCCCGTTAGTACGCTACTGGCCCTATTTGAGGGCAGGTTGACATTTTACCCCCCCCCCCAAGAAACTGCAAGACCTTCATGCAAATTTGGTCCAAATGCTTTCTAAGAAGTTGCTTACATATTTTTAAAAATTTTTTAGTAATGGTGATCAAATTTGATGGGATTGGCATCATCTGAAAAGGCCCACATGTCACGCTTTCTTTCAAATTTGGTAACATTTTATTCGGTGATTTTTGAGAAGTATTTGACAGACTTTCCTGTTTTTAGGAAAAGTGGACACATCTGATGGCAGTTTGGCATAATTTGATCAAAAGTGAAAGGTCTTTATGCCAGAATGCTTTCGGTCAAATTTGTTTTGTTATCTTTGAGAATAGGTTGCTATCATTTTTTTTTTTGTTTTTTGTTTTTGCATTGGCAGCCATATTAAGAAGACGACTGGCATCGTTTGCACAAAATCAAAACACTTTCATGCCTGGATGCTTTTTGTCAAATTTGGTCAACTTGTACTGAGTGTCTATTGTATAGTTGTGTAAAGGTTTTTCTATTTTTAGTAATGGTGGTCTTATTTAATTGTAGTTTGGCATGATTAAAAAAAAAAAAAAATGAAAAGGCCTTCATGCAAAAATGGTCTATGCCAAATTCAGTTCAGATTAGTCAAATTTTACAAAAAGATGAAAATAGCAAATGTTAATGGACAAATCACAGATAATGCACAATCGATGAAGACACATGACTGATGCTGGGCTGCATCATAAGTTCACATGGCCCTAAGGCCAGGTAAGTGAACCAGAAAAGTATTCATGCATGGATGCCATTTGTAAACTTTGACTCTAACTGGTGAAGTGATTTTTGAAGTGATGATGAAAAAACTGTCGATGAAGGACGAATGGATAATGCACAACTGGCACAGGGCCATAGAATAATGACCCCGGGCAAGATAAGGAAGAAAAAATGTCCACTTGACCTTTATTGCTAGTTTTCAACAAATTTTCAACTGTGGGTGGAAAGATAACATGATCAAATATGCAACAATTCCAAAGATACAAATTGCAGATATGTAAAAATTGCAAACAAGTGTATGTACAATTCAACATGAATTCTTACATTAACATTACAAATATATATATATATAAAAATTTCAACTGGTTTTCAAAATCCATTTCAAACATTATAGTAATGCATAATAGTTGCAAAGGTAACATTTATTCATGCAACAAACAAGGATACACCAGGTACTATTCACAAAAACTGATGCTCTGCTATTCACAAACCCAGATGTTACTGCCTGTGGCACTACAATTAAACAACTGAGACACATTATAATACAGTATATACAATTTAAGTCAAAGTGACCTGATATGAAAGTGTGTCAATCCTCTGTTACAGTTTCCCAACTCTATTAAAAGAAAGATACCCCCTTTTTTGTTGAGCCTGCCTTTTATTTAGCTAGAAAAACGTAACATGGAGCTTAATCAAAACAAGAGTCCCTTGAAAGGACTGATGCTCTACTGACTGACAAAAATTTCCAGGAATCCAAGACAAGTCTATTTCTTCTGTCCTTCTATTCTTTTTAACTTCTGAGTATTGCAACCATCTCCGATATTCTTAACTGCAACATACCAAATTTTGTAACAAAAATATTTTCTTACATGTCCAAGTTAACATATTTCCAAGATACCTGTAAGTGCAGTACAAAATTCTTGGTCATGACCTCTGACATGGAACCTGATATCATGGATAGACAGAAAATCACTGAACTTGCCTCAAGCAATGTCAAGATATAATACATGCTAAGTTTGATTATACATGTATCTATATTTAAACATTTTCTGGAGAGAAAAAAATCCCAAGTTTTTTAAGTGGCATCATTCAAGATATTCTTCAAATATATCCACAAACTGGGTTGATAAAAATCCATTCATACTTCTTTGTGTTATCATGCCCACAATACATCTAAAAATTAGAGACAAGATCTTTGACCTGAAAATCAATATCAGAGTGCTGACTATAAGTTTTTTCACTGAAATGCAACTAAATCAATGTCTGGTCAAAAATCAGTTGTATATGTACGAGTCACTGTGTTTATAAGCTCAACAAAGTACAAACAGCAAAGACCTTTGACTTGATCCTAATGTGAAATAAAGTCTAGTGTTCAAAAGACCTAGACAAGAGCATGATTATGTTGGTGACCAGATCTGCACCATTTTTATATTGCCAATTAAATACAGCAAGAAGTGTTTTAACAAAAACCCCATACCAACGCCACCATTCATGCAAGTGGAGTAGTGATAATACATTTCATATGGTCACTACGGAGACATACTGGAGGTCAGAGGAGCACCATTTTCATTCAGAACAAGCTAAATATTGCTATCGAGGCTCCTCTATGTCAGTATGGTCATCTGTTCAGAAGAAGTAGCTGTTAAAAGATTTTTGCAATTGTTTGGGGTTACTTTGGCATCATTTTCATTGAGGACCATCTACCTGTAGTGATAAGTGTTTTAATGAAAACCCCATGTCGATACAATCATCCTATTCAAGAAGAGTAGCAATAACAAAATTTTCAAGATAGCTGACATTGATCAGAAACACTTTTATTTCGACCCAACAAGATATCATAAAACGTGTTTTTGTGAAAACCCCGTCTATTATGACCATATCTGTTTAGGAGGAATAGCTATAATAAGACTTGCAAGATGGCTACATTGGCAGCCATATTGGCAGTCTTATCGGTGCCACTTTCATTTAAGAGCAACTGCATATCATAACAAGAGTACCATAAACAGCACATTATATGGCCACCAATTTGTATTAGTCCTCTATGTCGATAACTGAAACTTTTGCACAGAAACCGTTTTTCTTCTTTCAGTTACAGTAACCTTGAACACTGACCTTTTGACCCCAAAATCAAAAAGCATCATCAGTTTCCCAAACTGAAATCATCCACAAAGTTTGGGGCTGAAATGTGATCTAAAATTAATGTTATTGTGCAGAAACCACTTTTCTTGTTTTAGTCATTGACCTTGACCTTTGGACTACAAATCAATAGCCTTCTTCCTTATCACAAGCTATCCACAAAATTTGGTTAAGGTATGTCATGTAGAACTAGTGTTATTGTGCAGAAACCATTTTTCTTCTTTTAGTCAGTGACCTTGACCTTTGACTTTTTTTTACTCCAAAATCAATTGAGTTCTTCCGTACACCTGATGCAAGCCATCCACAAGGTTTGGTAATTGTAGATGATGGGGAGCTCAAGTTAGTGTTCAGAAACCATGACCTTTGACCTTTTGAGCCCAAAATTGATAGGGTTCTTCCTTACCCCAAATACAAGCCATTCACAACATATGGTAACTGCAGATGGTGAGAAATAGAATTATTGTGCAGAAACCATTTTTTCTTCTTTAAATGAAATTAGACATCTGATTAGCACCATGTTCATTTAGACCAACTAGACATCATAAGAAGCCTTTTAGCAAAAAGTCCATGTCAACATTAAGATTGGCACTATTTTTATTTAGGACCAACTAGACAGCATAAGAAGTATTTTATTGAAAACGCCAAGTTAATATGACCTTCCAATCAGGACATGCAGTGATTTTCAAGATACCATATGTCTATAGGACTCACGGTACTAACTATATGGAAGAATGGAAACCAGGCTAGAAATGGGTGAAGATAAAATAGAGTATATATGGGTTTGACTGGTGATGATTGCTTGATAATGAAAAGTAAAAAGAATCTTTTGAGAGCTTATCCTATTTGTAAATGAGAAATATAGAGACATAGAGGATATTTGCTTGAAATGAATGAATTACGGATACTATTTCATCGAGTGGGTGAAAAACTTGATATTTCACAAGTGGCCAAGCCACAAGTGAAAATACTTAAGTTTTTCACCCATGAGATGAAATGTATTTCTTGTTCACTCGGAGCAAGCTAATTTTCTTTTTATTTCATGCTCAAATGCATTGGCTAGCAATATGAAATAATTGACTGCAGTAGTAGATTTCTTAGTGTATCCTGCACGATAATGTCATCAGTTAACTGGTTATGTTCTGCTGTATTTTGTGTATATTCTCACAGAAAATATCAGTAGTAACATAATTTTCCTTCCCGATTCAAGGTAAAACAACACATACAAAAATATTTAAAAAACATTGTAAAACAAATAATATGCACATTGTTGGGTTTGAACTTGATTCATCTGCATGTGTGGCGACCATACTTAGCACTAGATCATGCAAGCGTCTAAAAAAGCTCAACATTTCTTGGTCCAAAGGCTATCGATGTGGCAGTGAAAAAATATATTTTGTATTTCACTCAAGTGAATTATCAAAGTTATTTCTCTTGGAAAATCCAGTAATTCACAGCCTAGCATAAAATAAGATGCTTTATTGATGGAATTTCAGTCCTTTTACAGACTTGTTTTTAGGACACTCACTACTGAAATCAGCACCTGATTCTTTAGGTGTGGAATTGAAAACACGTTTCAAACACATGTTGATAAAAAAAAAAATGCCATGGCTCATATGGTTTTCTATACACAGAAGCTTACATCAAGGATGGGTTTATACTGAGAAATACAGGTTTACTCATAAGCATTCAGAAATTTAAAGTTATTGAATTTTTCATACTATGGGGTTTCCACAGGTTTACTATAGGAGCTGAATTAGTACCAAGAGTCCTCCAAGGTACTTTTTTTATTTTTTAGGACCAACTACACATTATAAGAAGTCATTAAGTGAAAATTCCACGTCAAGATAAGCATCCATTCAAAAGTAACGATATAAAAGGATTTTCAAGATAGCTGCCTTATAGGATAAGAGATCAGCACCATTTTCATTTAGTACCAACTAGACATCATAAGGATTTTTTTTTTAGTGAAAACCTCTTGTCAGTATGACCTTCTGCTTAGGAGTAGCAATAACAAGATTTTTAGCATGGCCAAAGTGGGAGTCAATTTGGATGTCCATCCATTTTCATGACCAACTAGACATCATTAGAAATCTTTTGGTGAAAACCCAATGTTAATATGACCATCCAATCAGGTGGAATAGGAATTACATGATTTTCATGATGGACAGTGTTGTGACCATTTTGGATGTCAGATTGGCACCATTTTAATTAAGAACCAACTAGACATCATAAGAAGTCTTTGAGTGAAAACCCATGTTGATATGACCATCAGAAATAGCAATAAGATTTTAAAGATGAAAGCCATGGTGGCCATATAAGATGTCATTTAGGACCAACTAGACCTTAAAATGAATGTGTATGTCAAGTTTAATGGCAATCCTCCCAGTAGTTCAGGAGGAGTAGCCATAACAAACTTGTGCTAATGGATGAAAAACAAATGGTCGAAGATGGATGACAGACCACTGCATAAGCTTTCTGGTCTAGCCAAGGAGGGCCTGACAAAAAATATCTGACAATTCATCTGAAAAGCTGTTGAAAGTGAGCGAAGTCCTAATTGTGGGTCACAGTGACCAAAAAGAGAGTGAGGTGCCCAGCCCACATCAGATGCATCTCCTCATTCAGTTGTACAATCCTACAATGAGCTCTGCCTGTGGGTACAAGTGCTGTTCACCAAGTCATTGATGCATGAAATGTTGGTCACTGTGGTCTAGTTCATGAGAAAAGTGTGCTTTATTCATTGAGATGCTTCCTACTCCTGTCAATCCAAAGGCACAAGTTGTAATGCGATCCAGTCTAAAGAAAGACTTGACAAAAACCAAGTCTGCCCAAGAAGTGTCCAAACTGAATCATCTTTATATCCATGTTAAGTAAGCTAGAAAATACTAAGGCAGTATTTTCATCTTATTTTCCTTTGTTGTTCATTTCTTCTTACATTCCCACTAGCCCCAACCCTGAGCATATCTACAAAAATAGTCAAAACCATATTTCAAAGTTCTAAGTACACTGAAAGTTGAATAAATCAATACATTCTGCGAACAATGTACAATACATGTTTAGATAGGTTAACACTTTATCAAGGTTTCAATAATTCTATATCAAGGTTTCAATAATTCTATTTTTCCTTGATAAGCTTTAGTTACTACCCCATCCATACAAAAACATAGCCTTAATAAGATTATTTATCATTGATTTTAGTTTTTGTATAGTCCCTTTGCAAAAAAGACCATGCACCTAATTTGAAAAGTGTAAGAGGAAATGCTCATTCAACCCGACACACATGAATGATTGGTATAAAAAAATTCCTATGATTTCTTCTAAAAGCATGTGTACAAAAGTCTACACAACTTCACATACAAAGCATTTTTTTTGTTTTTGATAAATGTAAGAGACAAACACAAACAGGACAAAAGTAACCTTCCCTTGTCGGTGGATTTTACAGATATTGTCTTGAGAAAACTTGCCTGTACAAACAAGGAGAATACCATATGTAAGTAAATTTCGGTGTCGTTCACTTTTTACCAAGCTTTGTGACCTTGTCATAAATTGCAAAAATTGTATAATATAGAAATTGTGGAACAGGAAAAGAATGCATTTAGAATACCACATAAAAGGCAAAAAATTGCATGTGCACATTTTTCCTACATGGGAAAATATGCTAAAATTTTACAAAAAGAAAATTTCCTCAAATATTGTAACCTTTGAGATACGAACAAAAAAGTATGATGCAACTTGTGAATGAAGCAAGAAATATAACTTTAAAGCAAACAAAAAAAATGAAAGTAATAAAAACGTTAATACAAGTACATGATGTAAATGGTGTCATTTTCAAACTTGTCACTGGTCTTCATTGTGGATTCATTAAACTTTGCAAATTTCCAATACATACATAGTAATCAGCAAAATTAAACTTTCTGAATCTTTAATTCATAATTTAAATTTGCAACACTTGTGATATCAGTTGCAAAATACTATTGATGTACGTTAAAATTCAGAATTATTTATTTTAGCCTTCAATCTGGCATTAAAAGCATACTAAATTTCTGTAAATGATGCAAATTTTTTATATAATACTAATTTGTATGCATTTAGTGTTCAATGAAAAATAAACATATGCACCATCATTATCAATTAGTTACTATGTCCTTTCACCGGTACACAATGAAGATACAACATATGAAATCATCAAATTTGTATGCAATTTTGTCAAAATTACAGCAAGAAATAAAACCCAAATATGGTAATACTCAATGCCTATTGTTTGTCAAACTGCACAACAGTATTTAACAAGAGGCCCAAGTGGACCTGCTACTGATCACCTGGCTTACATAAGAAACATCACCCAATGTAACTATCTCCCAAGCTTTATATCATGTCAATTTGACCTATTTAATGTTGGTCTGGTCAATTTGACCTATTTAATGTTGGTCTGATAAAAATTCTTTCCAAGGCATACCCATAATTGAAGTCATCCAAGATCTTTCAAAGTTAAATTTACAGATGAAGCTTTATTTTGCAGTCTACAGAGCCATATGTCTTACGCACAAATCGAAATTATAATTCACAGTTTGTTTGTTTTTCTTTTAGACAACTGGTTTCTTTACTCTTAGTAATTAAATCTGAAACTGTTTTAGGAGAAAAGCATATTGGAGTATCATTCTTAGTAAAAACTGCAAATAAAAAAAAATACAATTCCAAATGATTTGCGAGTCAAGGCACTGAATATATGAAATGCCATAAAATAATGCACAATACATGTGATAACATATAAATGACAAATATTTTTGGCACTTTAACATTGCAATACTAGCAAGATAGCAAAAATAACATGGCAATTCTAGCAAGACAGCAAAAATAACATGGCAATCAGATTAGTGGGGACTAGAGCTATTAGCGATATGTGCATCGCAAAAGGCTCTGCTTGCTATAGTTTGCCCAGTAGGGTCTTAAACAGAAGATCTTGTAACACAAAGGGGGTGTATCCAATGATAATGGTCCACAGCACTATGAAATGATGTTAGATACTCACATTCAAATTCATGCAAGAGCTTAACAATATAAAGCTGTAAACAAAATTCACATGAAATCCAATGATTACATCATGTTTTGTTAGTATACAAAAAAGCAAAATTTGAAAAATGGACCATCACTGAGCTAATTATTGAGATTGTATACTCATAACTAATCAACTGGAAATTAGCTGAAAATTAAACTCATACATGATCTCATAACAAGAGGCCCAGGTGGGCCTGATATCACCCACCTGGCTTACATAACTTAACAGTTGACCATTTCACTAAGCAGGCTTCTGTAGAATTGAAAGTAACCCTTTGTACACTTTCTCACAACCTTTATATGTCGATTTTACATATTTTACTAGTCTGAAAAAAATATTTTCAAAGTTAAAGTCAAAATTAACAGATGTAGCTCTAGTTCACACTCAAACTCATCCAAGATCTTGATGATATAAACTTATTTACCACATTTTATCAAAATCACTTGAGAAATATAGCCTATAGAGAAGTAACAAGTTCAGCCAATCAGATGCAAGATCTCATTATTATTGGCAGATATCAATTGTTAAAGAACCTATGACCATAATTATATAAGCTTAATTACCAAGTTTGTGAAATAATCAAACCTGACAAACATCTCGATGATATTACACTATTCAACAACTCTGATCAAAATATGATTATAAATACAGTCACCAGAATATTGACAAGCTCAGTCAAACAGATGCAAGATCATTTCATTAATATTTGTGGATTCTGCTCATTATTTTGCTCACCCTTATCGGCTAATGAGCTAAAATGCTGCAAACCAAATTTGGTTAATATCCAGCAATTCTAGGTAACACTATACTCCACAAACTAAAGTTCAGGATGACGGAATATAATAACCCCTCTAAATCAAAAAGTAGAAAGATAGAAGCTGAACTCTTCTCAAGTCTCAACAATATAAAGCTGTCAACCAAATTTAGCTAACATCCAACAATTCTTAGAAAAGTTAAGATACGGAAATCCACAGTTGGCAGGACAGGTAATCATTCCACACAAACAAACATACATATATGCATACATCATACATACATACACACACAGGTGTTACAATACTGGAAAATTTAGTATTGTCAGAATTACAATACCAGTGTTTTAATACTGTCATGATGACAATACTGGTATTTTGGTACTGTCAGTTCTAACTCCAGTGATAACAATTCTGGTGTTCATGAATTTTTAGTGTTACAGGGAGTAAAATGTACTATGCTAAACAGTACCAGACATCTAGAGTGGGTTCAGGTAAATCCAGACTATTGGGAGAAACTGGATGTGTTTAATAAATCGTTTTGTTAGTTGGTTTCGGCAGAAAAATTCTGTAGGCATATGCACAGTAGCTTCTCCCAGCTTCACTTTTTACAGTGCCTTTCCTTCTTGGTTGCCACCTGCTCTGTTTAAACAGAAGAAGTGGTTTTTCTCCTCAACTGAGAAAGGTAAGTGTCATTTTACGCATGCACTAAACTTGAATATATTAATGATTTAGCCATTGAGCAAGTTGCTTGTTGAGTACACATATCCAGGCTATTAATATAGAAAGGTCATGAGTTCACTAGTGCATAATATCAGAATGAGGCAAAAAAGAGGCAAAAAATGGCAGGAAGAGATGTTAGATTATTCATCCGATTATCATGAAGCTGTCCCTATAAGTGAAGGTTCTGATGAGGAAATTGACATGGATCAAAGCAAGTATTTTCGGTGTGAGAAGGACTATGACGACATTCCGCAAACTGGATAGGGTGCAACCATTGTCCATGCTAGCTGCAATCATCTTGCATAACTTCAATGGCTCTGCAATATCTTACTGACTCTGCAACTGAAAATTATACTTTTAAGGTGACTACAGTCAGATCTATTTTTGTATGTTCAAATTCCAATGATCAGTGTTTATGTCTTGGTCTTTTAAAAGTTGAAGAAAGGCAGTGTAAAATTTTTATTTGTTTGCAGAATTTTTTTGTTTAAGGTGACCAAAAAGACCCTACATCATATCCATTGCAACCCACTACTGCCTTAACCAAACACCATATCCATTGCAACCCACTACTGCCTTAATCAAATACCATGTCCGTTGCAACCCACTACCGCCTTAATCAAACACCATGTCCGTTGCAACCCACTACTGCCTTAATCAAATACCATGTCCATTGCAACCCACTACTGCCCTAATCAAACACCATATCCATTGCAACCCACTACTGCCCTAATCAAATACTATGTCCGTTGCAACCCACTACTGCCTTAATCAAACACCATGTCCATTGCAACCCACTACTGCCTTAATCAAACACGCTTGTTTGTCAGATGACCTTTACACTAAAAAAGAACATGTAACTTCTGAACATGGGACTTTGGTAAATATTGATCATATTACAACAGTAGCTTCCACAATGCAGGTAAGAAAAGAAATGGCACCTGAAGCTTAACTCTCTGAATATACCTAAACCTGGTCTATAATTGTCTGTCTGGAACCTACAATACTGACTGTAACTGCAAACGATACTGAAGAAAACTCGATGATACTACGTGTCTAGTATTGTCAATATATCCTGTATCTACCAGTATTGTATTTTAAAACAATACTGGAGTTTCCAGTATCAACAGTTGGCAAGATTTTTGCGACTCATAAAATACTGGTTTTCGGGTATTGTTTGTGAACTGGTTTGTTAACATATTTCAAATGTGTCCATTCTGAAATGGAGAGACAGACATTGAATTAAAAATACTGGAATCTAGTATTTATAAGTACTGTCATTTAATTGACATGTCAGTGTTATATTAGAAAGAAACAAGACTTGTGTTTGCAAAGTATGTATGCCCCTGCTGCAAAAAAGTTCAAACAGCTTATTGTAACTGATATATGGTTTTTTAAATTACATTTTCACATCCTTTACAGTATCTGTGTTTGATTAATACTGGTCTCTTGTACCATATGTATGTATATAAAATAGAGATCAACTATATATTTGGCTGCTTTTTTCAGACTGGCAAAAATATATATGTGGTTGTTTCTTTTTTAGACTTGCTTACTTTTAGACAGATAAAAAAAACAACAGTAAACCTCAGTAAGGCATAGTAATGTGATGTTATCACAGAAGTGTTGAGCCCATGGTTGAGTGAAATACGCAAGTTATGTTGTATTATGTCAACGAAATGCAAGTACACAAGTCAAATTTATTTTTTTCTTAGAACTGAAATAATGACTTGAAAAGAGGGATCTTTTTCAAAAGATAAATACCTGTTTTTAATGTTGCAATTTTTTTACATAATCTTTGATCAACAATAAAAACAGATAGTTATCAAAAAAGTACCTCATTTTATCAAGCACAACATCTTCATCAATAGTGCATGGCATCATTGAAGATCAATTTATTACTGTCCTCTTTCAAACAATGAAAAAATTTTATAACCCTTTGTGATACTAAGAGTTAAACTTCATTATATGATAACTACAAAAATACCCGTCATAACAAGCTCAATGTCGTTGTCACTTTGTAATACTGTTGTGGTATATACCATCAGTCTACTCTATTCCACTCTGTAATTGGCAAATTCAGGTAGAGATACAGCCTTACAATCTATGATCCAAGGTCTACTTTTGTACTTTGTATCTTTTTTGGCCAGCTTCTTTCAGGGCTTACGTATTGATTTTTTCACTGACAGAACTGATGATGCTAGCATGCACATGTCGAAGTTCTTCTTTTGTAAGTTTAGCTCCTTTTCTAAACATGTCCCATGCCCTCTTGTTACGGTAGTTATGCAGTTTTTTCAGCCCAAACACCACAGCCTAAAAGAATAAAAATGACAAATATATCAATTAAATCAACTTAAATTTCATGTAACACTAACTATTACTCTATGGCAAGTGAATAACTATAAGACATAGTACGTTTCACTCAGATATTATGAGCTCAATCTAGACCTGCCAACCCTAAAGAGTCATTCTCAGTAAGGCAGTCAATAGTTTTCAGTAAGTTGGACCAATTTTCAGTAAGGTGTGAAAAAAATATCAAGTACTGGCAACAAGTAAAGTTCATTTCCTTGTTTGAACTTACACTATATAGCTACTGTTGTGACTGGTACGAGGCACTGCCTTCATGGTGCTGGACAACAATTTGTATTTCAACTGGCCATTTGCATCCTCGAGTTTACTGGTAAGATCCCATTACTTGTCAACTCTTTCAGTGTTTAAGATCTCAGGATTCAATTTGTCCACTTGGTAATTCAAAAACTCAGCTTGTAAGTTATCTTGACAGTTGGTTTCCTTGGGTTTCATACATGCAAATCTCTTTTGGAAATACATCACACTGCTGAAATCATTCTATCTGACACATCAGCAACTGCACTGTGCTTGAGAAGTTCGTTATTCAAGGGAAACCTCCTCACTATGTAATCACATACACTTATCTAATAGTCCCTTACATCTTTATATAATTCACAGGGGCTGCTTTCATACAGCTCACTTTCAGCCATGTTATTTTCTTGTTCTGAACCTACTGTAAGCGTATTATTTTTTCAGTTTTGCCTGCTGTCACACTGACAGAATAGGGGGTTATTACTAGCCTGACTGATATATTTATCACAGTCTTGCCTGCTGTCACACTGACAGAATTGGGGGTTATTACTAGCCTGACTGATATATTTATCACAGTCTTGCCTGCTGTCACACTGACAGAATTGGGGGTTATTACTAGCCTGACTGATATATTTATCACAGTCTTGCCTGCTGTCACACTGACAGAATTGGGGGTTAGTACTAGCCTGACTGATAGATTTATCACAGTCTTGCCTGCTGTCACACTGAAAGAATTGGGGGTTAGTACGAGCCTGACTGCTAGATTTATCACAGCTCAAAGTTTTACTGTATGTACTTGCACTGTCTTTTTTTCGTTCTTTGTAACTGGCCACACAAGGAACTTTATCCTTTGTACTAATCTTACTCTCTGACCAGCTGCTTTTGGCTTCAGCCTTTTTGCTTCTAACCTCTTGTTTCTTGGTTTCTGTCTCAAAATACATTTGTAAAGGTTCCCACTGTTCCAGCAGTCTCTTTATACCTTCACCAGAGACAACCACAATGCTTTAATATTTTTTCTGCTCTTTTCCACACAGACTCTGAAGACCTTTCAGTTCTCTTTGTCTATTCACACTGTTATCTAAATAAAATATGTCCATTAACAAGTCATTAAAACTCACAGGCAGTTTATGAGCCCCCTTTGTAGCTGCTAAACGTATCAAATGGCATGAACATCCACTTAGGTATATTGAGGGATTCACCTTAGTTATATGTCCAAACAAACCTTTATGGCAACCTGTCATCACTGAAGCATTGTCTGGTTCAAATGCTATACAGTTATTCCAGCTTACATTTCTCTTTTTCAAATCATCTTCTAATAATGTGACAATATTCTCCCCAGTAGAGGTTCCATCATATTTGGAACTGTCAAAAGAGCTTCAGTTACAACACCCTCTGTGTGATCAAAATATCTAAAAAAAACTGAGTACAACTCAGAATCATTGCTACCATCAGTTGCTATACTGAAGAGTTGGAATGAAATATTATTCACAATGTCTTTCTGAACTGACTTACAGTGTTGTAATACAATGGGAGTAGTTTTTATTCTACCACACTGATAATGATTTGCTATTTGGGAAACATGCATTTAAATAGAGTTGAAGCATGGTCTGATGCAGCCATTGAAACATAATGCTAAAAAGTTTTACAAAATAGGCTTCAATCTTTATGATCTTCAGTTCAGTTTTGGACACTACAGATCCAAATCCCATAGAGGTCAATGACTTACAGCTAGATTTCAATGCAACATATTCTTTATGCTTTTTGGAATTCACATGGCAGCGACAATCACCTCCCCACCATGGACAATAATCAAGCCGATACGATGTAAAGTGCAATAAACATAATGGTTGCCTTTCATTCTTTTTTTCTAAGCATGACCAAGCATCTAAATAATCTTTTTTATATTTCTTGATCAGGTGGGCTTTTTGCATGAACAACACAGGTAGGTTTAAAGCATCTGAGGTGCCACTGTATAGTTTCCCTTGATCCAGACACCAAGTCTAATATGATCCAGACCAAACCATGACAAGTCAATATCTGGAATTGACCACAATGATCATATTTTCGTCTTTTTTGCTATTATTCCATTAAGTCCATAATTTTAGCGTTATTTCAGTAAGACTTACGGCAAAATCTTAAGGGTTGGCAAGTCTGCCACTATAACCACTGTATTGGACTTCATAAGCTTTCACGCAAAACATTGTTCACCTTGATGATTAAGAAGGAGAGATAGACAAGACAGGAACTTTATGCATACAAGCATATAAACTTTAGGTCTATAGTAATATTATCCTAAATTAAAAGTTGTTTAACATAAAAGATTGTTTGAAATGATAAAGCATGTTTTCTGCTTAAGCAGGCACCACAAGCAAGACATGAATGTCTAGTATACAAGTGTATAAGCTTCAGACCTATTGTAATAATAAACAAAAGCTTCAGCTGAATGCAGCAATGCAGAAGATATGTGACTTTCAAAAATTTGAATACAAAATTTGAACATTGTTCACAAATATCAACTTTCTGCTTAAGCAGACGAGACAAGCAAGACAGGAACTCCGAGCAGATCAGCGTATAAACTTTAGACCCATAGTAATATTATCCTAAAGTTTCAGCTGACTGCAACAACAGATGCAGATATGTGACTTTCAAAACTTTTAATGAAAAACTTTAACATTGTTTACCATGATACTTAAGCAAGGGAGACAAGCAAGACACAAACTCTTAGCATATCAAGGCATAAACTTTAGACCTATGGTCATATTATCAAAGAGTTTTACTGAATGCATATCAAGCCATAAACTTTAGACCTATGGTCATATTATCAAAGAGTTTTACTGAATGCATATCAAGCCATAAACTTTAGACCTATGGTCATATTATCAAAGAGTTTTACTGAATGCATATCAAGCCATAAACTTTAGACCTATGGTCATATTATCAAAGAGTTTTACTGAATGCATATCAAGCCATAAACTTTAGACCTATGGTCATATTATCAAAGAGTTTTACTGAATGCAGCAAATGAGCAGAAAATAGTTGTCTTTTAATAACTTATATACAAAACATAAAGATTGTTGATGCCACCATCGCTGTCTTCAGCGTTGGAAAAGTTACTGCTATATGGTACAGAATTGGATGTCATAAATTAAGTGTTACATCTGTAAAACAAAAAAGTGGCAGCATTTCCTTAAATAGTCAACAAAACTTAAAGCTAGTGCTCATGTCATTTGAAGTCAACAAGAGAGATAACACTGATATATATTTAACTGACTATTAGCAAAATAATTTTTTAATTTTAATATTTTCTAGTAAAATGTTAAGGACATTCCCAAGTTTTATCATATCCGCAATGAGGGTGTCATGATTAAATGCTGTCATAACGCCCATCTGTTCAGTAAGAAAGTGGTCATTGGCATTCAAATTACTGAGAAAGCATAACTATATACATCTGAGATCATGCAGAGATCTTCAGAATGAAATAAATAATAAATTATCAAATTATTCTCCAACATGTTTCAACATGACATTTGTGTCTTCAGTGTTATGTTCCAAAAACGAGGTAAATTTGATGCCAATCTCATAAGTTTCCAACCATGTTAAACTTTGACCTTTCAAGGAAAGTACATGTGTTGATCTCATTCATGATACAAGTTGTAAAAAGATTGCACTAACAGAATTTCTGACAAGTTTTTGGAATTTTATAAATCAGCTTGGTGTCAAAATTTTACATATCAGATTCTTACAAAATATTGGCAGCAAATGGAAAATAAGCCGATATTGCTTGATCTATATGCTACCCATTCACAATAGCCTGATGTCATACAAAGCACATGCCTTTTTGTTGAGTGGCATACGAAAGGTAAGTATACCTACTTTCTCGCCACAGTTGCATCTATGTAAACAACCGTTTGTGTATGGAAGTTTTGCTTCATAAAGATGGAAAATAGTATAAATAGCTAAAATTGATGAACAAGTTCAATTTATATAGTATTTTGCTTTAAATTAATGCAGACATGGTTCGACTGTCACAACTCATTTTCAAGAACTTTAGTTTTTCCAGCCTCTGTCCCTGCTGGATAACCAGTTTTGTTTGTGTCCATTGTTATGTGCTCATTAGATTTCAAGTTTAAGTAACACTTTTTGACACTGGATTGAGGATGATCTCATAACAGTAATTTTTTCAGTGAAAAAAAGAAAGTGCAATCAATATAAGTAAAAACATTCTGTTAAGGCATATTGGATAACCATGATGTAACATGTACCCCACTGTCCCCAGTCCATGGAGTGACAACATGAACATGGGTTTGACACCACATTTCTTTGAAGAAAAAAAACATGTGAATGGTAACAACTTACCTGCAAGAATAACAGAAAATAGAAAAAGAAATGACAATTGATACATTAATTGTAATTAGACTATGGGTGATTCCAAAAACATAAAATGGGAAAGAAAATATCCTTTCATGGATTTAACAAAGGACACGAACATTTAAATTACCCAAATTAAGAATATTAACCCATTAAAACTGCAAAAAAAGTTTTTTTTCTTCAACTTACATCTTTCAAGTTGATGATTCATTTGGAGAGTCCTCTAATGTATTTCATAATTTTTACTAAAAAAGCAAAACAGGTGTCCTGTTGCATCTCCAACCAATTAATGATTACAATTTTCATATATTGATGTTAATGTTCAATATAGTTAGCAAGATTGGGTCTTTGGTGTCTCTGTTATCACGCAATCACAACATCAGTTTTATATTTTCAATGATGTTGAGAATATTGTAGGACAAAGATTCCATTGATGTCTTATGTTACATCTTTTCTTGAACCCCCAAAAGTTAATTTTTTTCACACTATCTATGAGGAACTATCTCCATGCATGCAGATATGAATTGCCCCTAATCTGGTGTTGCAAAATTAAGTAACATCAGCAACTTAAATAATTAATAAAATTTCTGGAAAATCTTCTCTGAGATGTAACACTTATTTTATGACACTGAATTCTGTACCATATCTCACTATGCTTATGCTGGTGAGACAATCACCATTTTTATGTAGGTGATATAATAAACATAAAAAAGTGATATTTAATGAATGTTCGACCAATAGATATAAAGTCAACAAGTCTACCTTGAATGGCACATTTCAAGCCCGCCTCATGTAATCTATGTGTGTAGATAACTGAAATTTCTGTACATAAACCACTATTCCTCTTTCAGTCACAGTTACCTTGAATTATGACCTTTTGACCCTTAAACAGATAGACTTCTTCCTTATCTCAAGTTTGACCATTCACAAAGTTTGGTCCAGGTTCTTCTTTCAGTCACAATGACTTTGGCCTTTGACCTTTTGACCCCAAATCAATAGGATTCTTCCTTACCCTAATTTCAAGACATCCACAAAGTTTGGTCCAGGCATGTGATGTAGAACTATTGTTATTGTGTGAAAAGCATTTTTTTCCTTCGATCACAGTGACCTTGACCTTTTGACCCTGAAACCAAAAGGGCTCTTTATTAGTCCAAGTGCAAGTCATCGACAACATTTGGTAACTGCAGATGATGGAGAAGTCAAGTAATTAGGCAAAAAACATGTTTCTACAGTCACTGTGACCTCGACCATAAACCTTTTGACCACAAAATCAATAGGATTCTTTCTTACCATAAGTTCATGCCATCCACAAAGTTTGGTAGCTGTAGATGGTGGACAACTTGACTTATTGTACAGAAACAAAACTGGAAACAGACAGGCAGACATATGGATGGACAACATCATAACATAATATGCTCCACTTTATGGCAGGCATAAAACAAAAGTCCTTCAAAGGGACTAACACTCTACTGTCCAAAAGTCCTTCAAAGGGACTAACACTCTACTGTCCAAAATTTTTTTCCAGGAATTTAAGATACGACTATTTCTACTTTTTAACTGCTTAAAGTTGAAACCATCTGATATTCTTGAGTGATAAGATTTTCAAATTAGCCAATGTGGCAGCCATATTAGATCTATGACCAGCACTATTTTCATGTAGGACAAACAAGGCACTCTTAGAAGACTTTTGGTGAAAACCCTATGTCAATATGACCATTAATTCTGGAGGAGTAGTGACAACAAGATATTCAAGATGGCAACCATTGTGGCCATATTGAATGTCAGATCAGCATTATTTTTATTCAGGACCAACTAGACACCATAAGAAGTTTTTGGGTGAAAACCCCATGTCAATATAACTTTCCATTTAGGAGGAGTAGCGACAAGAAGATTTTCAAGATAGCTGCCATGGTAGCCATATTTGAGATCTGATCAACACCATCTTCATTCAGTACCAAATAGATATCATAATTAGTCTTTTGGTGAAAACCCCATGCTGATATGACTTTTCATTTAGGAGTAGCAATAACAAAATTCTCAAGATGGCAGTCATGTTGGTCATACTGGATGTCAGATCGGTACCATTTTCATTCAGTACTATAAGAAGTCTTCTGGTGAAAACTCAATGTCATATGACTTTACATCTAGGACAAGTAGCGATAAGTTTTCAAGATGGCAGCTAAAGCATGATATCAGATAGCACAGCTTTTATTTAAGACAAACTAGACAACATAAGAAGTCTTCTGGTGAAAACCCCATGTTGATATGACCATCCAGGAGGAGTGGTGATAACAAGATTTTCAACATGACCACTGTGGCAGCCATATTGGATGTCTGAGTGGAACCATCTTCATTTAGGATCAACTATACATCACAACAAGTCTTCTAATAAAAACCCCATGTCAATATGACTTCTGTTCGAGAGATACAGTGATAAGATTTTCAAGATCACTGCCATGGTGGCCATAATGGATGTTAGATCAGCATCATTTTCATTTAGAACATCATAAGAAGTCTTTCAGTGAAAACCCCATGTTGATGTGACCATCCATTCAGAAGGAGTAGCGATAACAAGATTTTCAAGATGGCTGATGTTGTGGCCATATTGGATGTCTAAGCAGCACCATTTTCATTTAGGACCAATTAGATCTTGAGATGAATTTGTGTGTAAAGTTTTATACCAATCCTCCAAGTAGTTTCGGCGGAGTAGCGATAACAAACTTGTGCTAACAGACAGATGGTCATTGGATGACAGATGACAGACAAAAAACCATCCCATAAGCTCATCTGGTCTATGACCAGAAGAGCTAAAAACAGTCACCCAGGATAAAAAAGAAAGGAAATATAGACATAAACAACAACTTGCCCCAAAACTTCAGCAAGTTTTGAACAGTCTGTGAAATCAATGGGACCTCTTTACCCAACCAGAAATTGAAGCACCTACACAAAAAATTCCTTTTTCACAAAACCACAAAACTTAATGCCCATGAAATTAAATTCACAGCATGCTGAAAAATATTTTGGTACTGTCATTAAAAACAATGCAAGAGTGTCCTTTCTTATGAATTTCATCAGAAGTTCATTACTAAGAAAAATGTGTCACCTGCCTATACAGATACCCAAGGCAGTATACTCCCAAATTGGTAAGATAAGTCACTTGGTAAGGTTCACCTAGATGGGCACTTGTAGCTAAAATAGATGCAAACTTGCAGTCACCACTGGGTTCTCCAAGTCATCAAGTGCACCATGGGAAGTCAAAAGTCCAAGACAAGGTATCCAATGTAGAAAGTTTTCCCACCTGAACTGCACAAACACAAAGTATTTTTAGCACAAATGCTCTCTTGGCACAGACACAAATGAGAGGGGTTGTTTTGTCATATAATTTGACAGATAAAGGAGTACAATGCCAAGGTGAGGGATAAAAGAGGGGGTTGTACACTTCCCCTCGTAATGGCTTTTTTTTTTGTTCCACAAAATACCATAATTCATTTGTCTCTCCAGTGCACAAACACAATGCTTGAAGTTACTGATGTAAAAAGTGAACGTTATCTACACATAAAAACTGCAAAAGTGTTCCAAGAAACAAAGACATATGCAAAAATTTAGCATTAACATCAATGGTAACAATGATAATGATTACACAATGATGCCAGTGAAAGCTAAGCAAAATAATTAAATATAAGGATGCAAAATCTGCTTCTAATTTTGCTTCATCACTATAGAATACAAGGAATGGTATTAAAAGAAGTCAGGGCAGAAAATATCTTTTGTTACCATGTACTAATGTTAAAAAAATGATTTAAATAATTGCCATTAACTAATGTTAAAAAATATGATTTAAATAATTGCCATTAAGTTGTGAGAGAGAGAAAGAGAGAATGAGACAGACAGACTGAAAGATAGACAGAGAGAGATGCACAGATAATCCAATAAGCACAGAGAGACAAATTAACAAACAATGGCTAGACAGACAGGTATTATACCTCTGGAACCCAGACATCAAATATGTAGCTGGTACTGTTAACTGCATCATCCTTCTGACTGTCTTTTAGCCACTGACGCATGGTGAAGAGTACACTGTCCACCTGACAGACAAAACAATTAGAGGTGTTACAATTCGTTGATGCACATCAGTATCATATTTCTGTCCATTGATATATGTACTGGCTTAGGTCAGAAATTTCTGATTCATCACACTGTAATACATTGGAACTAAGATGATATATTGATACAACTCATAAAATATCATGCATCACAATACATAAAAGAATAATTTTAAAAAAATATATAAATAAAATTACTAAACAAAGCTGAATTTTTATCTGTCCTTGTTTGTCAGGAAGAGAGAATTATCTATAACCAGAATAACAATAAACAGTAAACATATCCAAATAATGTTAATCAATGTATGAGAGTATGTCACTGTCAGGAGTATGACCTGCTCTCTGATGATTATGTACCAGTCTAGCAAAAATCTCCTCTAGTCTTGGGCACCAAGATGTTTGCCATATTTGCAGACTGTAAAATATTATGCATAATTATGCATATTACATTGCTAGTTTAATATCACAATGCGCATGGTGTAGAATACTCCAAAACAATACATATCATTATACTTATTTCTGCATTTACTATGTATTGTGATGTGTATCATGCTTCAGATGTCTAACAACAATAGTCAGTAGAGCACACAGACTCTCCAGAGTACTGCAGGATCATGTGTCTGGGATGGCTTTCCAAACAACAATTTGACTGCCTTGGCAACCAGATGGAAACCATTTTTTTCTTCGGGTTTGCTCTACTAAAACTGTCCAGAGCCACAAGTCCCCCAACACCAACTCTTCAGTATATGTATATAGTTATATGCATATAGTTACAAGATGAAACTCTGAAAATCAGAAGTCCAGGACAAAAGACGAGAGATTCAGAAAGCAAGGAACCACAGTACTAACAGTTTTGCTCACACTTCAGATCTCCATCAACAGAAGTGCAAGAAACATTTTTACTGACATTTAATTATATGTGGTTGCAAACAATCAATAAAATGTTTAAGTCTACCTTGCTATCAATAGGTACCTATATATACATGACATGGAATTAGAAAATTAGACAACATTATTTTGTTTCATCTAGTGATATGATATGTTTTAAATTATTGATAATGAACCAGAACTAACCAGAACTATACTCTCTATTAAACACAAGAAGTTAATATATAATAAACTATGGACAAGAACTGGAGACAATTTCCTCCATCAATTAGAGAGATTGAAGAAAATTTTCAAGTCTCATGATCATGGTACCATAGTATATAACTAAAGGTACTAGTGATGGATGAATTGCAAGGGCCTTATTCACTACAATTTGCTCAGCAGGGACTTAAACAGAGAAGCTTGTGCTGGGAAACCACAGATAGGAGAATGGGTAAACAAGGGGATGCCTCTCAATGATGATCTTAAATGCAACGGTGCATGATAAATTTGGCTGAAATTCAACATGCCTTAGTAAAGTTATGCTGCAGAAATCAAAGCTTAATGGGCAAACCGGGGCAATAATTCTTCTAAATGAATGGAACACTGGAAATTAAATTCATTTACGGTCTCATCAGTATAAAGTTGCATGCCAAATCTGGTTAAAAATCCAACATTCCTGGTGATGTAATGTTGCAGACATCAATGTTAGAATTATGGGCAATCAGGAGGAATAACTCCTGCAAATGGTATTGTGGAATGCTGGAAAGCAAACTGACTCAAGGTTTCATAAATATAAAGCACCATACCAAATTTGGTTGAAAACCAACAAACCTTAGCAAACATGGTTAATTTATGCTGCGAAGATTAAAGTCAAGCAATCTGGGGTCACAACTCCTGTCAACAAAGTCACAGATAGCTGGAAATCAAACTCATTCAAGGTCTCATCAATATAAACCCTATACCAAATTTGGCTGAAATCCAACAAAACTCTACAAAATTATCCTGTGGAAACCAAAGTCAGGCTGACAGACAGGTGGAGGTGGAGGGGGGTGGTGGTGGTGGTGTTAAATCTTGTAAATGATGTTGTGAAATGCAGAAAACTTAACTCAATCTCATGATTATAAAGCACCATACCAATTTCATTTGAAACCCAACAAACCATGGCAAAGTTATACAACAGAAACCAAAGTTAGGAGAACCAGCAATCACAGGGAATAACTCCTGTAAATGATGTCATGGAATGCAGGAAACCAAACTCATTAAAGATCTCACCAATATAGAGGTGAATGCCAAATTTATTTTAGTAAAACAATACTTGGTAAATTTAAACTGTGAAAACAACAGTTACTGGGATAGGCAATCAGGGGCCATAACTCCTCTCAATGATAATAGAGCAGGCTGGAAATCTTAGTATTTTCAATATAAAGCTTCATACCAAAATTAGTTAACATCCAATGATTATGTGTAAAGTAATCCTGCAGAAACTAAACTGCTGACAAGCAGACAACATAATTACTATATTGCTCTGCCAACTTCACTGAGCTGGGCCCTAATAAAGCCTGATAACAGAGACTACATGTCAGATGCAATCAAACCTCCTTACAAACTTAGTTTCTTGATAAATCACCTATAATTAGTAGCCATATTCCTGACTTTAACACCCAAAATAGAAAATATATATGGAACAGACAATGAATCTGAGTAGAAAAGGTCATTTTATTCCTAATTTTATTTAAATGAATCTTTGTTTAGATTTGATCTGGGTTCTCAAATTTCCTTTGTCTGGGTTCTCAAATTTCCTTTGTCTGAAAGACTGACGGCTAAAATGACAGATTATATCAATGCCGAGGCAATTACAGTAAAGTGTCTTGCCCATAGACACACCACAGGGACCAACCCAGCCAAGTCTGGGCAGGTTTCAAACCCATGTCATTCTGATCATGAGTGGCATTCTAACCATGAAACCACTGTAGCTCCTTCTTCTTCTAAAAGACCATCTCCCCACTTAATATGAGCTACAGAAAGTGCTGATAAATCTCAAAACTCCACATACCAATTAACTGCTGTCAGTAAAAAGTTGTTCATTTGAAATATGAATGGACCAATGACCTATTTCAAGTTGGACTATGTGCTAATCATCACTTCTTTACACATGGAGTGCTAAACTGGTCCAACTAAGACAACCTGATTTTCTGATGTTCAGATTATTAGATTTAACTATAAAACATGTACAATTTCAAACTGTTCTAACTTTAGTATTCATGGTTTGTACAGCCCTGGAGAAATTTTTCAATGATTTCAAGGAGTTTTTTTTATACTATTTTTCTAATCGAAATTGAACTTTCTCCATATATTACTTTGTTTATCTCTGCATTTATAGGTATAAAAGTAGAAGAAAAAGAAAAAAAACCACATAATAAGCTTGCCACAAAGGCACAGGGATGCTAATCCATCTGGTAACTACCCATGTCATGTGTCATTTGATCCATCCAATTTTATTATTCATTATTTTGGAATATATGTAAATAACAAAAATTCAGAATTTAAAAAGTTACATATTTTATTCTGTTTTATTGTTCTGTATTCCCTCAGATAAATTCAAGGAGTTTTGGGAAAAACTAAAGGAGTTTTTCAACAAATTCAAGAACTTTTCAAGGATAAAGCCAACTTTTTCAACATTTGAGGACTTTTAGAGACAACCCCTTATATTCAAGGACTTTTCAAGTCTGTACAAACCATGGTATCATTCATTCAAAAGTTTTGCAATGTTCACTATCAACAGATAATATCTCACTTAAAATATGACAATTTATTAAAATAAAAACTCTGATTTTACAGAATTGCTATGCTATGTAATTGGTGTAGTTATCTCAGCTATTGTGATTTGTCAACTCACATAAAATTCGTGCTTAACACTCAGTATTTACCTGGGATTCCTCATCAAGAGGACCAAAGCCTTGGTGCTTGATTTTTGCCCTGTCTTTGGATGTTCCAGACTTGTAGGTTGTATGCAGTGAGCTTTTCTTTTTCTCATTTAGAATGTCAAGGAGGTAGGCCTGCATAGACAATTATTTTGTAAATAAAAGGCTAGGACCTGCATGTCAAATCCACAATCAAAGCATTGTTGTCAAACATGGTACCTTGACTCCAATGTCAAATGGTTGTGTGAGCATAGTATAGAATGAACTGCATACCTGCCAACCCCTACAGAGGTATAAGCATAACCTAAGTGGCAAAAAAGTGTAATCTGAGCATAAAAAGTGTAATCTATATACTACATGCCATAATTACAATAAACTGTATGAAAAATGTACGTTCAGTTTTGCTACTAACCTGGATCTGCAGCTGGTTAAAGTTCTTGTCACAAATGGTCAAAATCCATGTGAATTAGCACCAGAATACAAAACCACAAAACATATTGGCAAATTATATATACACAACACTCACTTTAACTAGTCCACATGTCTAAATTTTGCTGAGTGATCGTAAAGTCAACTCTACAAATTCTGCAACGATCATTACCATGTGCTCAATCCGAGTGTTGTATTACCCCTCTCATGTTAATCTTTCTAAATTTGTAAAGCACTAATGATTTGTCTCTTTTCTGATCTGACATGTTTTAAAGTTTAAAAAGATCCATCTTCTCTAACATTTTTCAGTTATATATAACATCCGAGAGTCACATTGATAAAGCCTGTTTCACTTCACATCCGCTGCCATTTTATTAAGTAGAGACTGGTCCGCTATGATATTCTGTGTATCAATATAATGAATCTGCGAGACAAATTTTAATATTGAAGAAACCCATCTGTTTTCTTGGAAATGGGTCACATACAGCTGCTATAAATAGAAAATAGGAAAGTACACGGCGGTCAATGACAAATGTACTCTTACGTTATTCTTATGCAGCAGTCTTCCTTTTTTTTATAGAATATTCTCAGATTTAAATGATGTGTGGGATTAAAAAGATGATAATAAAAATGACAAACACAACTTTTTATTGCTTTATTATTATTTTTTAAAATGTACCAGAAAAATGTAATCCATATTCAGGTGAGCATAAGACGTAATTATGTGAAAAAAGTGGAATGATTAAGCCAAAAGTGTAATGGTTGGAAGGTATGCAATTGTCTTAGCTTCATAACAATTCATCCAAATTATGCAGAAAAGCCATCATGGGGTTTAGGAAGTATAAGCAAATAAGAAAACTTTAACCAAAACCATAGCACAAATTTTCTAACACAGTGACTGTGACATTGACTCCAAGGTCATAGGGGAAATGTGTGTTGTAGAATAAATTGACTTAGCTCCATATTGATTCATGCCAAGTATGATGATAATCTATCAGGGAATTTATTAAATATAAGCAAATGAAAAAACTTTAACCAAAATCTTAATGTTAATTTTCTCTGACTGTGACCGTGAACCCAAGGTCAAAGGAGCTAGCAAGCATGTCACATAATGAATTATCTTCATTTCATAATGTTTCATCCCAAGTATGAACAAAATCTATCAATGGGTTTAGGAAATATAAACAAACGATAAAACTTTAAGCAAAACCCAAGTCTGGCTGTTTGAAATGTCATGACAGCTAGGAATAACCTCTCTGGGAAATGCACAAGCTAATAAGAAACTGTTCCTTTCTGATGCAGTTTTCTTCTGAAGTAAGTGTAGCTTCTAGATGGGTTGTTTGTGCAACTAGGCAGCTATGCAGACAATGGGTTTAGAACTGGTTGCTATACAGAGGTGACCACTATAACAGGTTTTACAATACTTCACATATGTCAAACTTTTTCATAGTTCAAAATCCTGCATATTAAAATACACAATACCGATTAATTCATACATTATGTCACTTTGCAAGACTACATTACCCCGTCTATACTTGCGTATAAGCTTGGTCCAAATGCAAACAACATAGACCCTGATCTGCCGTCGCATAATGCACCAGCAGATCAGGGTTTATTTTGTTTGTTTTACTGTTTAGTCCTTACAAACTTCATAGACCCAGATCTGCCAGTGCATTATGCAGTTTTCAGATGGTATTGGCTTATACATGAGTATATACTGTACCTAGCAATACTTAATGAAAGAATCATCTATTTCATTGGTCAATCAACAAAAAAAAAAAAAATGTTCCACTATTATCTTTGCTCTTTTTCTCAATACTTTCCAATCATGAGAACTTATTAGTATTAACCCTAAGAAATATAAAAGAAATATGTAAATTCAATAACCTGATAAATTATGGTTATCTTTTAGAAACTGCCTTAAGATACTCAGATCACAAATAAGTGACTGGTCTTGTTTGCAGCGATGTAGTCAGACATGTTGACTGTTACATCATCACACATGCCTGACGATATAACACCAGTGGTTTGGCTAGCCATTGGCCTTTTTTGAAGATCTGTGATTAAACTATTTTGTCCTGGTTTATTCAGTATATTAAAATTATCAAAGCCTTGTATGAGAAGTTATACACATTCTAGTTTTGCTGGTTCTAAAACTACAAGCTTGAAACTAGAATGCATAGAAGCCCCTCCAAAAAGATTTTAAAATTACATGACAGTAGTTCCAGTAATCTGCATACATTTATGTCGATTTTTCCATTTCTGTCCAAGACTGGTACAGTTTTAAAACTGAACATCAAAGCAAAAAAACAAACAAACTAGTGCTAGTGCACTGAATTTATTCCCATTCTGATTCCCACATTTGTACTGTCTCATATATTTTTCAAATAGAATAAAGTCAGAATTATCAGAGCTTTCATAAAGATGTGGGAAACCAATTTTTGGAGTACCCTATATACTCGTGTATAATCCTATACCAACTGCAAACTGCATAGACCCAGATCTGCCATCACATAATGCGCCGGCAGATCTGGGTCTATGCAGTTTGTAAGGACTAATCAGTAGAACAAACAACATAGACCTTGATCTGCCGGTGCATTACGCAATGGCAGATCAGGGTCTATGTTGCTTGCATTTGGACCTAGCTTATATGCAAGTACATACGGTAAAATATGTTTCTTCAATATTATTTACCTGATTCCAATACATCTAGAGAACATCCACTATCTCGTAAATCCAACCCTTCCAAACAAAAAAAGACATTAAGCAAATATGTAAGCTTGTTTTAGCAACAAAAGTGCTAACAATTTCATCAGCTTGCTAAGATGGAAGTTAGACAAGAGTGAGCTCTCCTTGGATATAGTAACTTGCACCTAATAGTCATTCATCAGTTACTACTGGAGTGGAAGTGCACATTCTTCCAGGGATGTAATTTCAGGAAGAGCTAGGGAGGGAGTGCCCATATTAAGATTGGGTAAGTATTATCAAAGAAACATATTTTACTCCAATAATTGGTTTCTTCTTCAAATACATTACCTGATCAGAATACATGAACAAGAATAGGTAAGAGGTGGAAGAAGTTACATCCCCTTACCCTGGAGTTGGCCCTGGATGTGACCTGAGAAACAAATGTCGGAAGCAATCAGAATGCCTCTTTCCACATCATATCTCCTGCCACAATCAATAGGCATTTGCTGTGGCTTTTATCTCCAGGTGACTGCTGTGCAAAGACTGCTCTTGAAGGGATTAAACCTTGCTCAATGAGGATAGCTGGAGATGGGAGTCTTAAAGGCATCCATGTCAATACAAATTTCTGATGGCTGCTGCTAAAATGGAATGCCCAGCATAAATTATAAGAGGTCCTCCCATTTTCTATGATAGAGCCTCAAGTAGTCAGAAGCTTTTATTGTCTGGTCTACTTGGAAAAGCCTTGACTGCCACTGAGATAAAAGGACTATCACAAGGAGTCTAATATGCAAAGACCTAGTGGTGGGAATATCCTTGGCCATGTTGAGGGATTTCCAGGTTGATATTCAGTTCTCGAAAAGAACAGAAGACACCAAAAGGGCAATCATCAAAGCATAATCCTCAGGGTCTCTATGATAAGCTAGGGTGCCCATATGTGTTTAAAGTGAAATCCCAATGCATTTGTGTTGTGAATGATCTCTATTGTCCTTTTCTGAAGAATGTTTATGATATGCTGTTGGCATCTTCCTCCCACTGGTATGTCAGAAAAGGGGAGTATGAGCAAGGCATCATTTTCTGCAGAAACAAGGGTGGCTGAGAGAGGAACAAGGTTTAATATCAGTCCTTCTCTCCCTGTGTTCTCTCTTTTTCTGGGAACTAGGCCCTTGCCAAAGACCAAGTTTTGAAGGAGGAGTGGGATATTTCCTATTTATCTGGTCCATTATGGGAAAGGAAAGCTGGGCTCTGGGTTGCAGGACCTGTGAGAGGGTTGCCTCTTTAATGACATGTATCCAGATCTCCTTTATATGGCCTTGGTATAAGAGATTAGAAGAGAAAGGCCAAGATCTAAGGGTTGCTTTGAGATGGTCTTTGCATTCAGACATAGAATGGAATTTATCTCTCTCCCTGAGCTGAAGGTTAATGGAAAGAGCTATAGAATTGGAGAGTGAGTGCTCAGCTGCCCTGTTGAGTAAACAAACCATGTGCAAGATTGATTCCCAGGCATATATGTCTCAACAGTGGAATCAATGCTATGCTCAGATTGCTGAAAAATAACCATGGAGACCAGATCAAGCATGGTGCATAGATACAACATTGTGAAACCAGCTGTTGCATGTCAAAGAAAGGTTTCCGATCCATGCATGTTGTTTTCATAGGTCCAGTACTTGATACTGTTCAGACATGATCACCAAATCTGGTGCCAGTTGCAATGTGCATCAGCTACAGGGCTAGGTCTGTAAGTGGCATGACCGGGGACTGGATGCTGTCTGCATCTTGGGTTTTGGACTGAATATTCCAGGAAGACAGATCACCATACCCAGTCTTGGTAACACCGGGCATAAGTGTAGGTAGTTCCAGAGCTGGAGTAGATTTGGTCTGAGGTAGACTATTGAGGGATAGATCACCATAAGCAGAACTGGGGTATATATGTGGTGATGGGTTGTCCATAACTGGTTCAAGTGGACCTATGTATCATGTCAGTCATGGCTTGATAGTCTATTTAGTGCTGGCGGGATTGTGAGTACTCACTATTGATGAATAGATTACCATAAGCAGTATGGGAAGGTGTACATGTGGTGATGGGTTGTCCACATCTGGTTCAAGTGGGCCTATGTTTCATCTTGGTACTTGCTTGATAGTCTGTTTAGTGCTGGAAGGACTGTGAGCAATGGTTATTGATGGATAGTTCACTATAAGCAGTACTAGAGTGTACATGTGGTAATGGGTTGTCCACAACTGGTTGAAGTTAGCCTATGTATTCTGTCAGTATTGGTTTGATAGTCTGTTTAGTGCCGGCAGGACTGCGAGTACTGACTATTAAGGGATAGATCACCATAAGCAGACTGAGGTGTAATGTGTGATGATGGGCTTTCCACAACTGGTTCAAGTGGACCTATAGAGGGGGTACTGGCTTGATAATCTGGTTAGAGCTGGTGGGACTTGCAAGTTATGGCTACTGAGGTATAGATCACCATAAACAACTGGTTCAAGTAGAACAATGTATCATGTCAGTACTGGATTGAAAGTTTGTTTAGTGCTAGTTGGACTGTGAGAGAGTGGACTGTGAGAGAGTGGTGGAAAACTGGAAGACAACATTGCTGCGATTGCGTGTGGTGCCCATGGTGGCAGAGAATGGCGGGCTTTTTTCTCAATCAGCAGCTTCTTAGCCTCAAATGATTGTGACATTAAAAGTTTGCAACTGAAATGGCATTGGTGGCAAAGTTAATAGCTGCACTCTTTGAAGACTGCTTTCTGGCTCTCTCGATAGCTCAGGATAGCTGTTTGGTGGAAACCAGCGCCCATCTGTCTTCCTCCACGTATCGTAAATTTCACCTGTATGGTCTGAATGATACCCCATACAAGTCATGCAGGTGTGATGATTAAACCTTTTATATGCTCCACATTTATTCTTGCCATTATTGCCAGTAATTATAGAGAACAAAACAATGACATATATAGGCAAACTCAGTCCAGCATAATTTTAGGTTTAAAGTGAAGTGGACACTAAGAAAGGGAATAAATGACAGAAACTTACAGAAATGATCTAATTATTGAGAATAAATGATGATTTACTTGCAATAATGCAATAAATGTCGAGTACTGTGATGTATTGTTAGTACTATCGACAAACTGAATAGATAATTAAGATAGTACTAGTTAGCTTATGATACAATAAAACAGAAAATTAAAGTGCAAAATATTCATTTATGATGCTGACAGAGCAAAATTTAGTAAGAAAAGTGATGAGTATATTTTCTGTGATGAGAAAACTCTCAAGGATCCCTCAAACGTTTGAAAAGGCACAAAATGGAAGGTATTTCCAAGGCCTTTCAAGAGAGTGTGCTGATGAGACATTAGCAGAAGTATTAAAATGGCAAATGATAGCGGATTTGGTGCCAATCCCTCTATTCAAGGGCAGACCATATGACTTCTCTCTTAACAAGTTAAGACAAGCCATAAGACGTTGACATTTTTAGCATGGGAAGGCTGGATCTGCAAGGTAGTGGTTGTTCTCCTAGCGTATTATAGTTTGGTAAAGTATTTGAAGAAGAAATAGGGATTCCAACCATCTACCTATCAACACAACTTCAGATTTTATCACCATCTTTTTAAAACTTTTCATTGTTTTTTAATAAAAAAATGTAGAATTTGATGATTCTTGTTATTTATATATGTTAGGTATGCATGGACCATTAGTAAGGACTTAATCTTTGTTTCTGTAAATTGTGAAAACCAACCAACCTTACACTCCTCTGATAAAATCACATCTACAAGTTTCTGGTTTTTCTCTAGAATTCTGTCTCGTCTGCAACAAAAGAAAAATTGAATAACTCTGGTACTGAGAACATTACCGTAAGTACTAGCGTACAATCTTAGTCCATATGCAAACAATGTAGATCCTGATCTGCTGTCGCATAATGCACCGACAGATCCATGTTGTCTGTTCTACAGATTAGTCCCTACAAACTGCATAGACCCAGATCTGCCGGTGCATTATGCGACGGCAGATCTGGGTCTATGCAGTTTGCAGAAGGTATTGGCTTATACATGAGTATATACGGTACTCTCCTTGGAAACTTCATGTAAATCCAGTAGCCATTTACAAGTCAACCTGGGACACTGACTCGGTACATCCTCTACATCACAATGTTTATCAAACTAGAATGGAACCCAGCTATAACAAACAAAAAAAGTCCTGTGAAGGGACCTTTTTTATTATCTGCTGAGTTAATCTCTGATATTCTTGAGAAACTCCATCATACCAAATTTGGTAACAAAAATATTTTCTTACATGTCTAAGTTCACAAGATACCTGTCAGAGTAGTACAAAATTCTATGTTATGGCTTTTGACTTTCAACCTAATATCAGGGATTGAAACTCCTTCAAACCGTCTCAATGTCAATATATACCCACATGCTAAGTTTAGTAAAATCTATAATTATTATTTTTCTTGAAAAATACCCAATTAAGTGACATAATTTAAGGTATTCATCAGATATATCCACAAACTAGGTTTGATAAATATCCATCACTACTTGTTTGTGTTATCAAGCTCACAAGGCAGAACAGCAAAAAGATTAAAATAAGACCTTTTACCTTAAAATCCATGTTAGATTGCTGACTATCAACTTGTTCATTGCAATGCAACTAAATACGAAGTAAGGTCAACATTTTAATTGGATATATGTCACCATCTTCATAAGCTCATTGAAGTACAAAAATGCAAGCAATCATCAATGACTTGACCCCAAAGTCGCTTAGGTACGATTTTCTAAACTCCTTAATAAAAGTACAGGTATGCTGGTGGTTAGATCTGCACCATTTTCATTCAGAACCAATTAAATATAGTAAAAAGTGTTTTAGTGAAAACCCATGTCAATGCCATCGTTCATGCATAAGGAGTAGTGATAACAGGATTTTCATTCAGAACCAGCTGTGTTAGTGAAAAGCACATTTTGATAAGATCATCCATATACATGTTGCCACATAAGCATTTTCAAGATGGCCATCAAGGGAACCATTTAGGAGGATAGATAAGCATCATTTTAATTATATGAATAACTATTGTACATAATATTTTTTAGAAATTTTGGGAGGTCACAATAGAATCATTTTCATTTCCAATATTGAACCAACTACTTTTAGTGAAAACCCCATGACCATTCCTTAAAGAGGAGTTGTGATCGCATGATTTCAAGAGAATCACCATTGATCAGCACCATTTTTATTTATGATCAACTATATAACATAAAAAACCTCTCAGTGAAAACCCCATGTCAAAAGCTATAATAAGGTTTTCAACATTTCTACCATGGCAGCCATACTGTAGGTCCCATCAGCACCATTTTCATTTAGGATCAACGACATAACATGAGAAGTCTTTTAGTGATCAGTATCACAATCATTTCTGGAGTGGTAGCCATCCCCCAACCCCCGATTTTCAAAATGGCCACCATGTCCATGAAATTGGAGGTCTGATTAGCACCATTTTCATTCAGGACGAACTAGACATTATAAGATGTCTTGCTGGATTTCAGAGTGGCAACATTTTCATTCAGGACGAACTAGACATTATAAGATGTCTTGCTGGATTTCAGAGTGGCAGCATTTTCATTCAGGACGAACTAGACATTATAAGATGTCTTGCTGGATTTCAAAGTGGCAGCATTTTCATTCAGGACGAACTAGACATTATAAGATGTCTTGCTGGATTTCAAAGTGGCAACATTTTCATTCAGGACGAACTAGACATTATAAGATGCCTTGCTGGATTTCAGAGTGGCAACATTTTCATTTAGAACCAACTATATATAATAAGAAGTCTTACAGGATCAGGATTGCATCTAAGATTTAGTAAATATTTGGACATTGTCCCCGCCCAAAAAATGTTTAGAAAGGGGGGGGCTTATCTGGTCATAGTTAGGACTTCTCAATAGGGCATACAAATGTAACTAAAAATGAAAGCAGAACAAGAACGAGTGTTATGATATATCCTTTTTTTTTAATTGGTGTTAAAATATGAAAATGAAAATCCATATTCTCTTTCCTTAGCTCATGTTCTTAAGTGTTTACAATTTTTATTTTTACACTTTCCAATAAAAAAACATAACCTGGAAGTATTTCCACCATACATTCAATCATTTGTATATCCATCCTTACATTTTGAATTAGCACTGAATGTCTGAACTTTTCTGTCACATGAATGTACAACTGAAATGAAGAATCTCCAACAACAAATCCAGCACAGCCTTGTTTTTTGAAATTATATCAAGAAACCGAGTCAACATACAGCTGAACATCATGTTATGATGTACTAGCATTACTATCATTAGTGTCTACATTGATCATTCAAAGTCATCAATAGAACAAACGAGCTCAGATTAAGATCTGCTGCTGCATTCTATGATGGTGGTCCAACAATATAAGACTACAACCCTGATCCATGATACATATGATGGGGGTGGGGTGGGTGGTGTTGATATCTTACTGCAATAACAAACAGTGCTGTAGAGCTCTGTTCTGACAGCGATTGCATAAAAACTGGAGGTCACATTTTCAAGAATATCTCATACAGTTGGCAGCTGATATTGACAGTGTTGTACAGTTTAGAGTCTAACTGCTTTATTTGTACTATATTCTATTTGATGCCTTTTTCCTCATGAAGACAAACCAGGTACAATCTAGTGGTTGCATTTTTCAAACCCTGTTCACCGCCATTTCAGTTCTGTGAAAAGTGATGGTAACCAAGGAATGCCAAAGTCGGTTGAACTATTGGTGCAATTTCTTTAATGAAATGAATGTCTAATCAGATTCAGTCTAATTTGATTCGATATATTCATTTCGTTGAAGAAACTTCACTGGTAGTTCAACCAAATTTGCCAGAACTTGGCTAACATCACTCTTCAACCATCTGAAATGGTGGTCCACAATAGCAACCCCGCAAAGGAGCAAAATGGGTAATTTCTAGATTTCTTGGAAATAAAGCATGCATGATTCATGAAAATTTGTGCCCAATCCTTATTTTTTGTGTGATTATACCCACAGAGATTCAAAAATATTGCACAAAATGTTCAATTTTAATGGGATTTTCACAATTGCACATCTTAGATGTGACACTGCATGATGTTTGAGGGGCATCATTTTCATTTAGGACCAACTAGACATCATAATAAGTTTTTTCAGTTAAAATCTCAAGTTGATACAATCAGCTATGCTGAAGGAGTAGAAATAACAATATTTTCAAAATGGCCACCATGGCATCCATGTTGGGTAAGAGCATGATGGATAGAGAGATGGACACAGTTTGTAATAACAGTGGTGATAACTCTTAAAATGCTGATCAGACGGACTCCATATTTTATCAAACACAATGTCTAGTCATGATACAAAAACCACACCAAGTTTCGTGAAGGCATCTGAAAGGGTTCTAGAGATATTAAGTACACAGAAGTGTGATGACCAGCAAGCATCCATTGAATTGAAATTATGTCAAACACATGCAAATTACAAACAGGGTCAAAAAAGTTCATGAACTATTAGCAACATCTGAAAAGTTACCTTTTCTGGTATTTAATAAGATAATCATAAACATGTGCATAATTTACCAGGGTACCACAATGTGCAACTTAACCATTGGTGTAAATCGATTTTTTCAACACAAATGATGAAGGACTGACTCACAACAATTGGTAAGACCAGTTTCAATTGTCAGTACAACAGCTGAACAAACAAATACCTCCGAAGTCCCTTCTTGGATAAGGTCTTGGGTGTAACTGTGGTTTGCCCCTTATTCTCTTCGTCAGAGTCAGTCTCTTTTTCCTTTATGAATTGCATGTCAGCAATTTGGAAAGAGATGTCAATATCAACATCATCTGGAGATTCTGAAAAAGATACAAAATGTAAAATGCAAGCTTTGGAAGACTAGCTGACTGATTGATCTTTTTTGGCACATCAATACATGAAAGCTCATATTTCACCAATGAAATTAGAGTAAAGTGTCTTGCCCAGAGACACACACAGCAGCAGACTTGGTCTAGTCTGAGCATGATTTAAACCTGCACTCCTTCCAGTTGCGAGTCTAGTCTGCTAAATACTAACCTGCCATGACCATAACACAAAAGCATATTTTAAGAATATATTGTTTTACGACACTAACTATAAGGTGATTCAAAAACAACGACTGTTCCACTATAGATGTGTCAGTAAGCGAGTGCTTGTGGAATACCTCCTGCAAGATATGAAGTGTAAATACAATTTCATTAGGTCAGGTTATTCCAAGAGTACTAATCAGATAAAGCCAACTCTTTGATGCAATTGTAGAACAAAGTTTCATAAAAATATATCAAATGGTGATAGAGATATTAACCTGACAAGAGTGTAATGGGCAGACAGACAGATGGACATAATCTGTAATAGAAATGGAGATAACTTTTAAAATGCTGATCAGACAGACTCCAATTTTTTACAGGACACAATGTCTAGCCATAAAACAAAAGCATACCAAATTTCATGAAGATATCTCAACAGGGTCAGGAGATATAAAGTAAACAGAAGTGTGATGGATGGACAAGCTCACTCCAGTATACCCACTAAACTTCATTTGCGGGTGTTATAAAAATGCAATATCTTCACCAATAAAAACTAAAGGCATGGTAAGCAATTAAATCACAAAAAAATATCTCTCCCTCGTCCTGCATAAGGCATGGTAAGCAATTAAATCACAAAAATATATCTCTCCCTTGTCCCGCATAAGGCATGGTAAGCAATTAAATCACAAAAATATATCTCTCCCTTGTCCTGCATACTCCCTTATCCCGAATACTCCCTAGGTGACTAATGGAGGCAACATTTTTGCCCTGGGATGTGTCCCATGTTAATGCTCCAGCTGAGGTTTTGGACTTTTCTAAAAGATTGAAAACCCCATGTTGTTATGACCATCCATTCAGGACAATTAATGACAAGATTTTCAATATGTTAATTGTGACAGCTATATTTGAGGTCAAATCGAGACCATTTTCATTTAGGACCAACTAGATATCATAATTAGTCTTCTGGTGACAACCCCATGTCGATATGACTTTCAATCTAGGAGGAGTAGCAAAATCAAGATTTTCAAGATGGCTGTCATGGTGGCCATACTAGATATTAGATCAACACCATTTTCTTTTCATACCAACAAGACATCATAATTAGTCTTCTGGTGAAAACCCAATGTTGATATGAATTTCCATCTTGAAGGAGTAGTGATAAAGATTTTAAAGATGGCTACTATGATGGCCATATTGGATATCAGATTGGGATACTTTTTATTTAAGACCAACTAGACACCATAAGAAGTCTTCTGGTGAAAACCCCATGCTGATATGACTTTCTGTTCAGGATGAGCAGCATTAACAAGATTTTAAAGATGGCTGCTGTGGTGGCTATATTGGATGTCAGATTGACACCATTTTCATTTAGGACCAACTAGACATCATATGAAGTCTTTTAGTGAAAATTGTATGCTGATATAACCATCCATTCAGGTGGAGTAGCAATAATAAGATTTTCAAGATGGCCACTGTAGTGGTCATATTGGATGTCCGGGTGGCCCCATTTTCATTTAGGACCAACTAGATATCATAGGAAGTCTTCTGGTGAAAACCCCATGCCATTATGACTTTCTATTCAGGCAGAGTAGCAATAACGATTTTCAAGATGGCTGCTGTGATGGCCAACTAGACATCATATGAAGTCTTTAAGTGAAAACTCCATGCTGATATCAACATCCATTCAGAAGGAGTAGCAATAACAATATTTACAAGATGGCTGCTGTAGCAGTCATACTCGATGTTCAAGCAACACCATTTTAATTTAGGACTAACTATACCTTGGGATGAATGTGTGTGTTAAGTTTCATGGCAATCCTCCAAGTAGTTTAGGAGAAGCAGCCATAACAGAGTTGTGGTAACTGATGGATGGACAACAGACAACAGGCTATCCCATTATCTCTCCTGATCTATCACCAATAGAGCTGAAAATCTGACTTAGTATTTTAAGGATTTTACCCTTTTTTCCCTTTATCTTTATTTTATATGCCTTGGATATCTAAACTAACTCTGCACTACATAGCCAGGATTGTGCTGATCTGCCATTAAAATCTATACAAACATACATACCTCCTGCATCCTTCCCCCACCCACAAAATGGAATTGAGTCTATAGTCAAAAAGTGCATAACTCTTATAAAAATAGTACAATGACTGGTCAACATGCACATCTTCAAATGATGACCATAATATGTACAGCATTCCCTCACTATAAGGCACTTCATTATAACACCATTCTTTTTATAAGGTGGGTATGTTCATGGATCCCATTTCATATTGTGGCAGTGAAATTATATGCATAAAATGTACTTCATTACAAGGTGGTCCGACTATAAGGCAGTATACTGTATGGTTCCAGTAGACAATGCTATACAATGAGGGAGTACAGTACTAACTTTCACTATATGGTTCCAGTAGACAATGCTATACAATGAGGGAGTACAGTACTAACTTTCACTATATGGTTCCAGTAGACAATGCTATACAATGAGGGAGTACAGTACTAACTTTCACTGTATGGTTCCAGTAGACAATGCTATACAATGAGGGAGTACAGTACTAACTTTCACTATATGGTTCCAGTAGACAATGCTATACAATGAGGGAGTACAGTACTAACTTTCACTATATGGTTCCAGTAGACAATGCTATACAATGAGGGAGGACAGTACTAACTTTCACTATATGGTTCCAGTAGACAATGCTATACAATGAGGGAGTACAGTACTAGCTTTCACTGCAATCCATTGAAAACTGGGACAGTAGTTGTATTCACAAAATTCCATCATATATTGCATCAAACTGTAAGTGAAAAAGGGCAATAACTCTTACAAAAATTGCCAGAGTACAAAGATATGTAAACATGTGATTCTTTATATGATGACCATATTTATGCACCAGGTTTTTACAGTGATCAATATCAATAAAAAAAAATGCATACATGTTGCATTTACAAGAGCCTGTCTTACACTGCATTCAGCTACAGAACAAAAAGGGCAATAATTCAAACTGCAAGTGCACAGTGATTTCTTGATATTCACATATTTGCATGATGACAATATGTACAAAGTTTAATGCTGACCCATTGAAAATTGTGAGACTAGTTGAATAATAATAATAATAATAATAATAATAATAATAATAATAATAATAATAATAATAATAATTTATTTTCAGGGGTACATCTCATTTCCCCAAATATTGGCTCATGTCCAAAATTTTCAAGATGGCTGCTATGGTGGTCATATTGGATGTCAGATCAGAACCATTTTCATTTAGGACCAAGTAAACATCATAAGAAGTCTTCTGGTGAAAACCCTATGTGATTATGACAATCCATCTGGGAAAAGTAGAAATAACAAGATTTTCAAATGGCCACTATGAGAGCCATATTGAAAGTTGGATATGTACCATTGAAAGTTTGAACCAACTAGATCTCATGAGAAGTATTCTGGTGAAACCCCCCATGTCAATATGATTTTCTGTTAAGGAGTTGCAGTAACAAGATTTTCAAGATAACAGCCATGGCAGCCATATTGTATATCAGCACCATTTTCATTTAGGTCCAAGTTGATATCACAAGACTTTTGGTGTGAAACCCATACTGATATGACCATCCAACTGGAGTAGCAATAACAAGATTGTTAAGATGGTCACTGTGGCATCTATATAATGGAGGCCAGATTAGCACCATTTTCATTTGGAACCAGACATCATAATAAGTCTTCTGGTGAAAAGCCCATGTCGATATGACTGACCTTTCAGGAGAAGTAGCAATAATAAGATTTTCAAGACGGCTGCCATGGTAGCCATGCTGGATGTCAGATCAGCACCTATTTTATTTGGGACAAACTAGACATCATAAGAAGTGTTCTTGTGAAAACCCCATGTCGAAATGACTTTCCATTTGCCGCTCAGGAGGAGTAGCAATAGTAAGATTTTGAGGATAACTGGTATTATACATCAAATCAGCACATTTTCATTTAGGACCAACTAGACCTTGGAATGAATGTGTGTGTGTGTAAAGTTTCATGGCAATCCTATATGTAGTTTAGGTGGAGTAGCAATAACAAATATGAGCTAACGGACAGATGGACAACAGGCCAGCCAATAAGTTCTTCAGGTCTATAGAGCTAAAAACCGTGGGACAAGTTGTATTCACAAGATTGTGTGACTGGCAGATGGACAGATGGATGAACATGAGGATTCATATAAAGAATTCAATAAGCAGCACAATATATGCCCACCCTATGCTTAATAGTCTGCTATGTACATAACTAAATTTTGTGTGCAGCAAACACTTTCCTTCTTTCAGTCACAGTCACCTTAACCATTGACCTTTTGAAACCGCTATCAATACACTACTTCCTTACTCCAAGAGTAAGTCATCCACACAATTTGGTCCAGGTCTGTGATGTAGAACTAATGTTATGATGCAGAAATCAGTTTCTTGTTTCAGTCACAGTGACTTTGACCTTTTGAGCTCTTGCTCCCTAAATCAATAGGGTTATTCCTTACGTGCAAGCCATCCACAAAATTTGGTAACTGTAGATGGTGGAGTGTACTGGAGTTATTGTGTGGAAATGAAATTTGTAACAGACAGATGGACAGACAGACAGACATCATAACATACGACACTAAGCCTTATGGCAGGTATATAAAAAATGCATCAGTCCCATATAGACCTTGTAATTTTATGTTATTGAAAATAAATGTATCCTGGTATGAAATGCTTCTGTGATCCCTATGTATCACTTTTACAGATGTGACAAAAAGGTGGTTTTAATTTGAAATTCCTGAAACCTTTGAATACAGAAACTGAAACAAAAACTAAGAACATCCACACCAGATATTACACTAGATGCATCTCTGTTAGTGAGATGAAGCACAATGTAGAGAATAAAGATGAAAGGCTTTCAATGGTAAACATGGATGGAACTGTACTGTAGAGTTTTAAAATCTGTATGTTATTTCCCTTGTCATTACACTTCATGTTATTTCCATTATTATTACACTATAGAGTAACTAAAGTTCTTGCAAAGCACCTTTTCATGAACGGGAATGTAAGTCTGTTTTGACCCAATTTACTTCCCTCATGTAGAGAGAGGGGTTGACTTTTTGACTGCATACCTCCAAATGACTTTTTTTAAAAACATATTGATATATTATATAATTAGATATATTTTCCATTTCTTTTAATGACTATATATACAGACTTTTTGTTTCTTTTAACTCCGGTGATTAAAATAAAACCCTGCCCATGTTTTAATCATACTGGCTTCAAACTTTATGTTACTAAATTCATCAATTCCATCAAATTAGTTATTTTTCATTTTTTTGTCAAATATACACATAATGTTTTTCAATTGATTTGTTATTATAAAATGCAACATTTACTCAGATGCAACTGTGATTTATTTAATTTTGGTATTAATTTATTAATATTTGCAAATAAATTGTAGGAATAAAATGCATGGGTCATGTACTTTTAACACATGGGTATTTAGCAATGATATACCTTAAGCAAATCCAAAAATGTTTACAGAGAGGATATTTGCTTGAAACGAGTGAATAATGGATATATTTCATCGAGTGGGTGAAAATACTTTTTTCACCCATGAGATGAAATATATCCATTATTCACTCAGAGCAAGCAAATATTCTTTTTATTTTATGCTCCAGCAGATTGTCTAACACTCTGTATAACACACTGAAGTAGCTGATTTCTTACTGCATCCCGTGCGATAATGTCAGCAGTTTACCATTTATGTTCTACTCTGTTTTGTGTATATTTGCACATAAAATATCAGTAGTTACACAATGCTCCTTCCCAATTCAAGGTAAAATAGCAGATAAAAAGAAAATGAAACAAAAATTTTTTAAAATGTCTATTGCTGGATTTTAACCTGGTTCACTGTGATGCGAAGCGACCATCTTTACCATTACAACACGCAAGTGTCTTACAAAATGTTTGAAATTTCTTCCTTATAATGTTATCAATGGCTATTGATGGCCAGTGAAAAAATATCATATTTTTTCACTGCAGTGAAATGTCACAATTATTTCAATCTGAAAATCAAGTATTTCACTGTCTAGCATAAAATAAAATTATTCGACGGCAGATCTGGGTCCATGCAGTTTGCAGTTTCATTGTGAAACCTGACAGGTATCATCCCACTGCAGGACTCTTCAGAGCATGTTTAAAACAAGAGTCCCTCGAAGGGACTGATGCTCTACAGGCGGAAAGTTTACAGGAATTCAAAATAAGACCATTCCTTTCTTTTAACTGATGTGTGTTGAAATCTCTGATATTCTTTGGCAACAACAAGATTTTCAAATTAGCTGCTGTGGTAGACATATTGGATATCATATTGGCACCAATATTTCATTTAGGACCAAGTAGACATCATTATTAGTCTTTTGGTGAAAAGCCCATGTCAATATGACCATCCATTCAGGGGAAATAGTGACAATAAGATTTTCAAAACAGCTGTCATGGTAGCCATATTGGATGTATGATTGGCACAATTTTCTTTCAGAATCTACTAGGTATCATAAGAAGTTGATTGGTGAAAACCACATGCTGATATATCCATCCATTTAGGAGTAGAGATAACAATATTTTCAAGATGGCCACCATGGTGGCCAATGTGAGGGTTAGTTTGCAATGTTTTAATTTAGGACCAACTAGATACCATAAGAACTCTTCTGATGAAAACCCGATGTCAAAATGACTTTCCATTTAAGATAATTAGCAATAACAAGATTTTCAAGATGTTAGATCAGCGCCATTTTAATCAGGACCAACAAGACATTATAAGAAGTCTTCTGGTGAAAACTTCATGCTGATATGGCTTTCCATTTGGAAGATTTTCAACATGGTGGCCATATTGGATATCAGATTCATTCCATTTCCATTTAGGACCAACTAGACTTCATAAAAAGTGTTCTGGTGATCACACACTGTCGATATGACCATCTACTTTAGAGAAGTAGCAATAGTAATATTTTCAAGATGATCACCATGGCAGCCATATTTAGACATCAGATCAGCACCATTTTCATTTAGGACCAAATGGATATTATAAGAAGTCTTCTGGTGAAAATCCCATGTCAATATGACTTTTTGTTCAGAGGAGCAGTGACAACACGATTTTCAAGATGGGTGCTGTGGCAGCCATATTGGACATCAGATCGACACCATTTCATTTAGCACCAACTAGACATCATAAGAAATCTTTTAGGATAATTCCATGTTGATATGACCATCCATTCAGGGGTAGTGATAACATGATTTTCAAGATGGCTGCCACAGTGGTCAACTAGACCATGGGATGAATGAGTGTATAAAGTTTCATGGCCGTCTTCCAAGTAGTTTTGGAAGAGTAGCGATAACAAACATGTGCTTACAGATGGATGATGGACGACAGACTGTGACCAGTGGACCTAATAAGTCATGTCATTATACAGTATTTATTCCTGGCTACCAGTAACGACATCAAGCACTGGCTACCAGCTACTGGCAACCTATTGTTTTTTTTTTACAATTATTTTTGAAATGATGGCTGGAAAGTAATTTTATAGTCCTGATAGTTTACCATGAAGGAATGTTGTACAGGCACAGTGTATTTCTGAAACTCAATAAATATTATTGAGCTTAAAGAATGTACCCAGATTATATTTTAAAAAGTCTTGTATATTTTCATATAAAAACATTGTTCCTTTTTTAACATCCTGGAGGACAAGTGGTCAACACTTTCATAATTGCACACAGACAGTTAAGTCTATCTGACCTTGGACCAGCATAGATGGGTATCTTATATCTGACCTTGGGCTGGCATAGATAGATACAGTCACAATTTGTACCACATACCATATACAAATATAATGTGTCATAAATGTGTTATCTTCCATATAATTAGTATCCCATAACATCTACAAATATAGCTTGTCACAAATGTGTTATCTTTCATACAATTTGTATCCCATAACATTTACAACAATAGGTTATCACAAATATGTTATCTTTCATACAATTAATGGATGATCAACAATGCCAACCTTACATTTCTGTTAACTTATACCAATAAAAAGAGTAACAGAATCACAAAGGGCACCACATTCAAATACAATTTAAAAATGGTGGCCATAACTTTGTCCCAAAAAAGTGGAAGAAACTAATGCCTCAATAAGCACATCTCTAACATTGTTCACTTTACACTGAATTATATCAAAGGGTTGCTTAGCTATGCTGTTACAAAAGTGTGGACCAACGGATGATTAATGGATAGAGAGACAGACAGATGGACAGACATAAAAGGTGAATACTATTGGACTCCTGCATCTCAATGTGGGACCCAAATTACATTTTCCAAAAAAAGTTCTGACTGTGTACAAGATGCTTTACTAATAAGAAGGCATGATCAGCTAGGCTCTGACAATAGGAAAATTTTGGATTTTGGATAATCAAAAAAAAATTATTATTTGAAGTGTGTAAGTGGTTTGAAAGAAATCTCATTGTTTTGCATAAAGATAATCAGGGCTTAAATAATTATGGCTATACTGTACTAGGCTTACCACATGCTATGATGAAAGACAAGTCTTTGTCGAGTGTGCCCAATGCACGCTTGGTGAGATAATGATCAGCCAGTTCAACACTCTCCATGAACTCAGCTTTCTCGTCTTTGTTTAAGGACATTCCAACCCTCTGCAAGATAAAAGAAAAAAAGAGTACCAAAAACAGCACATTATATGCCTGCCCCTCATGTTTAATAGTCCTCCATGTAGATGACTGAAATCTGTGTGCAAAAAAACACTTTTCTTCTTTCAGTCAGAGTGATCATGAATTCTGACCGTAAGATCCCCAAATCAATAGACTTCTTCCTTACCTCAAATTTAAACCATCCACAGACTTTGGTCCAGGTCTGTGATGCAGAACTGATGCTACTGTTTCAATACCATGTTTCTTCTTTTAGTCACAGTGACCTTGACTTACTGGCTTCAAATTTGATTGGCTTCAGAAAGTCATCCACAAAGTTTGGTCCTGGTATGGGGTCGTTCACATATGATGTCACGCAGTAAGGGGGGGAGGGGGGCCACAATTTTGTGATGAAGTGTGATGAGGGGGGGGGGTTTAAAGAAATGTGACATCACACAATAAATATGAGTGTGGAACGCTTCTTTCAAAAATAATGTCAGAACAAAAAAGATTGTGTGACCTGCATCCTCAGTCCATTTATATTACATTTACTTTTCAGTATTACAAATAATTGTGTAAAAAAAAGTGTGTGTGTGTGTGTGGGGGGGGGTAAGAGATTTGTGACATCAACATAGAGGGGGGGGGGGGGTCTGGGTTTTTGTGACAAAATGTGACGGGGGGGGTGTAAAAAAAAATGGCAAAAATTGTGTGACGTCATATGTGGATGACCCCTATGTGATGCAGAACTAATGTTACCGTGCAAAAAACATTTTGATTTCTTTAGTGACTTTAGCATTTGACCGTTTTGATCCCAAAATTGATAGGGTTCTTCCTTACCCCCAAGTGCAAGCCATTCACAAAGTTTGGTTACTGTAGATGATGGAGAACTCAAGTTATTGTGTGAAAATAAAATTGTTCTCCTTTCAATGAGTGACCTTGACCTTTTACATTTTGACCCCCAAATTGACAGGTTTCTTTCTTGCCCGAAGTACAATCCATCCACAAAGTTTGTTAACTGTAGATGGTGGAGAACTCAAGTTATTGTGCAGAAACCATTTTTCTTCTTTCAGTCAGTGACCTTAACCCTTGGACTAAAAAATCAATAGGGTTCTTCCCTACCACAAGTGCAGGCCATCCACAAAGTTTTGCAACTGTAGATGGCAGAGAACTCGTTGTTGTGCATAAACCTTTTATATTTCAGTCACATTGACCTTGATTTTTGAGCTTTTGCCCAAATCAATAAGGTTCTTCCTTACCCTAAGCGCAAGCTGTCCACAAAGTTTGGTAACTGCGTGGCAGGTGTATAAATAAAAATGGCTTTAGAAATTTTCTGTTTGCACCATTTAAATGTTATTTTTATTGGTAACCACAGAGGTGCAAAGTGTATGTTCTACCACTGTGCTATCCGTGATCCAAGTTTTTTTAATTTTTTCTTCGTCTTCAATGTTTAGCCACAGGTCACATGAAATCTTTTAAAGTAAATCATCTATATTCAAAGTCCTGTCACACCCTGCTGATGCAGATCAGAGATGTAGCCAAGTCTTGTCTCTCTTTTATCCAACTAACACTGCCATGCTTTCCCAACAGAAGCAATTTTTTTTCAAGTTATTCAAAAATAATTTCTGATGTTAATGGCAACTTATGTGTTGGATCAATAAACCTTGGATGCACCACAATTTCCAACACTTGTAACCAATAGCTGATGTTCATCACTGGTCAGCTTTCTAGATTAACAAATGCACTATGTACATGCATTTTGCAACATTTGTTGCAAGTGACACAAGTGTAAGAAGTGAACATTTTTAAAGATTTTGATAAAAGACCATTGCATAGATGCCAACCTCTAGGAATGCTTACCTGGAATCCTAGCTTCAAATTTGCCAAAACAAAGCAGCCCATCCAATATAGCTAACACAATAATAATAATAATAATAACAATAATAATAATAACAATAATAATAATAAAAATAATAATAACAATAATAATAATAATAATAAAAATTAAAAATAATCATACATTTTAAAAAGTTTTTATTTTCAGAGGGTAACCCAATTAGTTTACAAAAGTACTTTCCCTTGAGTCCCTCTGGATTAAAAGTAACAAACTTCGACACAATCATATTGCATCCAACTATAAGCCTATACATACCTGTACATTCAGACACAATCTGTACATGCAGACACAATCTGTACATTCAGACACAATCTGTACATTCAGACACAATCTGCACAACCTGTACATTCAGACACAATCTGCACAACCTGTACATTCAGACACAATCTGAACATTCAGACACAATCTGCACAACCTGTACATTCAGACACAATCTGCACAACCTGTACATTCAGACACAATCTGAACATTCAGACACAATCTGTACATTCAGACACAATCTGAACATTCAGACACAATCTGTACATTCAGACACAATCTGTACATTCAGACACAATCTGTACATTCCGACACAACCTGTACATTCCGACACAACCTGTACATTCAGACACAATCTGTACATTCAGACACAATCTGAACATTCAGACACAATCTGTACATTCAGACACAATCTGTACATTCAGACACAATTCTGTACATTCAGACACAATCAAGGTTCAATAACAATAAAAGTCAAATCTAGTCCTCCAATTTCACAACCTTGAATTCCTTGAACATTTTTGGTCAAAACAATAACCATAAACATTAATCCTAAAGAATTATCTGCATCTCTCTTTTCTCTTGATGTCTGCGACCATTTTTCACTTAATTACAAACTAATTGGCTGGCTTCATGTTATATACATAGTTTCTTTACATTAAGAAACTATATTTTTTGTACCAGTCTATCATATTACTGCTAAATTACCTTTCTGTCCTGTGTCCACATAGAACACTCCTATTCAAAATTTAACCACATACAATTTTGACTTTCCTGAATTTTCGTCAATATAATTCAGACTGCTGAATTTTCAATAAAATTTTTAAATCATTTCACAAAATCCAAAATAGTTGGCATCTCTGCCATAGGTGCAGACTAGACTTGTTGATTATTACTGATGTCACCATAAAAAAATTTGCAATACAGATCCAAATACATTTTGTTTTATACACATCTTGTACCAATTTTTATTTAAACAACTTATGATGACAACTCTATCATGATACACATTCCACTGTACCATCAGGAGCAATACAAAAGCCAAGGACCTTACCATAAACTGTTCTTTTTGTGGGTCATTGAATGGCACAACACTGTGTCGCCCGTAAGAAATGGTTAACCTGGAAAAAGACACATATCCAATATAAATATTTTGGCAATCTTGAATTAAGGTCAGTAACTTGTGTATCAAAAAATTCTTACCGCTTCTATAGAAATGAGGTGACATATTTCCTCGACATTTAAGGTATTTTGTTCAAAAGCTGCACTGGAATAATATAGGGAAGGAATACAAAGTAACTGAAAAAAGTGTAATCCTTTTATAATCATGAATCCAAAATCTCTAAAATATTGTAAATTTTCTATTTTCATGGAAATATATTTTTAGTGGTTGTGCAAAAAGCTAACTTTTTTTGTTGGTTCAGTGGTCCCTGTCTTGAAAGGCCCCTATGACCAGCAGCCAATCGCTTTTTATGTCCAGAATCCCTTGGCACTGTCAAGTTTAGGTTCAAAAGAACCCCTCTAGGATGGCCACCCTTCCAATGCAGCCAGTATATTTGTGCAAAAAATGTCAAATTTTACCCATCATAAGCAGATACATAATTGGGTTTCCAGACAGATATCTCATGAATATTTGATTTCTGAATTCAAGACACTGACATTTGTTTCAATACGCCAATAAAGTATCCAACCTAACATTAATCGATACAACAATGGAAAAGTCAACGCAATTTAACCAAATGAAAAAAAGACGAGTCATTGATCACTGCTGAGAATCTGACATGAGAAAGATTCAAATAAACATCATCTGTTATACATTCTCCAACAGTGGGAAAATGATAGTTACAGCCAGATGTTTGTACCCTGATTTTCTGATTTTATTGGCAATGTTTTCACAATGATCCCATAGCATGTGATTTTTAAATGAAATATTAAATATTTAAAAATAAGTTACACCATTTATACTTTATATGTAATTATTACTCACATCTGTGTGATCCATGTCTAGAAAGACCCCCTCCCCCTCTTATTTATAAGGTCACTTTCTTGCTGCATAGGGTGGCCTTAAAAGTGGGAGACCACCGTACATAAATTTATGGATAAGCTATAGACAGACATCCTTTGCAACAACAAAAAATTGTCAGCACTGCCTCATTATAACACTGTTCATGGAAACCAGAGAGTATACTGCCTTATAGTGAGACCATCTTATAATAAAGTATATGATGCATATAATTTCACTACCACAAAATGAATCCATGACAATACCTACCCTATAACAAAAATGGTGTTACAATGAAGGGCTTTATAACGAGGGAGTGATGTACATTGGGTATGTGCATTTAGGTATTTGCTGGATGAACGAAACCCATGAAAAATGGAACCAAGCCAATTAAAGTAAATTCCCTGAAGTTGAGCTTCCTCCACTACCAGGTTTTTTAATTGTAATTCAAGTTGATGTTTGAGCTTGTGAAATTTAAGTGAAACAGATGAAGGTTTTTATTGCTTAACACTGAAACGCATTAATGTCATTACATCAATTATAAATACCACAGGCAAAACACTTTGATATTAGATGTAAATGCAGTCATAGACATGCATATCCATACACTTCAGGTCAGTTATTCTTACATAGCAAACCACATCCATCCTTCCCTTTCTCCAGACCTCAGGAGCAATGAATGATCAGATTCTTTCCTGCACATTTGTTAATGTTTAATGGTAATTATTGCAGAGGGTTGCATAAATAATAAAACAGTTGAATTTTCAAAATCCCCCTTCATTCAAACATTTTTCAAAAAATTTCCCCAAAAATGGACCAAAGGAAAAAAATTAAACCTTATTACCCATCTACATAAACCATCTATCTAGCCTACAAAGTTTCAATAAAACCCTAAAAGGAGTGTGGGACGGGAATCAATGATAAACAAAAGAATCAATTATAAACTCAATTAAAAAAAATACCCCTTTTTATTTTATGCTAGGCAGTGAATAATTGTGATATTTCACTGCAGTGAAAAAATATGATATTTTTTCACTGGGGTGAAGAAAAAATAATTTTTTCACTGACCGACAATAGACATTGATAACATTATGGGTAAGAAATTTCAAGATTTTGTAAGACACTTGAGTGGTCTAAAGGTGAAGATGGCTGCCTAGCATCCAGATGAACCGGATTCAAATCCAGCAATAAGCAAATTTTTTTTTGTTGTTTTCATTTTATCTGCTGTTTTACCCTGAATTGGGAAGGAACATTATGTAACTACTGATATTTTATGTGCAAATATACACAAAAACAGAGCAGAACATAAACAGTCAACCGCTGACATTACTGCACAGGATACAGTAAGAAATCAGCTACTTCAGTGTTTTATACAAAAATTGCTAGACAATCCGCTTGAGCATAAAAGAAAGGAATATTTGCTTCCTCCGTGTGAATAACGGATATATTTCATCTCGTGGGAGAAAAACTTAAGTATTTTTCACCCACTCGATGAAATATATCCGTTATTCACTCAGAGCAAGCAAATATCCTCTATATCAACAATTCTTCAAGAACAATTAGCCCAAAAATGGACCAAAGGAAAGAAGTAAGACCTTAATGTGAATGTACCGTATATACTCGATTATAAGTCGCCCCCCCCCCTTTCATGGCGGCAAAAAGCCAATTCAGCTACGACTTCCTATAAGTCGAGGTGTTTTTTTGCAAATTAAATCCTTCTGCAAGGGGTGACATGTCATCACTAAGTCAGAGCTGCACTTAGGAAAAATAAACGAGCCAAACTGGATAGATAGATAGACATATAGATAGATAGGACAAATAAAAACAAAAACCAATGTAGAATAAATACAATTGTATTATTGAGTTGAATATGTACAAATAAATTTACAACTTACATTTTGTCCATCTTCGTGTAATGAAATCCATATAGCTTAACATTTTTAATCCATTTATATGATAAATCCATGAATTGGATTATAAGTCACATACAGGTATAAAACTGGTATTCTATAAATGTCACTGTCTAATGTCCTCTGGTTCAAAGCCCAAGAACTCATCCTCATCATCAGAGTTACCAAATAAAGTTCTAAATTCCTCCAATGTCATCCCGTCATCGTAAACATCGTCCGACTCCGATTCCTCTTCCTCCTCCGATTCTTTGTCTTTACTTTCTTCAGATGCCTGGCACTATCACCTATAACTGACTTTTTCTTGCACCAGTCACGAACCTGTTTCTCCGACACACCGAATTCACGTTCTGCGGCGCAATTGTTATTTTTCTCTGCAAAGTCTATAACTTTTAGCTTAAATGCTCCATCGTACGCATTACGTTGTCTTTTCCCCATATTGGTGAAATTACCTTTGTTTAGCTATTCACGATGTATGATATCTAAGTGACAAAGTACACAGTAACTGACAGAACACTAACAATTCATAAACTTGGACCATTATTTATGTAGAGACTCTGTGAGAGCATTTGATTATACAGCCTTTGATATCTCATTAAAGGGTCGCCGCAACTGAGCAGGTGTCAGTTGTGCAGTATGATCAAAGGGATTCAACCTGACATTGAACAAATATCAAATGCGCGGTGTGATCAAAGGATTGTCCACTGGGGAAAACAAAGCAGTGCTGCTTTTACAAGCTAAGGGATTAAGGTCATAATTGTCAAATTAGTATCTCGATCAAAAGATTGTGAACTTGGAAAAACAAAGCATGTTTGCCTTTATAAGCTGAGGGATTAGGGTCTGATTTAAAAAATAATTGTATGTCGCGCTTATAAGACCGTCATGAAACGGATAAACACAGTGCATAACATATATGCATTACTGCATAGGAATAGTGGCATGAAAACGTAAAAATATATGAATTGACAGTATCTTTTATGTACTGCACACATCTAGAGTTTCCAACATTACCCCAAGATTTTTTTATTTTTTTAATGTCGCGCTTATAAGACGACCCCTACTCTGCATGAGTTGAATTCTAAGTAAAAAACGTCGACTTATAAGCGAGTATATATGGTACACCAAACGCATATCAAGCCTACAAAGTTTCAATCAAATTCTCAAAGCAGTGTGGGAGAAGAGGCAATGATAAGCTCAATTCTCAAATACTGCCTTTTCTGGGAGATTTTTCAGAATATGTCCTGAATAATGGGTCCAAGGAAAAAAGTAAATGATAATGTGTATCTACACCACATATCTAGCCAGCAAAGTTTCAATAAAATCCTCAAAGCAGTGTCAGTAAAGCTATGACGAATTGAAATTTTCTAGAAATTTCCCCAAAACTGTCCAGAAGAAAAAGAAGTAAAACCTTAGTGTGCATCTACACCAACCACATATCTAGATAATATGGTTTCAATAAAATCCTTCAAACAATTTAAAGAGAAGCAATGACAAGATGAAATCACAAAATAACCCTTTATTTGACCATATTCCAAGACATTTCCCCAAAAATGAGCTAAGGAAAAAAAGAAAAACCATATGTTCAACTACACCAACTACATATTTAGCACCCAAATTTTTTTTTATAAAATTCTCCAAGCAGTGTGAGAGGTGTGACAATGATGAAACCAATTCCAAAACATGTCATTCTTTAAAATGTTTAAAGAAATGTCCCCAAAAATAGGCCAGAGAAAACAATGTAAATGTTACTGCGCATCTACACGAACCACCTATCATGCCTACAAAGTTTCAACAGATGTACATGCAGTCACAGACATGCATATCCCAGCACTTCAGGCAAGTTCTCCTAAACATAATTTTCTTATATAGCAAATAAGATACATTCACCCTCTTTCAAAACATTTGGCGCAATGAAAGATCCAAATGTTTCCTATACATATGTGAATGTCCAGCAGTAATATTCTATAAAGTTGCATAAAAAGTAAATAAAGAAGCTGAATTTTCAAAATCCCCTTTTTCAACAATTTGTAAAGAAATGTCCTCAAGAATGGGCATGAGGAAAATAAGTAAACTGAATGCACATCTACATCAACCCCATATCTAGCCAACAGGGTTTCAACAGAACCTTCCAGGCACTGTGGTACCTGAATTCTAAAAATACCTCTTTTCTGACAATTATTCAAATAATTTCCCTAAAAATAGACCAGAAGAAAAAAGTAATACCTTATTGTGCATCTACACCAACCACATACATGTATCTACCCAACAAAGTTTCATTACAATCCTCCAAGTGATGTGGAAGAAATGATGACAAACAAATGGAGAGACTGACAGATGAACAGATGGACTAACTAACACAAGGGGTCAACGACAATGTCTTCACTCTTCAATGAAGTGCAAGATGTTAAAATTCATCAAGTACCTTTGGAGGTGAAGCAATGAGAAGCTTCATTCTCAAAATTCCCCTTTTTTTAATACTTTTAGGAAAAGATTATTGCAAATCTACACTAACCACATATCTTACCTACAAAGTTCAATAAATTCTCCAAGCAATGTGAGAGGAGAAGAAATGATGAACTAAATTCTCCAAACACTCCCATTGTTTGATAATTTTTAAGAAGTTTTCAACAAAATAAGCTAGAGGAAAAAAGTAATATCTAATTGTGCATCAGCAAAAACTACATATCTAGCCTACAAAGTTTTAAAAAAATTCTCCAACCAGTGTAGGAGGACAAGCTATGATGAACTCAAACACCTGAAAACCCTTTTCTGGACAATTTTTAAGACATTTCCCCCAAAAGTGGCAGGAGAAGAAAAGTAAAACTTTACTGTGCATCTACTCCAACCACATATCTGGCCTATGAAGCTTTGTTATAATTCTCCAACCAAAGTGGGAGAAGGGATGACAAACTTAAATCACAAAATACACCTTTTTTTGACAATTTTTCAAGAAATATCTGCTAAATGGACCAGAGGAAAAAAGTTAAATTTATTGCACATTTGCACCAACCACATATCTGGCCCACAAAGTGTTAATAAAATCCTTCAACCAATGAAAGACGAGAAACAAAATGAACTAAATTTCCCCCAATACCCCTTTTTTTGACAATTTTTCAAGAAATTTCAACAAAAATGGGCCAGAAGGAAAAAGTAATTACAAAGTTTCAATAAATCTTCTGGATGGTGTGGAAAAAGAAGACATCAGCTGAATTCACAAAACAACCCCTTTTTGAAATTTTTAAATTTTTCCAAAAGATGGGACAGAGGAAAAAGGACAAACCTTATTGTGCATCTATATCAAACACATACCTAGCCTAAAAAGTTTCAATAGAATCCTTTAAGCAGTGTAGCAGAAGCAGCAACGATAAACTCAATTCCCAAAATACCGACTTTTATAACATATTTTCACAAAATGTGTGCAAAAATAAATCAGATGGAAAACCTTGTGCCACATCTTCACCAGCCACTTATCTACCCTACAAATGTCAAAGTTTAAATAAAATCCTACAAGTAATGTTGGAGGAATGATGATGACCTCAATTCCCAAAATACCCCATTTTTGACAAAATGGTCAAATCAGATCACCAAAGCTGAATCAGAGGAAAATAGCAAAAACTTCTCACACATCTACACTAACCACCTATCTAACCAATACATTTTAATAAATCCTCCAAGTAGTGTGGAAAGAGAAGCAATGAAAAACTGAATTCTCAAACTATCACATTTTTGACAATTTATCAAGAAAATTTCCCCAAATGTGCCAGAGGAAAATTTTTAAAACTTATTGTGCATCTGCAACAACCCAATATCTATCCAACAAAGTTTCATTAAAAAAAACCAAGCTGTGTGGAAAAAGCAGCAACGACAAGCTTTATCATGAACAGACTGACAGGTAGACAGACTTATGCCAAGAGACAAGGTTAATATCAATGCTCTCTGCTGAAGCACATATAATAATACTTAGCAAAGTCACATAGGAATTTCACAGAGTAATATGACATATTTGTAGTTATGTGATAAAAAGAATATCTAACTTGTGTTCATCTGATATGAAATTTATGAAACTCTTGATCTTCGGCTGAAAGAAGTACTAGCAAATAGCATAATCTAAATTTTGCCATACATCTGATAAAAAAAAGTGGTAGGAGTAGCTTTTTTATGGCACCTTAGCACATTAGTGACTATATGGGGCCAACTAAAGGTAAAGTTGGAAAATGTAAAAATGAAGAATTGCACAAAACTTTAATAAAAGGACACTTGTACACTAACTCTACGACAATCATGAACAACTTCAGAAGCTAAACGAAATTCTTTTTACTCGAGAGAAAAATAACCCAAACTTGATACATGTATGCCAATAAATTGGATAAACCTGGCCTTCTTTACAAGCAGAAGATTTTTTAAAAAACATTTTTTAGCAAATTTCTAATCACGCTATTAATACTTGTCTATCTGTTTCTTTTCTAACAATCTATCTGCAAAGTGATGAAATACACCATTTTGAAAAAGAAACTTGATAGTTAGTCAATTCAAAATCTTCAAAATCAGGAAAATCTGAATTTTGGTGTACACCTATTTCTCAATTAAGGGATATTCAAGGCAGTTAATGAGTGGCAGATTATATAATTTAACTTAATTGTACCTCATCCTAAGGTACGTAAAAATGCAATCTTACAATTTTTCAAGTTATATATGCTGTGGTTTTCATCATTCACATAATATAAAAAGCATCTACCTAATTATGAACATTTTTATTCAATAGGAAAAGCTCTGAACTTTCACTTTTTTTTTGTTACACATTTGTTAGTCCACATGAATCACAGTACACTGTATAATTAGATAAAATAAATAATTCGTCTAGGACTTGACAACATTCCATGGGTCAATACCCCTACCTTTCCAAAGTTGAACTGACACTGTCACACAATCAAAACAAACATTGATTTTATAAACAAAAGCCATGTGCCTAAAGCTGCATGAATTTTATAATGGAACAATGTTTTCCTTCCAAGAAGAGTCTGACAGAAATAGGGGATGGTGCTCATTTATTTGACACCAAATCAAATGTTGCTAACAATTGAACAGATCTCAATGATACTGCTGTTGTTATATAGTTATGTAACTGAAATGCTTTTGCTTAGAATGGTCAATCAAATGAATGCATGATTAGGTCAAGCTGATATCAACAAATCTTCCATCCCTATGAATAATGACAAGCTTTGCCCATGATCTGTCACAATGTGCATGCAATGTATATTGCTTTACATTTTCATTGTTGGGAAAGAACATCATGAGACTATCTTCAACATTCAAAGTCAGGTTAGAGTTTTGAAATTTTCATAAATTCTTTAGCAAAAAGTGACAAAGAAATGAAAATCCATCACTTTTAAACAGCAAAAATAACGTGAAATCAGGCATTAAGAAATGGTAAAGGTAACATAAACAACGTGAAGGTCCTATTTTCTGCCTTTATAAATTGTGGACAAAATAAAGGCCGATTATGGCATGTAAAACCTTCAACATTTTTCATATACAGAGTGGTCTGTCGCAGGATGCAAAATGTAATAAACTGGGTGAACGTTGGAATTAAATCTTTCTAACAGCATAAATGTTACTACTTTACTCACTGTTCTCCTTTGCGATTTGGTTTTATAAATATCACTGACATTCTTTTTTGTTTCTTGTAGATTTTCTTCACCTGTAATAGAAAAGAAATCTTCAGAGAGATCTAATATTCTAATACGTATATCTTAATATTGGCATTTACTAATTTAAAAAAAGAAAGTCAAGACTAGTTAATTAGCTGCATCTCACAAGATACCCTGCTTCTGCTGCACACACCAGTATTATTAAATATCAAAAACAAAGCATAGGAAGTAGTGACAATTGTCAGGTTTTGTTGCAGGAGACACATTCATTCCAAGATGTGTCCACATTGTAACATTGGTTGTGATGAGTGAAAAGTCTTAGAATCACAGCATGGATGCAAATTTTAAGCAATGTTGAATAAACACAGAAAAGGAAGCAACAGCAACGCAGTTTTGACATCCTGGATACTTTCATTTCAACATGCACCCACACTGCAAGTTTGGTCTCCAAAGGTGTATTGAAGTGACAGCCACAGCCAGATAGGATGGGCAGATAGATGAATGCATGCATGTATAATAATATTCTGCAGATATACCCATATTGTTTTCCACGATATGAAAGGACATAGCAGGTGCACCGGATGCAGCCATCTGTACTATTATCTGCAACCAGAGTTGCGGCACGTAGGCTCAGAGAAATACAGGTATTTCTCAGAATCATTAAAATTCCATTAATGCTAATTTATCAGAAACAATCTCTTAGTATTGATTCAAATTGCATCAGAATGAGGAATGAGGAGAATTCAATTGATTTATTTTGGATAGAAAACTGAGTAATGTGGGAAATTACCGATACTCTGTGGATGAACTTTGTTTTATTCTTAAAGCTGCATGACATATGCTTACTTGCTACTTGGTTTAAATAACAGCATACCATATATACTCAGGGTCTATGTTGTTTGTTCTACTGATTAGTACTGCATAGACCCAGATCTGCCAGCACATTATGCAACGGCAGATCTGGGTCTATGCAGTTTGCAGTTGGTATCAGCCTGTACATGAGTATATACGGTAGGTCATGTGCATTCTCCAACAATGTGAGCACTTTTCTGCAAACTATCATGAAATGTCTCATGGCTTTCAAAAAGACTTTTACATCAGAAAATTCACACCAATTTTCACTTGTGTGAATCCAATGCAGCTGCTATGATTCTTATATTTCACTTATTTTACATATAAGACCAGTCTATGGTATGAAGAAAAACAATAAATTAATGAATGTACATTAATTAAATTCAATAAATATATTATCTCACCTGCAACAAATACTATTGAATTTTTAGTTTTTGATAATAATTATTCTTCATTCTCTGGTCCACAATGACCTTGACCTTTAATATTTAGACCCTGAAATTGATGGAACAATATATATTTGTGCAATTTGGTAAGGATGGATCTCACATTGTTGCATGGAAACCAATTTTCATACTGGAGGAGGATTGTCCATTGCATAGAGCCCATATTATAATTGTTACCAATTGTTATCAAATTCAAAAGGTAGAGCCTGATCAACTACATAATATGGCCAGCACAGTCACCATATTGAACATCAGTGAAAACTGTTGGCTACTTTTGAATAACAGACTGAACAAGATGCCCAAGTGGATCTGATATTGCTCAATATATATATATATATAACTTAAAAGTGGACCATTTTACTAAGCAGGATTATGTAGCATTGTAAAAATATAACCATATGTCAACTATCTCTCAAACTTTTATATCATATCAATTTTTACCTATTTTTTAAATAGTCTGATAAAAAGTCTAACCAAAGATAAGAGTATAATTAATATGCATAGTCTCATGTTCACAACTGAACTCATCTGAGATCTTTATGATATACACCCATATACAAATTTTTATAACACTTGATGAGAAATAGTCTCTAGATCTAAAGAGGTAATCAGATTCATCTTTGTGTGTGGTCAGGTAATAGTTTTGTGCCATGATCGAAGGAAGCAGCAACCTCAGCCAATCAGATTCAAGTTGATCTCATTAATATGTACTGATTTCATTTGTCTAAGACAATGATAATATAAGCTTATTGATCAAGTTGGAGAAAAATCTGATCAAAAATTCAGTCTCCAGAGTGGTAACAAACTCAGTCAATCAGATACAATATGACCTCATTAATGTGTACCGTATATATTCGCGTATAAGCTAATACCAACTGCAAACTGCATAGACATAGATCTGCCATCACATAATGTGTCGGGAGATCTGGATCTATGCAGTTTGTAAGGACTAATTAGTAGAACAAACAACATAGACCCTGATCTGCTGGCGCATTATGTGACGGTAGATCAGGGTCTATGTTGCTTGCATTTGGACGCAGCTTATACACGAATATATACAGTAGATCTTGCTCATGATCAAACTCATCCAACATCTTGATGATATAATACTATCTGATCAAAATCTTATAAGAAATACAGTTGCAATAGTGTTGACAATCTCAGCCAATCAAATTCAAGATCATGTCATTATTAAGGATGGATCTCGCTCATTCAGACCCTAAAATGGTTAATATTAACAAATCTGCATTTAACTTGCATTCTTTCCACATTTCATTTGCACTCCATCTGCATTCCATTCATGTTTGCATTTCAGCTACCATCTCATAGTTTCTCATATATGGTCTCAGAAATGCATTCTAATTTTGGTTCATCATTTCCAGTCATCCTTTCATTTTTGTTGATTTGGAATGCATGTATCAGTGTCAGGATTTCCCATTTTTGAGAGTATTAATTGGAATGCATGTATCAGTGTCAGGATTTCCCATTTTTGAGAGTATTAATTGGAATGCATGTATCAGTGTCAGGATTTCCCATTTTTGAGAGTATTAATTGGAATGCATGTATCAGTGTCAGGATTTCCCATTTTTGAGAGTATTAATTGGAATGCATGTATCAGTGTCAGGATTTCCCATTTTTGAGAGTATTAATTGGAATGCATGTATCAGTGTCAGGATTTCCCATTTTTGAGAGTATTAATTGGAAATAACTATTGCTTTAGTATCTCATCTTACTAAAAGTGTGCTTTCATAAAATAGAAAATGCATAAAATTCAAAAGACACCACTGAATTTACAATTAAAACAAATATAACAGAAACTGCAATAAATATAAAAATACATATGAAGAATATTTGTAACCAAATTTAATTATATATTTTTTTTCTTCATTTAAATGAAAATTGTTGAGATACAACTTCCGGTGATGATGTCAACACATCAATGTCGGTTGTTGGAATACTTTCAGGGCTTGTAAGTACGGTAAATACTCGCTTATGAGCCGATACCAGTTGCAAACTGCATCTGTTGTCGCATAATGTGCTGGTAGATCTGGGTCTATGCAGCTTGTAAGGACTAATCAGTAGAACAAACAACACAGACCCTGATTTGCCGGCACATTATGCGACAGCAGATCAGGGTCTATGTTGTTTGCATTTGGACTAGGATTGTACGCGAGTATATACGGTAGTTAACAATTGTTTTCAGTGTAAAGAATAAAGAATGTGATCCTGGATTATCAGGCAAAAATGCTCTTGAACATGTAAATTTAGCAGCAGCCCAAAATACACGGATAAAGATTTTCAAATCCATCTGAAATGCACTGGCGTTTGATTGTGTTTGGTTAATCATTCTACATTCTTCATTTTGCATTTGCACTCCCATTTCCTTCATACAGCTTTATATATTTCATTTGCATTAATTCTTCATTTTGTTTGCATTTGTTCTGCATTCCATTTTCGTTTCACTGGTAACATTACATATTTAAGGGTCTGTTATCCTACACGATAGAGATCTTGATGATATAAGCCTATTTACCAACTTTAATAAAAATCAAAAACAGTCTCTGGAGTGGTAAAAAAGCCTCAGCAAATAGATACAAATCACCTCATAAATCTGCTTAGGTCTCATTCATAATAAAACTCATCAACATCTTAATAACAGTATCTTATTTACATAGCTTTAAAAAAATTGGGTCAAAAACACCATCTCCTGAAAGGTAAAAAGATCAGCTAAATGGATGCAAGATCACCTCATTAATATGTGCAGATCTTGCTCATAAAAAAACTCATTAAATATCCTGATGATATAAGTTTATTAACCAAGACTGATAAAAATCTATCAGAAATAGAGTCTCTAAAGTGTTAAAACGCTCAGCAAATCAGGTGCAAGATCTTGATGATTTAAGTCTATTTCCCAAGTTTAATCAAAATGGGATCAGAAATAGGGTCGCTACAGTGGTAATAAGCTCAGCCAATCAGATGCAAGATCACCTCATTAATATGATTGGATTTTGCTGATTACTGAGCTCAGGTGAGCTCTTGATCATATGAGCCTATCTTTCAAGTTTGCTCAAAATTAGATTTGCAATATGGCTTCCAGAGTGGTAACAAGCTCAGCCAATCAGATTCAAGATCACCTTATTGTGCATGGATCTTGCTCATGAAAAATGGCTTCCAGAGAGGTAACAAGTCAACCAATCAGATGCACAAGCACCTCACATTATTATATGTGTATCATGCTCATTATCAAATTCAACTGAGATCTTGATAATATAAGCCCAAATTCCAAGTTTGATCAAAATCATATCAGAAATATGGCTTCCAGAGTGGTAACAAGCTCAGCCAATCAGATGCAAGATAACCTCATTAAAACATGTGAATCTCATACATTACTGAAATCATCTGCAGTCTTGACAATATAAGCCAATATTTCAAGTAGGATCAAAATTGGATGAGAAATATATTTCCTGAGTGGTAATAAGCTCAGTCATTAATAATATGCATAAATCTTGCCAATATTCGAACTAGTCCTATATCTTGATGACATTAACCTATATTCCAAGTTTTATCAAAACTTTATCAGTAACATGGCCTCCAATGTAGTAACAATCAAATGCTGATAGATGGAAGACAAATACAGAGCAATACCAGAAAAAAATTGAATTTTGTACATACACAATGTCAATGATTTGTAACATGAAATCAGATATGGATGTATTTCCCCATGCACTACATCAGAAACCTGTATTTTTCAATTCCTAGTTATCTGATTTGTACAATGGTCATATTACAAAATATTAAAACAAGTCAAGCCAAATTCATTTTATTATTTTAAAAAAATCTGTTAACACCAATCCCTTTTTCTTGAAAGCATGATGAAGTCACTGATGTTTGTTTATAAATATATGGCACACTGTATGTTTTTTTGTTTGATGACAGGTAAATAGACTGATGCACAGAAGCATTGAAGATATATAGCTTATCATAGGTGTGAATAGCAACAAGAGATCATAACAACTAAATATCTTGATTTTTTACTTTTACTTAATGTAGAAAAAAGAACCTGTAGAACTCAAATTAATAACTAAATACCTAAATCTGAATATCTTTTGTAAATACCATATACACTAGTGTATAAGCTGATACCAACTGAAAACTGCATAGACCCAGATCTGCCGTCGCATTATGTGCCAGCAGATCAGGGTCTATTGTTTGCATTTGAACCTGGCTTATGCACAAATATATACAGTATCTGAATATAAAATTGGCTTTCAAATATTCATTTGTTTACCTAGCAAGTCTGACAGGATTTTGTAAAAGAAAATGCAATGCTAAATTAGTTTACAAGTTAACAACTTCAAACCTGCTAAATCACCTGAAATTCAAACTGAATCGCAAGGTAATCATAATGTCAAGATTGTGAATAGTCACATTACTCATAATAGCACCATTTTTATTCAGTCATTCAGGGCTGTTCCAGTATCATCTTTTTTATTCAGTCATTCAGGGCTGTTCCAGTATCACCATTTTTATTCAGTCATTCAGGGCTGTTCCAATATCAGCATTTGTATTCAGTCATTCAGGGCTGTTCCAGTATCACCATTTTTTATTCAGTCATTCAGGGCTGTTCCAGTAAAACATACTTGGGACCCTGGGAAGGCACTTTTAAAGTGGAGAAGTCACGCATACCGGTAGATGCAATTTAGAATTATGTAGCATTTTCATGTGAACTCTTTGAGTAATTGGAGTACCCTGGCATGTATATTTTTAAAAACTGCATTTCCTGGGTACAATGTATGTTTAAATGGAATAGTTGATGAAGAATATGGTATAGAATTCAGGGTCATATGAAAGTCAACAAAGTCTTTATGTATCAAACAGGTCAGGAATCAACATATCCAAATTAAATTAAATTAATTTAGCCACATGTCCGTGTGTTGTTGATTGTGAACAAATCCCTTCCCAGATAAATTTCTGAGATAATCACGCATTTAACTGAACAGGTAATTGAATTGGCAGGGGTAGGGAGTGTCAATTACAAAAGAGGATGGATTTAATGACTTTATTAACACTGATGAAAATTCTAACCAATCCGAATACATTCAACAAATATAAAAATCTGGGATTCCTTTCTGCTCTTGTCTTCTGAATATTCATCAGCCATCCATTAAAAAAAGAAATTCCTTCAAATTTTCATGCCCTATTGTTAATATTGATGCATGGAAAGGTGTTACACCTGATATACATTCAGTAGGCATGTATTAGATAGTGCTAGGCTAACAATCCTACTCTATGGGCTGTTAGTATGTGACTCTATGGACTGTTAGTATGTGACTCTAAGTGACAAAAGCTAATGGCCAAGGGAGGTTGCTTGCTACCAGCAATGTATACCGTATATACTCGCATATAAACCTCATCCAAATGCAAACAACATAGACCCTGATCTGCCATCACATAATGTGCCAGCAGATCAGGGTCTATGTTCTTTGTTCTACTGATTAGTCCTTACAAACTGCACAGATCCAGATCTGCTGGCGCATTATGCGATTGCAGATCTGGGTCTATGCAGTTTGCAGTTGGTATCGGCTTATACACGAGTATATACGATAATTCTGTTTCACTCCCAGAAGCAAAATTTGTCAACTAAGCCTTGTAAACAGAGGCTAGCAGAACCCAGACATGCTGTTAATTTACCCTGAATATCATTCAGCTGATGTGTATTTAGACCCATTTACTTTACAGTAGGACTAAATACACACTTTCTAAAATAATGTAATATTTATTGGTTAGTCAGTGATGAGCAAACTATGAAAACAAGAAAAATTCTATTTTATACTAACTAGATATGAACATATATCCACCATGTAAAATCTTATTGTGAGAGGACCAGCTGTTCAGTAGAGCCTAACTGTCAACCACACTAAAATTACATAATGCTAGCCTTACAGAACACAGCCCTGAAAATGAAATTGTATTTACATCAGGTCTTTATATAGGCAGAAACTTGCTTACCACAGCAGGCCAATGAGGATGGTTCTTCCATCTGAACCATACAACATCTTTTTCTGAAACAGGATTGCCTACAATGGATATAAGAAAATTATTGATATTTTACTTACCAATTATCTGAAATGAATTAAAACAAGAAAGCCAGGGTCTGCATGTCAGACCTCGATTAAAGCATTGCTGTAAAATGTGTGACCTTGACCTCAAGGTCAAAAGGTTAAACAAGGACTGAGCAAGCATGTCACCAAATGCACTGTCTTAACCTATTATCTCATGTATGAAGAAAATCCATCAAGGGTTCATCAAATGAAAAAACTTGAACCAAAACCTTAAATCAAATTTTCTATGACTGTCACTATGACCCAGTCAAAGGGGTCAGCATGCATGTCACAGAATTAACCGTCTTAGCTTCAGTTTCCCCTGACCCAGTCAAAGGGGTCAGCATGCATGTCACAGAATTAACCGTCTTAGCTTCAGTTTCCCCAGTGTAATAAGGGGTCAGCATGCATGTCACAGAATTAACCGTCTTAGCTTCAGTTTCCCCAGTGTAATAAGGGGTCAGCATGCATGTCACAGAATTAACCGTCTTAGCTTCAGTTTCCCCAGTGTAATAAGGGGTCAGCATGCATGTCACAGAATTAACCGTCTTAGCTTCAGTTTCCCCAGTGTAATAAGGGGTCAGCATGCATGTCACAGAATTAACCGTCTTAGCTTCAGTTTCCCCAGTGTAATAAGGGGTCAGCATGCATGTCACAGAATTAACCGTCTTAGCTTCAGTTTCCCCAGTGTAATAAGGGGTCAGCATGCATGTCACAGAATTAACCGTCTTAGCTTCAGTTTCCCCAGTGTAATAAGGGGTCAGCATGCATGTCACAGAATTAACCGTCTTAGCTTCAGTTTCCCCAGTGTAATAAGGGGTCAGCATGCATGTCACAGAATTAACCGTCTTAGCTTCAGTTTCCCCAGTGTAATAAGGGGTCAGCATGCATGTCACAGAATTAACCGTCTTAGCTTCAGTTTCCCCAGTGTAATAAGGGGTCAGCATGCATGTCACAGAATTAACCGTCTTAGCTTCAGTTTCCCCAGTGTAATAAGGTGTTTACTCATAAACATGAATTCCCTCACAAACAGGAGCTAATTTACAGTATTCAACAATATAAAGACTGGTGTAGAGGAAAATACAAGTCACTCAAGCCTGGAAATTAGATCAGTGACCTTAATTCTGGTATGGTTGAGTTATTCTCCTTGAGATACATTTAACATACCAATTTTACTGAGTGTAGTTGAAATTGGGTCCAAGATAATGAGGGTGTAAGAAACAGCTAAAATTACAAAAGTCACTCAAGCATGTAAATTAGGTCACAGTGACATAGTTTTGGTATGGTTGACTTGTTGTTGTTGTTGTGGGTTTAATGCCATTTTTCAGCACATGAAAGGCTATACATGGTGGCCAGTATATTTGGTAGAGGAAGCTACTGGCAAGCTTTCTCACATACCCATGTTAGCCAAGCCCGAGTCTCGAACCCATGCAGACAAAGGTGAGATGTGTGAGAGATCTGTAAATCTGAGCGCCTTAGACCACTTGGCCACCCAGGGCCCCTGTATGGTTGAGTTACCTTCCTTCAGATGCCTCCTAATAGCAAGTTTCATGAGTGTAGGTAAACAAGGGTCCAAAATACTGAGAGTGTAACAAATGAATAGCTGAAACACCAAAGTCACTCATGCATGAATATTAGGTCACAATGACCTAGTTTTTCTCTGGTAGGATTACTCACCATGATATACATCTACATTGCAATTTTCACAAGTGTGGGTAAAATAGGGTTTAAGATATTGAGGACGTAATGAACAGATAGCTAAAAGTAAAAATGTCACTCTAGCGTGAATATATGCTCAGAGCGACCAAGTGTTGGTATGTTGATTTACTCTTGTTGAGATGCATCCATATACCAGTTTTCATGGGTGTAGGTGAAATACAGTAGGGTCTAAGACAGGCATCGTCAACCTTTTAGAACTGCTGTGCCAGGTCCACTTAATTGTATAGTTCTGTGTAGAATGCTGTGTGCCACGAGGCAAGTCATATTCAAAAGACTTGGCACTTTCAAAGAGTCTGGCGTGCCACAATTGGCATGCTTACCATAGGTTGCCGACACCTGGTCTAAGATATTAAGAGTGTAATGAACAAACAGCTGACAATACAAAGTCAATCTTGCTTATATATATCACAATGGAGGCAGCTATAGATGTACTACTACTATATTGGAGTCGTACACCATTTCTTCTGCAGTAACTGACTTACACCAAATATAGAAAGTGTTAACCCAGTGATTGACAGGTCTTTGTTTTTCAGACAGGTGAGGATACTTATCATGTATAAACAGTAATGCATCACAGAAGTGCACAACACCTCAGAAAATGAAAAATAATGCATTTGAAAATACAATTCATCCAGCATCCAAAAATGCAGTGGCAGCCAAAGATTTTCTTTGAAGAGCACAATAAAGTTTAGGCAAGTAGAGTAAAGAACTCTCTGATTTTTGTAACTTCTGTCATTGTACATACCATATATATACTCGCGTACAATCCGGATCCAGATGCAAACAACATAGACCCTGATCTGCTGTCGCATAATCTATGTTCTTTGTTCTACTGATTAGTCCTTACAAATTGCATAGACCCAGATATGCTGCCGCATTATGCGACGGCAGATCTGGGTCTATGCAGTTTGCAGTTGGTATCGGGTTATACGCAAGTATATACGGTACATATTCATGGTTTTCTAGACAATTTTAGAACAGTTGGCATGGTCAGATGTACCCAAGTTTTCATCCTCACTTTCTTTTTCTACCAAAATCTGGCATTCCATTACTTGAAAATTGTGAACCAATCAAACATCATTAATGAAATAGTGACCATTTTGTTGGTTCATAATCTTTTTATCTTTTCTCTGAATGAAATAACTTGATTAAAGATTAAATGTCCACATTCATAAACTTGTAATCTTTTCTTTGATTGAAACATGGTTTATACAGCCCTGGAGAGTTTTTCTTCAAGGACTTTTCAAGGACTTCTAAATGTTTTCAAGGAGTATTATGATTTACAGAAAATGAACTTGGTTCATATCTTACCTTGTTGATCACTTCATAAATAGGTACAAAGGTAACTGAAAAACACATAATTGTGCCAATACATCAAAGGGATGCTACTCCATCTGTTAACTACCAGTGTGAAGTGCTTTTTATCCACCCAATATTTTACAATTTTATTGATTTATTCACTATTTTTGGAAAATACACAAGTAACAAATATTCTAAATTTAAAAGGTGACATATCTGATTCAGCTGTAACAATTAGTATTCCCTCAGATAAATTCAAGGAGTTTTGGGCAAAATTCAAGGAATTTTCAAAACAAGCCCTGAAATTCAAGAATTTTTCAAGGTTGCACGAACCATGAGAAACGGCTACATTAAAGATTAAACATCTGTGGACAACTGTAAACAATGACACTGGATATTTAATGAAGATCTGGTGTGCACTGATATGATTATTTGTTTGTTTTACTTGTGACCACAGGGGCCCCGGGTGGCCGAGTGGTCTAAGGCGCTCGCCTTTACCAATCACTGCCATCTCACCTCTGTCTGCGTGGGTTCGAGTCTCGGGCTCGGCCAATGTGGATATGTGAGAAAGCTTGCCAGTAGCTTCCCGTGGGTTGGTGGTTCTTACCGGGGTTTGCCCGGGTTCTTCCTCCACCAGATAAAACTGGCCGCCATGTATAGCCTATCATGTGCTGAAAAAATGGTGTTAAACCCACAACAACAACAACTTGTGACCACAGCTAACAAAGCATTTGTGCATACAGATTTTTGCATGCATTTCCTAACTATTGTAAAGTTTTTTTATCTTTTTATACATACATTAATTATAATGCTCATATCTATAAACCACAACCACTGTTTGAAAGCTGAATTTGTCATTGAAACAAATCACCAAAAATCTTCATGCCAAAACTATATATCAAACATTCAGCACCGATATAAATTGTTAAATAGGACAAAGTTAGTAAAACAAAAATTTATTGCAGAAATAGTTTTCTATGAGACTTTTCTGCGAATGATTACATATAGTATGGTCTTGAACTGTGACAGCTTGGCACCTTTAAGAATGAAAATTATCTCACATATTTATCCAAAAAAAAAGAGAATTTTCTAAGCATCCTAGGTGTTTATTAGGATAAATATGGTAAATAACTTTTCAAAGGCCATGTGAGCAAATAAATGCAACCTTTACCCAGATGTGACCAAGAAGACCATTATGAAACAATAAATAGGCAAGATTCTTACACTTAGAGTAAGCTTTTATATATGTGCTGCAGTTACTTTCAAATCTACATAGTCAGAGAGACAAATCTTGTGCTCATGGGCCTACTATGTTGTATAATGATTTGTTCTGGATTGATTTGTAGGTTTTAACAGCAGTTTTAATACATTATTGGCTATATCATCCCATCCACACAGTTTGGTCCTGATTTGTGATGTAGAAGTTATGTTATTATGCAGAAACCATTTTTCTTCCTTCAGTGACAGTGACCACGGACCTTGACCTTTTGATCTTAGGTGTATAAAAAATATAAATTATGTGAAATATTGGCCCATCAAAGTCTGCTGTGGCCCCTTTATAAAATATCAAGGAGCCTCTGGTACTATATCTCTGAATCCTAGATTGTACCCTGAAATCTAAAACTTAACCATGTCATGATAAAGTGCTCTTCTGTGTTAGTGAATTTGAACTTGGCAACGATCTGATCATGAAATTTGCCAAAGCCTGACCCAAACTGTACCTTGTG